>QNUK01000200.1:260000-860000 GCA_013621035.1 Clarias magur
TAACTGTGGACAGCTAATTAGTGTATATGATTTATGTTTTCTTTTCCACATTTTGCTGATTTTCTTTTTTTGTTCAAAGGAACTTGCAAATGAAACAGGATGTTTGGTGATACTGAGATGTCAAGTCACAATCTTTAGATTACTAGCCCAGTGGCATAACCACCGAGCCCCAGTGAAGGTGAGTACTTAAGCACTCAAAACTCTTAGATTTTTATTAATTACTAATTCGGCTAATTATACTGAAATAGTATATTAAACTTCAATATTATAACTTATTTTGTGAAGGTTTATGATATATAAATACCAAAAATTCAGTTCCACGACAAATGTATAATTTTCTTTTATCTATCATACTTCAATGAGTCCCTCTAAACTTGCTATTAGAAAAATTACTTTAGGTTTTTACCTTACAGTGTCTGTGATCCTTGGTTTTCTCAAAGAACTCTTCACCCAGCCTGAACCAGATTTCTCCAGTATGAATGCCGGTCTCTTTTTTAAGAACTATATAGTCCCCATCTTGGTAAAAAGTTACAGTTGGTTTAAGAACTTGGGCAACACTAATCTGTTCATCTCCAACTCCTGTGAAGGCAAAAAGTCATTTTATATATAAAAAAAAGTAAAACCACTTGATATGTCTGAGATTTCGATCTGAAACGCTTATCAATCGCTTTCAGGTATTCAGCAAAATTTTCAGTTTTGACCAGTTTCCAACTTCCATAGAAAGCCTCCATTTTTGTAATATGTTTTTTATTTATTATTATTAAATGTAACTTTTTTTTAATAAAATTTTACTGAGATTGTGTGACTATCCTCTGACATTTTTTACAGCATGCCTGATTTTTTTTATACAGTATGTGATGGGAGGAGACTGTACGTTTAATGTCTGTTAGACAATTCCCAGACAGTGTATTTGTTTATTAAAGTGTGGTCACAGTCTGAGTAGTTAAATAATTAAGTAATAATTAAGTCATCTTAATGGGTGTGAACCCATACCAGTGATTGCTTCTGGAAAAAAAAAGTCTATGAAAAAATACCACAAAAAACATAAAAGTTGCCACACAGTCCATGAGTCCTTCTATAAATTGCTGTATGTTTCACATGAGTTAAAAAAAAAAAAAAAAACAATGTTTGCTCTCAAAAGAATAGTGGTTTAAATTAGTCAATTGTTCAAGCGACCAGCATCACATGATGTCATTTTGTTCTTTTGCATTCATTATGATCACAATTGTGATGTGCTTCTCTCTGCTTCTCCAAATATACACTCCTCCTTGCAAGATCAGCATCCCAACGAGCTCCCCTGTCACGAGCTATAGTAGGGTAAGCACAGAAGCCTTAGCAGTTAGCCCGTGTAGCGTGGATGGTAAACCCAAACGCGGAAGCAACACGAGTAGGCAGGATAACCACGCAATTTATCTAAGAACTCTCTTACACGAAGAGCTAGGATCTACACAAATAAATCCGCGTTCTAGCAACACACACTCAATCAAAGAAGCAACCCAAATAGGTGAGTACTCACAGAATAGTCGGCAAAGCGTCAGGTAAGGCATGGGCGAACTCAATGACTGAGCAATGTGAAGCGCCATTTTGTCTCCTTTTATGCTTCCTGAAAACCCGACCGTATTACTTCCGGGTCCTAGTGCCGGTCGTGTTACGAGTGTGCATGACAGTACCCCACTGTCCAGGACCGACTCTCGACGGTCCTGGGGTGGAGGATACCCGACGACGGTAGTCCCGGATGAGTTCGGGGTCTAGGACGAACCGAGCCGGAATCCAAGATCGCTCCTCGGGACCGTAACCTTCCCAATCCACCAGGTACTGGAGCCCTCTGCCCCGAGGACGTGAGTCAAGGATCCGGCGAACGGTGTAGGCGGGACCACCCTAAATGATACGGGGAGGAGGAGCAGGGTGGGTGGGGGGAACCATTGGTGAAGTGATGAATGGTTTGAGCTGGGAGGTGTGAAATACCGGATGGATCCGGAGCGCCGCAGGCAGCTGGAGCCGGTAGGTGACAGGATTGATACGGAGGGTAATGCGGTATGGACCGATGAACCTGAGTGATAGCTTTTAGATTCTGTGTGAAGGTGAAGGTTTCTGGTTGAAAGCCATACTTTGTCACCTACATTGTACAATCGTCCCGGCGGGTGTCGACGGCGATGTTGAGTGGCGTAGCGGTTGTTGGCCTGTTGGATGGCGGCGTTTGCTTGGTTCCACAGCCGTCGACACCGGCGAACCAACTGTTGGGCTGACGGCACCTCAACCTCCGGTTCCTGATGATCGAACATCAAAGGTTGGAAACCGTGGCATACCTCAAATGGACTGAGATTGGTGGCTGAAGAGACATGGAGATTGTGAGATAACTCAGCCCATAGGAGGTAGCGGGCCCAGGAGCGCTGGCGATCGGCAACAAAGCATCTCAGGTAGCGCTCCAGTTGTTGGTTGGTCCGCTCCGTCTGACCGTTAGTCTGGGGATGATAACCAGAGGATAGACTACAGGTGGAATTGATCAGACGGCAGAAGGCCTTCCAGAACCGGGCGGTGAACTGGGGCCCCCTGTCCGAGACGATGTCTTTTGGGAACCCATGCAGTCGGACTACGTGTTCTAAAATCAGCTCTGCTGTTTTTTTTGGCTGACGGGAGTCCGGTGAGGGCCACCAGGTGCACGGCTTTGGAGAACCGGTCGACGATAGTTAAGATGGTGTTCTTCTCTTCGGAGGCCGGCAGGCCCGTGATGAAGTCGACGGCAATGTGCGTCCAGGGCCGATGGGGAACGGGGAGTGGTTGGAGTTCCCCCGGTGTCGGTTGGTTGGTATTCTTGGACCTGGCGCACACTGGGCATGCCTGGACGTACTCTTTGACATCACTCGCCATAGATGGCCACCAGAAGGCACGTCTGATGAATTGCAGGGTGCGGTTGGTGCCGGGGTGTCCGGATAATGGCGAGGAATGACCCCATTGCAACACCTCGGTCCTTACAGTTTTTGGCACGTAGAGTCGCCCAGGTGGCACACCTGCCGGTGCGGTCTCCATCGCCTGTGCACGGCGAACCCTCGTTTCCAGTTCCCAGTGAAGTGGTGCAATGATCTTGGTGGGTGTGATGACAGGCGCGGGGTCTGCCCGGGGAACGTCCTCTTCGTGTTGTCGGGAGAGGGCGTCAGCTTTGGTGTTCTTGGACCCCGGGCGGTAGGATAGGTGGAAGTTGTAATGTTCGAAAAATAGTGCCCACCGCGCCTGTCTCGGGTTGAGCTGTTTTAAGTTGCGGATGGTGATCAGGTTCTGATGGTCGGTCCAGACGATGAATGGCTCTCTGGCGCCCTGGAGCCAGTGTCGCCATTCTTCCAAAGCCCACTTTATGGCCAGCAGCTCGCGGTCCCCTACCCCGTATCGCTGCTGAGTGGGGTCAAATTTTTTGGAAAAGAAACTACAGGGATGTAGCTTCTGGTCTGGACCTCGTTGAGAGAGAACAGCCCCGGCGCCCACATCCGAAGCGTCCACCTCCACAACGAATGGTTTACTTGCGTCTGGGTGCAGTAGAATTGGGGCGTTGGTGAACCGGTGGCATAGGTCATGAAAGGCGGTGATGGCGGCAGGGTTGAGGCTGAAGTGATGAGAAGAGGGTCGAGTCAGAGCGGTTAAAGGGGCGGCAACCGTACTGTAGTCCCGGATAAAGCGACGATAGAAGTTCGCAAACCCGAGAAACCGTTGAAGTTGCTTGAGGGTCTTGGGTAGGGGCCAGTGACGCACAACTTCCAGTTTCTGCGGGTCCATGGCCACACCCTGGGGCGAGATGACAAAACCCAGGAACGTGGTGGAGCGCTCGTGAAAGGCGCATTTTTCCAACTTACAGTACAGTTGGTGGGCGAGTAATCTCTTAAGGACCGCTCTGACATGCTGGGTGTGTTCCTCGGCGGTGCGTGAATAAATAAGTATGTCGTCTAGGTAAACGAACACCCACCGCCCTAGCATGTCCCTAAGGACATCATTGATGAACTGTTGGAAGGCGGCGGGTGCGTTGCAGAGTCCGAATGGGATGACCAAGCTCTCGTAGTGTCCAGTAGGGGTGATGAAAGCCGTCTTCCACTCATCGCCCTCTCTGATGCGCACCAAGTTGTAGGCGCTCCGGAGGTCCAACTTTGTGAAAATGGTGGCACCAGAGAGGGCGTCCAGGGCTGAGTTGGTAAGCGGCAAAGGGTGTCTGTTCTTAATGGTGATGTTATTAAGCCCCCGATAATCGACACAGGGACGTAAGTCGCCCCCTTTCTTCTTTACAAAGAAGAACCCCGCGGCGGCAGGCGAGGAGGAGGGCCGGATGGTGCCGTGGCGAAGGGCGTCAGAAACATATCTCTCCATCGCCTGCGTCTCATCGGCGGAGAGGGAGTAAAGATGGCCGCGGGGGGGGGACCGAGCCCGGCTGAAGTTCAATTGTCAGGTCATAGGGGCGATGAGGAGGAAGGTGTGTGGCTCGTCTCTTGCAGAATACTTCAGCCAGGTCTCGGTAGATGACGGGGATGGCATTGGTGTCGACATCGGGTGCCTCGGACTCCCTAGAACACGTCCCAGCCGGGCCCCGCAGGCAGAGTTCGGTGCAGGTCAGCCCCCACTGCAGGATCCGGTTCTGCGTCCAGGAGATGAGGGGGTCATGTTGGAGCAGCCAGGGGTGTCCGAGGATGATGGGTGGTGATGAAATGGAGGTGAGGTGGAACTGGATCCGTTCATGATGTTGGCCGATGGCAAGGGTGAGCGGCTGAGTCTGAGTGGTGATGGGGCTGGAGGAAAGGGGCCGACCGTCGACAAAGGTGATACGAACGGGCTGGGATAACACCTCAAGTTCCACTCCTAGTTCTTTGGCAAACGAAGAGTCAATAAAGTTACCTGCAGCACCGGAATCGATGAACGCAGTACTTCCGACCCGTTTGTGGCCAAACCAGAGGTGTACTTTGACCGTGAGACGGGAATTATGGGGTGTTGTGACCGAGAGGAGGAGGGGGCCCGGTGAACTGCCCCGTTTGCTCACCGGGCCTGAGCGTTTCCCGGGCGAAGTGGACAGAGGGCCCTGTGGTGCGCCGCTGTCCCACAGTAGGCGCAAAGCCCTTTTCTGAAGCGTCGTTCCCGTTCTGCAGCGGTCAAGGAGGCGCGTCCTAGTTGCATGGGTTCCCCAGCTCCGGTGTTAACCACGGCGGGAGGTGGAGGTCCGACAGGTGCCATGGCGGTGGTGGTGAAAGAGGGACGCATCTCAGGAACCGGGGCGTGAGGGTATGAAGGTGATGTAGTGGGTGGCAGGGTCCGGGGGGCTGGCCTCGGACGAGAGAACAGGCGCTGGTCAATGCGAAGGGCGAGCTGAATCAGTCCTTCCAGCGTGGCGGGAATCTCTCGCCCGGCGAGTTCATCTTTAATCCGTGAGGCCAGTCCCTCGTAGTAGGCCGTCCGGAGGGCGGCGTCTCCCCAGGTGGTCTGCACGGCTAGAGTACGAAAGTCCGCTGTGTAGCGACTCACGGACGACCCTCCCTGCCGCAGATGATATAATTTGGTGTCGGTCTCCACCTCAGCAGCAGGATGTTCAAATGTTAGTTTCAGTTGATGGGTGAACTCTCCGTATGAGTAGGCCGTGTCTGAATCTGATCTGAGGACCGCCGTGGCCCACTCAGCTGCCTGCCCGGATAGCAACGAAACGAGAAGCGCAACACGCAGTCGGTCTGTGGAGTATTTGCTGGAATTAAACTCAAACACAAGATCCAATGCAGTTAGAAAGACACTGCACTTCCCATCTGTGCCATCCCACTTATCCGGTAGAGCTATGAAAACATCAGAAGGGGGGTGGGGTGGCGGTGCCGCAGCCACTGCGATGGGCGTGGCAACAACCGAGTGAGCAGCCGCCCCACGGAGGGTCGCGTTCTCCTGCCGTAGCTCCGCCACCTCGCGGCGCAAAGCCGCGACGTCTTGGAGGTCCTTTTGGAGAGACACGACTTCTCCACGAAGCTTATTGATCAGCTCGGCATGCTGGTCAACCACATCACAGAGGCGAGCAAACTCCGCTGGGTTTACTGCTTTTGGCTCAGGCATTCTGTCACGAGCTATAGTAGGGTAAGCACAGAAGCCTTAGCAGTTAGCCCGTGTAGCGTGGATGGTAAACCCAAACGCGGAAGCAACACGAGTAGGCAGGATAACCACGCAATTTATCTAAGAACTCTCTTACACGAAGAGCTAGGATCTACACAAATAAATCCGCGTTCTAGCAACACACACTCAATCAAAGAAGCAACCCAAATAGGTGAGTACTCACAGAATAGTCGGCAAAGCGTCAGGTAAGGCATGGGCGAACTCAATGACTGAGCAATGTGAAGCGCCATTTTGTCTCCTTTTATGCTTCCTGAAAACCCGACCGTATTACTTCCGGGTCCTAGTGCCGGTCGTGTTACGAGTGTGCATGACATCCCCATCTCCTATTTTTATGATTTTTAAACAATTGAGTTTTATAAATGTGTTGATGAAGGAGAAAGTTAAAATGTATCCTTCTGAATAGTGTATGCTGACACATATGTAGACTGGTTTTGTAATGATGTACAGTAGGAATGATGACTGATAATGTACTCTGGGTAACATACTGTAGTTGATGACTTCCTAATTTTGACACATAATTTAAATGGTAGGACATACCTGGCTTACAATTTCTTTTTTCTATTAACAGTTTTAAAGAAATGAGAGAACACTTACCACAATGTGTGCCACAGAGAGAAATCGCTCACAATGCTGATGTCATACCTACTGTACATGTCTTTCCCTCTAATACCCTGTTTATTTGGCACATTCAGTGTAATTTATACAGTTTCTACTTTTACCTTATACATTTTTAGATCTTTCTATTTTGTATTTTACTTTATTGTACCTGTATATTGTGTAGTCCTTAGATTTTTATATTTTAAATTGTTTGGCTAGTGCCATTTGCCTCTTCTTACCTTCAGCCTTGAAGCATATGATGTGTGATATTATAAGATGCTTTCCCTTAACAGGTAAAATGTGATTTTTTGGAGAAAAAAAATGCTTAGAAAAAATATACCATCAATGGACATGGAATGTACCCCATATTATAGAATGACTTGCAACTGTCTACTCAGAAAATGCTTTACACATAGATCTAATGTCACCTTAAATGCTATCCATTCTATTAAAACAGGCACAGATTAAACAACTGTACTGAAATCACACAATGGCATCATCAGTAGCTCTTTGTTTGCACATTTGCCTGTGCACTTTGTTGTCTGGTGTCTATTGCTGTCTCTTTTTGTATAGAAATAGATAGTTTTTGGTTAACTTAAAAAAAATGTAAATCGGTCATATCTGAGCTAGTCAGCTAATTAGGTCTCTAACGGTAGTTAGCCAGCTAATTCTGGTAAATTTGTGTTGTTAATTTATGTTGTTGCATGTATGTAGCACCTTGGTCCTATTCGTTTCACTGTGTACTGAACTATACACACGTGGACAAAATTGTTGGTACCCTTCGGTCAATGAAAGAAAAAATCACAATGGTCACATAAATAACTTTAATCTGACAAAAGTAATAATTTTAAAAAATTATATGAATGTTAACCAATGAAAGTCAGACATTGCTTTTCAACCATGCTTCAACGGAATTATTTAAAAAAAAATAATAAACTCATGGAACAGGCCTGGACAAAAATGATGGTACCCCTAGAAAATACTGAAAATAATGTGACCAAAGGGACATGTTAATTCAAGGTGTGTCCACTAATTAGCATCACAGGTGTCTACAATCTTGTAATCAGTCAGTGGACCTATATATAGGGCTCCAGGTAGTCACTGTGTTGTTTGGTGACATGGTATGTACCACACTCAGCATGGACCAGAGGAAGCGAAGGAAAGAGTTGTCTCAGGAGATTCGAAAGAAAATTATAGACAAGCATGTTAAAGGTAAAGGCTATAAGACCATTTCCAAGCAGCTAGATGTTCCTGTGACTACAGTTGCACATATTATTCAGAAATGTAAGATCCATGGGACTGTAGCCAACCTCCCTGGACGTGGCCGCACAAGGAAAATTCATGACAAATCAAAGAGACGGATAATCCCAATGGTAACAAAAGAGCCCAGAAGGTGAACTTCATGCTCAAGGAACATCAGTGTCAGATCGCACCATCCGTCGTTGTTTAAGCCAAAGTGGACTACATGGGAGATGACCAAGGAGGACACCATTGTTGAAAACAAATCATAAAAAAGCCAGACTGGAATATACCAAACTACATGTTGACAAGCCACAAAGCTTCTGGGAGAATGTCCTATGGACAGATGAGACAAAAATGGAACTTTTTGCCAAGGCACATCAGCTCTATGTTCACAGACGGAAAAATGAATCATATCAAGAAAAGAACACTGTCCCTACTGTGAAACATGGAGGAGGCTCTGTTATGTTACAGGAATCGTTTGATGGCAGTGATTGTCTCAAAAGGTTGTGCAACAATCTATTAAGTTAGGGGTACCATCATTTTTGTCCAGGCCTGTTCCAGGAGTTCATTTAAAAAAAAATTTTTTTATATATAATTCCGTTGAAGCATGGTTGAAAAGCAATGTCTGACATTCATTGGTTAACATTCATAGAATTTTTTTTTATTACTTTTGTCAGATTAGTTATTTCTGTGACCATTGTGAGTTTTTCTTTCATTGACTGAAGGGTACCAACAATTTTGTCCACTTGTGTATATGGTTGGAATGGCAACAAAAGCCTATTGACTTGACTTGACCTGTCTCTTATTCACCCTCTGAGTCGTGCGACAGATGTGTCAGGCATGTTGTTTACAGTGCCGTTGTTTTTGTCATAAAAACATCCATATGGAGCATTAACAGGTGTCTCACAGTTCATGACCCGAGTAGCGTTTCTTCTTCTTTCTTAGTTTTTTTTTTTCTGCGCAAAACAAACCAACTACCTCTCTACTGCCACGTACTGTTTCCGGTTGTGTAAATACGCAAGTGTGCCTGGGATCACAATCGCTATTACAGTGTGAACGCAGACCTGCAGGGGATTGAGGAGGGAGAGAAATCATGCTCGGGTGCAGAACGGAACAGATCGTTACCAGTGTGAAAACGCCCTTAGATAAGTTGTCGGTTCTACAGGAGATGATAATTTGCTCAAAATTCACTCAGACATTTTCTGGCTTATACATTTTAGTGGTTAGCACTGTCGCCTTGCACCTCCAGGTTCGATTCCCGACCAGGTTAATTAAATTGTATTTTGTAAATGATCAAAATTAGTGCATTAAGTTGTATAAAAACACAAGTTCAAGATATTTATACATTCAAATGGCATGGTTACTGTAGTAACCAGTTCAGGTGAGCTATAGCAATTTAGCTGGTTATGGAAGATAGGGGTCGTGACGAGACCCTGGTTTAGCACCATCATTCTTATCTAAGTTCTCACTAATCACAGGGGTGTGCTAAACATGAAGCTCTAGTCGGGCACAGGTGCCGTGTTAAATCTTGAATCTCTATTACGTGCATGAAACATGCTAATGTGCTTTACAATCTTCCCATGCTTAGCCCAGTATTACTGCTGAAACTGCACAATACCATTTTTTAAAGTGAGTGTGAATAAATAATCTAAAAGGAAATAAAGTAATTCGTAAGCAGTTTGAGAGTGCTAAGTCCAAACCTTTTTTAAGTTAATGTTAGCTAACTAAGCTAACGTTAGCTACAGTAGATAGTTTGTTTATCAACTGCAGACTGGTATTATTTCTCTCACTCTCATCTCTCCATCTTTACTACGTCTGTGTCTCTGCATTGTCTGAACAATTTTCTGATGTCCAGGAGTCAATACCGAGACATAATTAGCTGCATTTCTTGGATATGGCAAGTATGCATATGGACTTGTACACCGTGGTGTACAGACCTCAGTGACAAGTTGCTCCTCAGCTTGCAATTCGGGTTTAAACTGGGTTGCTTTGACATTGTAGATTAGAAAAGAAATTCCCATTATCATCAATCTAAATTAATCCACTGCCAAATATAGGAACTTGTTAAAACTGAATGTAAGACGTTACTGGGGCACAGCAGATCAAAACTGGGACACAGCAGATCATTAATGGGAGACAGTACGTGCTTCAGTAACACCCATGCACTAGCAGTAAGCAGGGTAGCTCCTGGTTCATCATATTTCTCAGTTTCTTCATCATTATTAGCAGCTAGTTCTGGATCATTAATAGCAAATATCCTGCTCAAAACATGTCAACCCCTTATACACTGCCTGGCCAAAAAATAAAAAAGAAACAAATGAATAAATAAATAAAGTCACCATTTCAAATCACATGAAGTGATGTACCCATCACGCATAGTGGCCACTGTACTGTAGAAGCCTCTGAAGGTAGTGTTATGCTCCGCGGTTGCTCAGGTCTAGGCTTAGCAATGTTATGTGGGAATAAAATGAAGTCAGTTGATGACCTGAAGGTACTGAATAAGCAGGTAAACAAATTTATGGAGTTTGCTAACGTGATGGCATGGGAATATTTCAGGAGTAAATTTGTGAAAGAGTGGTTTTGGGAGCATGAGGAATTGTTTTCACACATGAACTGGACACCACAGTGTGTGCTGTAGCCAAAGCTAAAGGTGGTTGAATAAAGTTTTAGAGTGTGTGTGATGTTTTTTTGGCCGGTACTATACTGATATATATATAGCAGAATTTTTTTTTTAATCCTCTGCTCAAGTTGCATGATTGTTTTATTTCCTCCATGCAGCTCCATAATGAATTAATTTAAGTGATGGAAAATGGCACAGAAAGCTTGCCACTCTCAGTTAAAAACATTTTTTTTTTCTGCCTTGTAAACCCTATTGCTCAAAGTAATTAAACACATTGAGTACTGTTAACTTAAATAATTGAAATTAGGTCAAATTAATAGACCTTTTTGAGTAGAACCTTTTGGTATTTATGAGCAGCAACAATTTATTTGATTTGCAACAAGTTCAACAGACTCAAAAAATTGTTCTGTTTACTTCAAATTGGAAACATCATTACTTTAAAAAATTTTATGTAACTGATTATCTCAAATATTTTGAGTTTTGCCAACTTAAACAGGTTTACAGTGTGATATGATCCTAGGATCTCCTCCTTTAGTTCACACAAACACCTTAATGCATTTCCTGTGCTAAGGCATTTAATGTCATTGTGGGTAAGCAAATCACTATTACGTTTAATTAAGTAAATAATTAACAGCTGGGGAAAAGGCTGTGCTGTAAGTACAATGAATAAAGTTACAGTAATAACTGTCATGGCAGAGTCCATGGTCTCTGTTACCTTAACAGTTAGTCTGGCACAAAAGATACCTTGTTGAATAAAGATATAAACTATGTAATCACATCCGCCAACATGTAGTGGACACACCCTCTGTCCTTCCTGTCATCACAGTTGCAATCATGCTCGGGTACAGAACGGAACAGATCGTTACCAGTGTGAAAACGCCCTTAGATAAGTTGCCGGTTCTACAGGAGATGATAATGCGCTCAAAATTCACTCATTTTCTGGCTTAGTGGTTAGCACTGTCGCCTTGCACCTCCAGGGTCCAGGTTCGATTCTCGACCAGGTTACATAAATTGTATTTTGTAAATGATCAAAATTAGTGCATTAAGTTGTATAAAAACACAAGTTCAAGATATTTATACATTCAAATGGCATGGTTACTGTAGTAACCAGTTCAGGTGAGCTATAGCAATTTAGCTGGTTATGGAAGACGGGGGCCTTGACGAGTTGCACCATTTGTTGCCAGCGCGTTAACACATTCCAGATCAAACTTGCTCATTTAAAAAAATGTGACAATTTCATTAAATATTATCTCACCGGTCACCTGTCCATCCAAAGGAGTTAGTCCAAGTAGGGACTCAAACCTCAAACCTTTTAACATCAGCAAATCTAACATAGAAGCACCATTGTGCTAAATCACTTTTGTAATTTTACACATTTACGGCTTCAAAAATCACAAAAAAAAACTCTTCTACTGAAGGCTAAACACTGTATTGTATACTGTATATACTCACAGTTGCATGACACCACTTTTACTCAGGGACCTAAGTCATTTTGGGACTTTTACTCGTTTTGGCAAAACAATATTCTCTGACCCACAATGTTATAAAACCAGTTAATTTTAAAACTTTAGCACAAACCACGTTATGAAGCTGTCAGATTTTCAAGCAAAAGCTGTCACATCTTGATGAGTCACTTGATGAGCCGCAAAGCAATTCATTCTGTCACATGGTCATTGAAGCAAACCATGGATGTGCATTCAATGTGTTCAAAGTGTTTTTAGAGGATGATGAAGCCAAGAAAATAATGTCTTCACTCTGTTTGTGCCATGTCAGTTACTCCAGCAGGAATGAATTACAAGTAGTGTCTCTTAATAACTGTAATAGATTCTTTGATTTAGAGCATTATGCAGTTTAAATGTTGTTCTAACACCATGTTGTATATGTTGGTGTAAGCATTAAATCAAGTGCTTGAAAATATGCAGAGGTGATTTGTGTACAATCACGCTGTGTGTGGGAAGCTGTAAATATGTGGGAAGCTGTTTTGTAGATTATATGGTGGATACCTGTACTATGATAATGAGCTGTAGTAAAGTAAACTGGAATCGAATTTAAACCTGTTAGAGGAAGAGGTTGATGATGCTGTAAACTTTATACACTGAATGCACTGTCTGACCAAAGTAAATAAATAAATGAATAAATAAGTGTGATGTGTGAAGACGATTCCTCAAGTGTCATTTTTTTCCACAATTTAAATCCTGGAATATGCCAGAGCCATCAGTGAAGAAAAAACTCCATAGATATGAAGTTGTCGGCTGACTTTTTTTTTTTTGCCACATCATTTTGCAGAGCTTAGACCTGACCAACTGAAGCAACCCCAGATCATAAGACTGTCTGCAGAGGCTTGTACAGTGGCCACTATGCATGATGGATGCATCACTTCAGCACACATCACCCTGGATCAATAGGGTCAACCCACAGTAAACTCATCAGACCATATAACCTTTTTCTATTGCTTCAACATCTTTATGTGTGCTCCCTAACAAATTGAAGATTTTGTTCTGATTAGTCTTACTTACAAGTGGTTTTCTTTATGGCCACAAAGCTGTTCAGATTGTCCTCATCAAATTGTGTGTAGATTAAATATAGCTATGGTTTTATTGTTGATTTACAGTATTTACCATGTGTGATTTAACATGTACCATGTTTAAGTGATCTCCATTTATGATCCACCACATTTTCGTTCATAAATTTGATGGTTCAAAACTATATTTTCAGGTGTGTTAAAGTGTGTTGATAATGTGTTGAAGGGTTCTTAACCAAATGCCAAATCTTCAAATCTATTTAGTTATTTTATTGGCTTGATTTATTTGCTTTAGTTGTTTTATTTGCTTGACACACACACACACACACACACACACACACACACACACACACACACACACACACACACACACACAGGTAGTTTAGCATGGGTCTGACACAGGAGAACAGGGCAGGTGAGGGTTTTGTGTGTGTGTGTGTGTGTGTGTGTGTGTGTGTGTGTGTGTGTGTGTGTGTGTGTGTGTGTGTGTGTGTGCTTATGGTAAGTTTCCACTATTGTGCTGAATAATTACAGTTTTATGTTCCAACCATGTCACATGAGAGATACAGTACCAGTTTAATAAAACTGAGGAAGGTGTAAAGCACATTAGACACTGCTTATCAACTTCCTTCTACTTAATTCTGACAAGACAGAAGTCCTGGTACTACAGTAGGACCACATGCTGCAAGAAGTACACTTTTTGATCACATTGTAGTTCTGAATGCCCTTTCTGTTTCACCACTGAAGTAGTAAAAGACCTTGGAGTGATTGTTGATTTCAGTCTTTCAATTGAAGCTCATTTAGGTAATCTATAGAAAATTAAAGAAAAACGTTTTGTCCGTTCAATGTTCAGAACTCGCTCTTTCAATTATATCTTTCAATTACTTCCTTTGGAGGAACCAGTCTCACAAAAAATAATTCTGTCTGTATGTCTGTATATCTGCAAGTCTGTCCGTATGTCTGTCCAGCCAATTTTGTTGCAGCATCACTCAAAACTGGCTTGACAGAATTTAATGAAACTTTATCTTTGTAATGAAAATTATTTAATGAAACTAGTCCTTCTGTATTTGCCTGAAGTTAAATCTACTCAAATCCTCACGAAACACAAACAAATGCATGACACAGCATGGCTTACTCCAAAAATGTATGTAACTTCTGAAAGATTGCCACTATGAGATAAAACACAAGTTGTTAGAGCAAACATATCCACAGAAGCCAATCACGGACTGTGAGCTTACGTAGGTAAGTGGAAGGAGCGGATAATGCTATCCTCCTAGTATGTTACTCTGCTCCCAACAGTGTGTGCGAGCAGTTCGATGTGAGCGGCAGGCGCAAGTGGTTGAGATGAAACACGTGATGGGTTTTGGAGCTCCCTAACTGGTAGTAGGCGCCGTGATGGATGGGAATTGGACACGACTAAATTAGGGAGAAAAATCTGAAAAAATCCCTAAACAAAATACAGGCCTGGTTCTTATCTTAACACTTCTCTAGCACCTGTTTAGCATCAAACACCATATTGACCACACTCTTGTTGGAACCCACATTGCATTTCTGGCAAAAGCATTCGCACCAGATGGTCGATGAGATGATTGAGGAGGATCATTGCAAGACTCTTGCCAGCAATAAACAGTAGCTGTTGCAGACATGGCCATTCCCTTTGTACTTACACAGATGTTTAAATGAAGCATCTTTGGAGTCTTGCAGAACCTGCTCAGTTTCTCAGATAAGCTGAAAAACCTCTAGTAGTTTTCAGGTTTGAGTTTCACCACCTTTCTTGTAGACTCCAGCAGAAATGGAGTCAGAGCCAGGCACCTTACCACTGATGAGAAGACAGATTGCCTGATGTTCTCCTCTGTCTTGTACTGTATGTCTGCCTTGTTTGTTTGCATCTGGATGTCAAGAGGAACTTTGAAGGTATTATTATTCTCATTTAATAGCTGCTGGATTTCAGTCTAGTTTTCATCAAACCAGTCCCTCTGCTTCCTGGAAGTATTATCCCAGACATCAGGACATGTGTGTTTTTTATTGTGGAAGTTTTTCAATCTAGGTACACTTTTGATTTACTGAAAATCATTGCTGGAGTGGCTAATCTGGGTATCAGGTATACTAAACTTTATATCAAGTAATTCCTCTTTAAATCATTTTAGTAAATGACTGACTGATTTTGTTCGTTTCAAATTTATGCAGCCATCTCACTGCTCACTGAGGATATTTGTACTCTGTATTCTGAGAAGCCCTATTTATATTTGCATTATTAATAGCTACTGTGTACAGTAGGTTTATCAATGGAACAGTAAATGTCGCAACATTTCTCTTGAAAGGACAGAAGTTTACAGTAAAGTAATTGTGTCAGAGCATAAATATTGTCAAAATATATTTTGATGTGTGTGTGCGATGGCTATAAAAATAAGCTGAAAACCACATTACACGAGGAAGAACAAGGTTCCGGTATCCCTGTGATTCTATAGACGTCTTACTGGAACCCTCCATTTTAGGTCACCATTTTGACTTGAACTGGACAAATTTCAGTCAGAATTCTTTTTACTGATTTTTATTGTCTGATTTTACCATATGTACTGTAACTGTCTATCGTTGTCTTAAACATATTCATCTCCTGTGATCTAGACATAGACATATATCCATATATGCATTGCTTTGTGTCTGTTTTTTTTTTACACGTTTTATAATTACTGTATTAGAAAAGTAAAAAAAACAATACAATTAACTTGTTTTTATTGTTTTTAAACATAATTAAACACATTTGAACATTTGCAGCTCATTGACAGAAGTTATTGTATGTTATTTGGCTTTTTAAACCTTCTCAAAGATGTGCACTGCCACAGCATCCTGGAATTTAAATGTCTGCAATATTAAACAAAACGTTTGTTAAAGAAGGCTTCTGAATGGTTGATCACCAACTTGAGTGAAAGATGTATTAATTCGTACCATGAACAGTTTCTCATCCTTGATCTCGTGGACAATGGTTGATTGACCCTTATCCCAGGTTGACACCTCAATGAGTTTGTCTCCTTCGAGGTTCACAACCGACTAGGAAACAGGCTTCTGGTTATCTCTTGCTCATCTTCAATTTTAAGCATATGTCCCCATTTAATTTCATCATTGCTGGATAAATATTACAATTAAATTTGTAATTCATATTTCTTATTCATATTCAACTATTGAATCACACTAGCTATAAACTATATATTTTTTAAGTTTAGTGAACCAGTCACAGTTCTTACTTTCCATCCCGTGCTTTATTCTGGAACTCTTCACACAGTTTAAAAGAGTATTTGTGTGCATCAACCATGGACTCTGACTCAAGATCACCTTGTCACCCTTTTGGGAAATTTTGAGGATTGGTTTAACATCATGTGCAAAAGCTTTCTTTTCATGTTCAATAAATAAAATGTGCAATAAAAAATTGTTGGTCAAAATGCATTTGAATCATATGCACAAATGCCACCAAAGTAAAATTGAATAGGAGCGACTTACCGACCCTGTTCGTGTAATGTTCGAAGTCCTCGCAACTAACAAGCTTCCAAGTTCCAATTGTGACAGTAAAAGCCGACTTGACTTGGTTTTTCACATGTCATAAGGTCAAAATTACCTTGAATTATATTGTATAAAAGTTGTAACTCTAAATGGCTTCTTTTGAAGTTTGCCACCACCCCTCACGTTGAATTTTGCCATTAAGGCATTCAACATGATTCTGTGTAAGAAATTACTCAAGATTACTTCACCTTCAGATTTCACCTTCAAAATTTCCAGGTAAGGTCAATATTACAATTATCAATAAGGTGCAGCTTGTCAGTTGCATGCAATGTTAAATCATACACTTTCACAACAACTCATCGGTCATGTAACAAGTGCCCAGAACTATGTCCTTATCCATATCTAAAAAAAAATTGTGACAACTAATTTGTCATTCATGGCTTACACTGAAATTACGTTTTGATTTCTTGTTCTCAGTCTGGCTGACTAAGCCAGTATGGACATCTTAAACTTTCTGAACAAGAAAATAGGCATGTATATGAGGAGATATAATGGTGTGTGAAAGATTAAATCATGGATAAAAAAAATATTAAAGGCTTGGTTTATTATTATGGCAATAATGCGGATAAAATATTATGCAGCAATACTGTACATACAAAAATTGCAAGCTAACATACTACATACCTACATTCATGACTTTGTTCACACAGTCTCTGACGAAAGATCCACCAACTCTGAACCTAAATGTTACACCACAATCTGTAATATGATAATTTATAAAGGGCACATATACTCAAACACATTCTATGTCACATTTGAAACAAGCAGATAAACTTTATCTAACAAAGTTCTTACTTTTTAGTTCTAACAAAGGCTGAACGCAAACTGTGGATGCGTACAGACTTAGCTTTAAGATGCGTGTGGAGTTTGCATCTCTGCTGTCAGTGTCCCACAATCTGTCACAGTGATTACCCACCCTGGTAATCGAAGCCTCCTTCTCTGCATGTTTCCAAACTTTACTCCTACTACAACCTCATCTGAAATTCCAGCTTCTGTTTGATTGAGCACACCTGACGCAGTTAGCCTAGCCATGGGTAGGGCAGGGATAATTGGAAAACAATTAGGTCAGATGTCCTTGAGGGACAGGGTTGTGAACTTCAAATCTATTACACCATGTTCCTGCAGTAGAATGAAACTGCTCTGCTTATTTGTAAATATTTTTATATGCAGTGAAGTGAATTTTGGCCAATGTTACAGTTTGGGGACTTGGTCATTGGGGACTTGGTCATTTTGACATCAGTTTCCCACCAAGAAGTTTGCTCAACTGCATAAAAGTGTAGAGACTGCATGGGACTTTATACTTGCAAACTCCATACTAAGAGTTTCTTTTTAGAAGAAGCCTAACGTTAATCCTAATAACTTTTAGTCTACTAGTTAATTTGAGCAAAACTACATTTCAGTTCCTTTGTGTCAAACAAGTACAGTACAACTCATCAACATTAATCTAACAATACAAAATCTACTCACCCAACAGTATATATATATATATATATATATATATATATATATATATATATATATATATATATATATTCATTATGAGATTAAAAACTATATATCGATGATATATGAAACTATGATTGAAAACTCTATATATTGAATGAATTCTGAATATCTGGAAGAAATGAACTGTGAAATATTGGATTCCGAATATATTGATTGAAAATATATATATATCAGAATTCATTCAATATATATTTTTTTTCATTCAATATATTCGGAATCCATTCAATATTCTCACAGTTCATTCAATATATTCAGAATCTTCATTCAGTATATATAGAGTTTCAATCCATATATTCAGAATTCATTCAATATATATATATTTTCAATCAATATATTCGGAATCCATTTAATATTCTCACGTTTCATTCAATATATTCAGAGTTTTCATTAAGTTCTCTCATGAATATTTTCCTAAACGGCATGCCATAATATATATATATATATATATATATATATATATATATATATATTTTTTTTTTTTTTTTTTTTTTTTAAACCTAAGGCCTCCTCTACTCATGGCAGTTATTCAAGGGACGCAGTTTGACAATCCACATCACATCCAACTCAGATTTTAAATGGTGATCAGATAGACAGTACTGTATACCTGTTTATATGTAAATGCATACATTTCATACATTTTGTGATACATGAAAAAACAGGTCGCATAATGCCAAATGCTGTGGCTTCACAACCACTTAACCGTGCAAAGCAGTTGTGAATATATAATTTGTCAAAACAAGTAAAAGGAAATGATTGTGTATTTCATAAAGATTTTTTTCTCTCTTTTTTTTCCCAATGGGTCTTGCTTGACTATATATATGTGTAAAGGACGTCAGTGGTCATCTATTCGCAACTTAAAAACTACTCGGAGCACTTACAGCAAATTCAATTATTTTAGTTTCTTTATCACACCTTAATCCTGATTCTTGTTTCATGCACAGGACATGGTTAGCTGCGTTTGCGCCACATTTCACCGGCACACTCGCAAGCATGACTCGCACGCCTTGTTGTATAGACCTGGGCTCGTATTCATAAAGCTGCTCCTAGTGCCAAAATTCAAAGAAAATTCTTAGAATTATAACATTCCCTTAGAATTTCCGCTTAAATTTAGGATTAAATCTTAGTTAAGGTAAAAATTATTCACAAAATATCTTAGCCCTAAAAACAGTTCCTAAGGTAAAATTTGTTAAGAGTAGGGAGGAGGACTTTTAAGAGGCTTAAGCAGAGGCTTCTATAGCAGAGGACAAAATATCGGAAAGAAGAAATATTTTTCAAACACTGAACGCAAAGCTAAAAGTAATCACTGCTCTTCTGTCTAATTTGGATTGCTTATTGTTTTACTTCCTTCCATCTCTCTTGGATTGTTGGCTACATACCATCCAAAAGTGCAACTTAAATAAACTATCCTGCAAAAATGTACATTGGTAAAAGCTGAGATATTTTTCTCCCATCAATCTGAAATGGATTGCAATTAATAAAATCAATATAGTAAATAAATGTTAAAAACTTAAATATAGTAACTACTATGTGGAAATTGTCACATTATCAACATTTGTCTGTTTTAACTTTTCTGTTTTAATTATCTTTAAGATATTTAGCCTATAACATAAACTTTGCATGAAGTAGCCTGTAGTCATGATTATACAATTTCATTATATACAAACATTAAGATTTCACTGCCTGTTCTATTATCATATAGTCTATTTTCACAAAGAGCACATTTTCAAGACCTTTGCAAAAGTCAGAGGTTATTTTTTATCAACCAGTCACAGTCTTTGAATTGCTGCATCATCCGTTGCAACGGGGTCAACTACACCTTCTCACTAAGATAAAGGTTTTTGTACTTTCCTTAAATTTTCCTTTAGTTTTCTAAATCACTTTTAGTCTAAGACTCCCTGCTAGGACTTTTTAGGCTAAGATAGGAGCTCTTTGAGAGAATTCTAAGAAGCTTTGTGAATACGGGTCCTGAACCTCAAGGTGGACCTCTTAGGTTAAATTAGGTTGCTTTTATTTAGTGACTAATAAAAAAAAAACATAAATAATGTAAAACACCCTTCCATTCTCCCAAATGGCCCAGCTTTTCAGGTCAAAACCAAAACACTGGCGTAATGAAAAGCATCAAAAGACATGAGTAGGAGCTGTGGGCAGGACATCAACCACTTTCAGCTTTTGTTGGTATGTTCATGGCATTTTCACACAGGCTATATATAAATAAAACATACACAGGTGAGTCTGTTGGGGCCCTTGGCAAATATTTTGCCAATATTTTGGCAGAGGGTGTTTCTGAGCAGCATTCATCATCCATATCTCATAAATTATAAGTGTGAACATTAAACTCTTATGTGGTTACTTCAAGCTGCACATATACTGTGTGCTGTAGGGTTATTGCTACTCAGCTAGCATTGCTCAACTAGTTGTTTCAAAGAAAAAAGGCTTTCTAACAAGAAGCACTATAACACCTGTACTATGACATCATTGTGTGTGCTTTTTTTTTCAGCATTCGCCTTTTTGAAAGACTTATCACGCTTAAAAAGTCATGAAAATCAGCACACAGGTTGGAGTCTGCTGCCATTAGGATGCCTGAGTGGCTGTCCAGGGGCTTCACATGAGATTTTGCTGCATAGTTCATACACACTTGCACGTACATAGGAAACCTGGTAGACATGTAGATCTCATTAAACTGAACAACACTATAAGTTGATTATTAATTTCACTATCTATGTCATGGGCTCTACGCAACAGGATGTCAGTAATTTTCTTTTGGACACCCAATGGATTTTGACATACTGCTCCTAGGGAATCGCTACCAAACTGGGCCAAAGTGATCTCAAGACATTGTGTATGCAAAATTGTGAAGTGATACTCTATACTGTTCAGGGATATCTCAGACGGTTCAGCTATGAGACAATATTTTAAACCTACGGCAAAAAGTGGCTAATAACTTCCTGAGTGACATCATATTAAGTGAGATCACACTGAGAGATATCAACATCTAGGGCTGGGGTCTCAAACTCAGTTACTGGAGGGCCGCAGCCCCACAGAGTTTTGTTCCAACCATAATTAAACACACCTGATCCAACTATACGAGTCAATAAGGCTTATTTGAAAACTACATGGTATGTATGTTGGCGCAGGGTTGGAACAAAACTCTGTGGGGCTGCGGCCCATTAAACCAGTCAGCATTCAGACTATTTAAAACACATGCTTTTTTTCATTATTGTCTTATTATAAAATGCATATTTATAAATATCCATTAAAAACTTGTTTTTGATTTTTTTGTATTCAGTATATTTGCTATGACACATTTGTTATAAGATTTACATATATGGTTGATTTTATATGAAAATATTATAGCAAATGTGTTTTGGCAAATGTACTGAATATTTCAATAGTAATAGCACCCGGAACACATTTGCTATAAGGTTTTGATATGTGGATGATGTATGAAAATCTTAGAAAATAGCAAATGTGTCATATATTAAATATTTATTATTATTTATATTTAATTAAAAACAAGTTTGATTTCTAAAACTTGAGTAGGGCTCAAATTTAATTAACATGATGTATATGTCTATATAAAGCCGACAGCTCCTAATGCATGTCAGAGCAAAGGCCATGGCAAAGATTCTGGTCATAGACCGAGAACCATGTTCATGGTTCATGTTATGGCTTCAGTCAGGGAAGGTGAACAAAAATGATAAGATCAATATGATGGAACTACAGAGGTCATGTACATAGATGGGAGAACTTGCCAAATGGACTTCAATAATATCAATAATCAGGCTTTTATAGTAGACTTTGTAAATTGATTCTAGCTCAGATCGTAATGTCATGCAGTCCATTATGTATGGTTATGTGTTATGCTGTACAATCTCATCCCCCCAAAAAAAGAAAGAAAAAAAATTTGAGGAAGGAAATACGGTTGGAAAAAATTACTAATGAAAATAATAATAAAGTTGCTTCACAAAAAAAAAATTGATAGTGGAAATCGGTTATGCTTCATAGTTAAAAAACACACAATATGATGAGGATGATACAACTAGGTGTCCATAAGAAAAACACATTTTATTTATCTGATTCATCAGATAAACTTCAGTTTGCTAACGAGTATAAATATTGGACTTGGCAATGGAAAAAGGTTCAGATTGAGTTCAGATTGACCCTATTTCAGAGCAATGAGTGTGTCAGGGTAAGAAGGGAAGCACATGAAGTGATGCACCCATCATGCATAGTGTCCACTGTACAAGCCTTCACTTTTTTGTTTTCTTTGATCTGAGTTGGCCTCCAGTCATTCCACTAATGAAGGAAATTATCTTTGCAATTAATAACATTGGTCCTTGTATTCAGTGTACTGTATATACAAACGCCTATTTTGTGCCTCTGGATCTGGTCTCTCTATTCTGTATATTGCAAATTAAGTTGATGGATGGAAGAATCTACTGTAGATTTATAGGGCGGGGGGGGGGGGGGGGGATAGGGTAAAACAATTCATACAGTAATTTCTAGGAAAATGTACTTGCTACTATTATATGGTGGATGTACATAAACCTTGTATATGATGTTATACCCTGTAACTCATCAAAACATTCCATATACTGGCCATAGGTGTCTTTATATGTAAGCATACTTTGAATTTATAACTTTGTACTTTTATTTATTTTACTGTAGAAACTGTGGTGTTATCTTTATAGTGTAATAAAAGTCTTTCAGTGTGTTCCAGTGTTGACAGCATTTGCTAATTCTGTCATTTGTACAAGTATATCTAATCCCATGGTTAATTACTGAATGCAATGAAGCAGAAAATATTTTACACAAACCTTTATTGACTATGGGTTTAAAGCACTTATAATAGACCTTTTGTGCACATGACATAAAATATATTTAATATATTTCCTCATTTAGGAACATTTCTACTTTGCTGGCTATTGAAATAGATGGAAGGTCATCCAACTTTTACACTCTCTCAAAGGTTCGCACTGCGTTGATTTCTCCAAATTTTATTGTCTGTAAAATATAATGCATGGATCATTATTGTTGTTAATAAGAAGAAGAAGAAAAAGACAAAAAAAATAGTAGTAATAGTATCTTTCAAAGAGTTTACCTCTTACAGTACTGTGCAAGTCTTACAATATGCCACGCTTCATTTCTTCATATTAAATTAAATTAAACAATGTAAATTCCATTTAAAGTAACGGTAACAAATGTGTTACTGAAGCAGGCTGCAACCTCATTTCCCCTCTTGTCTGATCCAACAACTTAGCATTCAGCATTAGCAGTATACTAATTACTGGCCTGATCATCTGTCATCATCTGCACCTGTTTCTCACTGGTTCATGCCTTAAGTTAGGTGTATGTTTTTATTTATTTTAATGTTCAAATAATTCACAGGTCATTCATAGATGGCTTAAACAAAGAACATTCCTCTGAAACTGGCCAGGCACAGGGACTGGACTGAAAATGAGACTGAAAAAAAGGTCAGGAAGCCTGGAAAACTAATCCTCAAGACTACTAAGTACAAAAAAGTCTGGATCCTTGGAGGAAAAATATGAAGAAACAACTGGTGGCTCAATCCTGTTCTCACCTGGATCAATTTCCCATCCTTGACCTCAATGATAGACGTAGCGTTAGCATTTTCCCACTTCTCCACCTTTATGAGTTTGTCTTCTTCTAGCTCTACAACAACCTAGCAAACAAGCTTTTGGTTATCTCATGCCAATCGTCAAAAATGACACACATCCCATATTTAATACATTTAGTGATGTTATAGAAAATTTACCAAATGACAAGGTGTTGTGTTTTTCTCCTTTTTTGTTGTTGTCATGAATGAAGATCACTTGTAAGTTGGATGGTCAAAATTCAACATAGCAAAGGAGCATAAAGTTTGGACTTTGGAGCAATGGAAAAAATTCTGTGTTTAGATTGAGCCTATTCCAGAGTGATGGTCATGGCAAGAAGGGAAGCGCATAAAGTCATCATGCATAGTGTCCACTGTACAAGCCTCTGGAGGCAGTGTTATGATCTGGGATTGCTTCAGTCACTCAGGTTGAGACTCAGCAATGTTATGTTGCAATAAAATGAAGTAAAACGATGACCTGAATGTACTGAATGACCAGGTGGTCACATCTATGGAGTTTTTTTCTTCCCTGGAATATATCCACAGGGATATTCCAGAACTCTGTGAAATAGTGGTTTTGGGAGGATGTGGAATCGTTTAAATTTTCAATCAAAGCTAAAGGTGATTGAATGAAATCTTAGTGTGCAACTTTTTTTCTTTCTTTTTTTTTTGCCATGCAGTATATGGGCATGTTAGGGGTAAAACAGGATTATCGATTCTTACTTTGCAGTATCTGCCATCCTTGTGCTGGCGGTGGAACTCTCTACCCAGTTGGAATATGAGTTCTTCAGTACCAATGCCACTCTGTATTTTCATTTCAACAATGTCATCATCTTGGGAAAGTGTGATAAGAGGTTTAAGTACGTTTGAAACAGCAATCAATTCTTCCCCAGCACCTGTAACAGAATTGCAATAAATACATGGAATGTATTTGTACAGAGGATATGAGTTCGTGCCTTAGAGTAAAGAAAATGTATCAAAAATAACCTACCTGTTCCTCTCAGATATTTATCGTAATCCTCATCTTTGATTAGTTTCCAAGTGCCAATGAAAGGCTCCATTTTTGTTTTTTGTTTTTATATAATATTGATCTATTTTATTTTTAAGCGAACCGAAATGGTGAAGCAGACATTACCTGTTTGATTCTGGGCAGCTGTACGGCATTATTTATACATTATCTTGGGGGAGGAGAATTTTCATCCTGTTAGATCAGCTCTTAGATATCTGATTTGTTTGCATGATTATGTGGTTTAATTTTTTTTTAAAGCATTGGGTATACACTTAAACCAGTTAATTATCTTGGAACAAAGCAAACGCTTTCACAGACACAGCCGCAAAAATACATACAGAGTTTATTTTACAGGATTTTGTACACTGGTACAGCAGACGACATTGAAGCTCAAATAATACATTAAATTTTATGAAGCATAATTAAAGATTGTTTCAAATTCAAAAGGTTTTTTCTTTTATGATTTTGATTCACTTTTCAGAGCACAGAAGAATAATTGGAGTTGCGACACCATCAAATTATTAAACCCTGATACCTACAGGACTTGCAATATAATTACATGAAGTGTAACATTCAACAACAGTTGATAAGGACAATGAAAAGCCAGGTATAATAAATAAGAGTTCCATATTTATTCATTAAAACTGACAAAAATTCATAGAAAATAAATATCACAAAATAGATGATCAACCACATTCTTAAGGTCTAAATTGGACTTAACATGACCAAAGGAAATGAAATGCTATTTTTTCTGTATTGAAACTAGACATTCTTTAAGTTTATAGAGAAGTAAAAAATACATCCAGTGGTCCCTTTTTAAACTAGGAAAATATCATATGAATGTCTCTAAGACATTCAGACAGCGATATCCTTTGTGCCTCATGAACATCACTCAGGCGGGGAATTTATTGATTCTGTTTTTCTAAGAGCAGATGGGTATGCTCCTCCATCAGCTTACATCAAAATAATATCCTCCACTGAAGCTGATCTTGCATAGCACAGAACGCAACCATAACAGTAGTTTGGTCATGGAGGCAAAAGGAAAGCTTGATTGTGGTGCTGCTCTGCTGTCTTTTGAGGTTCAGTTTGGTTCAGGCTGTAATAGGTTAAGTTATGTCCCTTCTGCTTGCTCCTTTCCTGCTGCAGGGTCCTTGGCTGGGTCACTTGAAGATGAACCTTCTCCTCCATGTTCAGCATCATCTGTGAAACATATACCATGGGCACACATAATGACTGTCAGAAAACTGTAAAACGTCTCATTAACTCGTAGCATTTACACCGCTCGGCCACCGGCAGGTAAACTGAACAACATTGATCACCAACTGTACGCTAGTAAACTGGTGACAGGCTCATGGGCACCCAAGGCTCACCCATGCCTGTGGAGACAAAGAACAGCTGGTGCAGTCTGATGCAGCCAATGCAGCATAACTTGCTAAAAAAAAGTAAATACTGGTCAAAATTTAAGGCACAAGAACACCCATTGCACCACATCTTGTCATGCATGGGTCACAGCAGGCAAAGAGCCCAAGGACACCAACCCGACCTCCAGACTCCCCAGATCCCAATCTGATCAAGAAGCCATGGGCTGATCCACGGACGCCCCACAAAATGCAGGAGCTAGACCCTGCAGAGCCCCGTCCAGGTAGGCCAAGGTGGTATAAGGAGTTTGAATGTTAATGATTTTAATGTTATGGCTGTTCGGTATGTTTCTTGTTTGTATGGAGTGTGGATGCTCTTTCAGTGTTTGGTGGGTTTCCTCTGGGTACTCCAGTTTCCTCCCACAGTCCAAAAGCATGCAGATTAGGCTAACTGCTGTTCCCAAATTGCCTGTAGTGTGTGAAATGAGCATGTGATTTGTATGCCCTGTAATGGATTGCCACCCAATCCAGGGTGCAACCTGCCTTGTGCCCCAATCCTGCCTTATCCTGGGATAGGCTCCAGGCCCCCCTGCGACCCTGTTTACAGAATAAAGAATAAAGCGGTATAGACTCAGTGAGTAAATAACAAGCCTTTGTTTCTAAGCTTGTTGCTTTCCCAGTTCAGTTTTTTTTTTTTCCTGTTTCATTTGTTCATTTTGTCTGGCTTAGTTAGTATAACCAAATAAGCTAAAATGAATCATTGCACAGTGATGACACTGGAGACTATATACACTTCTCCTTGGTGGCACAGTGATAGGTTTCTTGCCTGCAATGCGGAAGGCCCAGATTCAATTCTCACCCAATGCCCAAACCCTAGCCACAGGATGCAGTCTTTGGTTACTGGATAGCTATTTCAAAATTCATTTAAAGAATTTATTCCCCAAACTCATACGGAGTTTTTAATGTCAGCACATTTATATTGTCATTAGATGTTTGTTTAGGGGAAATAGCTGGTCAAATAAGACCAAAATGTTTGCCATACTGACTTTAAGGTCTGGTACCTTATATTGCAGACACCCCCTAATTACCATTTAATAGAAAACTACACCAAAAAATACAAAGCCACCTTGTACAAATTGTGTCCCTTACATCTTTATGGCTCTTATTCTCTCTAACAGTCAGACACACCAATAATAAATTACCTTCCACAGCAAGATCAGCTAGTTTGTTTGGAAGGTCTGCTGCTTCAGGTCCTGCGTTGGAACCTAAAATATCTGGCATGGCGTTTCGTCGGCCAGTCCTTCCTGTGGCAGCGAAGTCGGTGACAACAGGCTCCACATCCGTCATCGCTGTTCTTGCTTTTCACATTATCATCTGCAAGATACAAAATGGATGTTCATTCATTATTTCATGGAATACATTCCTTCATCTGGGACCATTATTCCTCTATTGTACAAAGGCAGAATGACGGTCGATAGAAAGACTTATCCCATTATTTACTCTTTGCTATGGCAATATGGTAGACACCTGATACATTTACATTCCTTAACTAAAGCAGTGGCATAAGCGGAATACCAGCAGAATAAAACTGGCATGAGAAGCAGGATGATGATGATGATGATGATGATGATGATGATGATGATGATAAGCTTCTGGTAACACTTGAAAATAATAGTTGTGATCGCAATTTTAGAATAACACACTCCTATTATTTTAATATCGAAAGTTAGAAGGTTCTGTTAATGTAATTACAAGATCTAAACTAAAGCATTATTCATTTCCTATGTATTTGTGTAGTGCTTTTCATAGTAGACCTAGTCATACAAATAACTGTGATTGCAACTGATATTTTCCACTGTGAATTGGACTTTGAGGACCATTCATTTATCTTCAGGAACCATTTTGTCCTAGTCGGGGTGCATTCCTGGGAACACCTGACATAATGAGGGAATATGCAATGAACCATGAGCATGCACAATCACATGCAAACATGTGACACTCTGCACGGCCAGTAACATGAGCTCATGGGGGAATGCTACCCATTGTGGCACCATGTTGAAGACCAGACTTTCCTTTTTTAACTCTCGAATGTGTCCCTTATAAGGAGCTAGTGGAGACAGATGAAGGAGGACCATGTGAAGTGAAGACAGCTTCAAGAGATGTGGGAAACCTGATGTGTGGGAAACCTTATCTTCCAGTCTTCCAAATTTCTCACAGGCATTTTTCAAATTAAATCAATTTAGATTTACATTTATTTGTGTGACAGACAATTTATTCAAAAAGTGAGGTCTTTAACTGCCTGGCTGTTAAAATGATCACTGTTAAGCATTCTACTCCACTTCCTGTTCAAGACTGTTCAAGCAACAATTGACCCAAGAAGCCCAATCACACTGATAAGTACAGACCCATTTTCAATCTTGATACAAGGCAGATGGTCTACAGACCCCAGTCTCAGTCTCTAAAGCACTATTCTACAAAATATTAGGACAATTCCGTTCTTAGTGTCTTTTAAATATACTTTATATGATCATAATTTATAATTTTTTTTATTTATCCAAAGAGAACGTTCAAGTCAAACCGAGACTTGTGATGCAATTTCTCATTAATGATGTGTAAAACCAATTGACATTTACAGAAGACTTCTAGCAGTACATTGATGAGTCTCTTAGCCGGAGTAAAACATTTAAATGATTCAGACGTTTTAAAGATGGACGTACGTCAGTAAATGATGATCCTTCCCATGAACATTCGGCAAGTGAAATGCTCCCTGAAAATAGAAGGATAACTTTTCACCAACTTGTGGAGAAGACACAACTGTCGGTGAAATGTGATACAGGATATGTGCATTAGTGTAGCAGTGAATTATACTAAGAATAAATGTGGATTTTATTTATTTATTTATTTATTGTTCTATATTCTTGTGTTCTGTTTTTTTTTTTTTTTCTGGAAATTTTTTTTTTAAGTACTTGAACACCCCTTGTACTTTTAATAAAAGTCATTAGTGTTTTTTACATTGAACATAAAATTCCATAAATAATCTGAATAATAGCTCCATCAGAATTAAGGCGCATCATGTGACACCGCAACCAGAAAAAAAGTCTGATCTGATCGGAAGGGAATAAGAGGAGTGGTGTAATTGACATTTGTAATTCAATCAAAAGAAAATTATTAACTGCGTATAGCATTTGAGCTGATTGTGTCCCTCTTGTCGGAATAAATCTTATAATATTATAAATATCTTTAAATATTTTTTTCCCTATGTTTGGGTAACATTAGGTGACATGATGAACAGTGCAAAAGAAGAATCTCGGAGCTATTGATTTCTTATTTGTCTGACTTAGTCTTTAAAGAATCAATTTCTCAACTTTTTCCCCAGATCACTCCAACAATGTTCGAAATGTCTCTCAATGTGCCAATTTGTTTAAGCATCCTTCATAACTGCAAAAATTAAGTTCCCCTTTGCCTTTTAAATCTACCATATATTACAACATTTTATTTTGTACAATGTTGAGGAACTTGGTGAGTGCTTCTGCTCCTAAAATGATATTTTACTGTCTGGATGTACAGATGACTGACAAATATTTTGACTGACAAATAATTTCTTGCAGAAACAATATTTTTTTTAATGGAACATATTACTGTATTTAGTCTACAAGCCATTAAACAAGGGACTATATTTATAACTTCCCTTTAAATGCCAAGCAGTCAGCTTATTGCACTGATTGTTATGGACGACACAGAGAATGTCAAACTGTCCACACAGGCGAACTTCACAGACAACAAATTAGAATAAGATGAAATTTATTTAACTCTTTTACACCTGGTATTTATCAAACATACTTGTGGCTAAAACCACATGAGAGAGATGAGAAACACTGCCAACAATAAAGACGAGTTGAAGTATAACAATAACGCCAGTCTGATTGCCTACAGTACATGCCATGTCACATTGATGCTGTAATGCATGCTAAAGGATTTCATGAGCTGTAAGCCATAATAATCAAAATGAAAACAAAAAACGGTTTGGAATATTTAAGTTGTCGCGTAAAGACTCTAGAACATGAGAGTTTCGCTTTGTGACTTAAATTAAAGTGGATAAAATAAATAAATAAATCCTTTCCACAATATTCAATTTTTTAGATGGACTTTGGTGCTAAAATACAATAATACAATGTAATTGCACTGGAGAAGCACTTTGACTTTTCCACCACTAGGGGTTCCTGTACCCACATTGTTAGGAGAGTGTATAAAAATACACACTGCCACATGCACAAGCAAAACATGACACACCACATTGTGTGCATAGAATAAGATGTATGTACAGTTTCCACACAAAACCATGTATATACAGTACGCCTGGCAGATACATTTACATTTTACCACATTACACTGTACACTTATACAGAGCGACTTGTATTTTTATCTCATTACACATGTGAGGGTTAAGTGCCTTGCTCAGGGGCCCAACTGTGGCAACGTTGTGGGTTGGAACCAGGGACCTTCTGAATCGCATTCCAAAGCCTTAACCACTGAGCTACCCTATAAAATAGATAAATGACACTCCAGGGCCTGTATTCACAAAGCTTCTTAGAATTCTCTCAGAGAGCTCTTATCTTAGCTTAAAAAGTCCTACCTTGGAGTCCTAGACTAAAAGTGATTTAGGAAACTTTTTAGTGCATCTCTGAGATAAGGAAAGTAGAAAAACTTTTATCTTAGTGAGGAGGTGTGGTCGACCCCATTGCTAGGGATGATGCAGCAATTCAAGGACTGTGATTGGTTAATTAAAAAATAACCTCTGACCTCTGCAAAGGTTTTGAAATGAGCTCTTTGTGAAAACAGAATACATGATAATAGAACCAACAGTGAAATCATAATTTTTGTATATGAAGAAATTGTATAATAATGAGTACAGGCTACTTTATGCAAAGTTTCTAGGCTAAATGTCTTAAAGATAATTAAAGAGCTAAATGTTGAAAATGTGTCGACTTTTGAAGCAACCAATTTCCACACAGTAGTTACTATATTTAAGTTCTCACACTTATTTACCGTACTGATTTTATTACTTGTAATCCATTTTAGATTTATGGGAGCAAAATGTCTCAGCTTTTACATTGTACATGATACATGGTACAAGGACAGTCTATCTAAGTTGCACTTTTGGATGGTATTTAGCCAACAATCCAAGAGAGATGGAAGGAAGTAAAACAACAAGAAAACCAAATTGGACAGAAGAGCAGTGTTTACTTTTAGCTTTACGTTCAGTGCTTGGAGAATATTTCTTCTTTCCACTTATGACCTCTGCTAGAGAAACTCTTAAGCCTCTTAAAAATCCTCCTCTCTACTTTTAACAAATTTTACCTTAGAAGTTGTTTTTAGGGCTAAGCTGTTTTGTGAATAATTTTTATCTTTACACAGATTTAATCCTAAATTTAAGGAGAAATTCTAAGAAAATGGCCTAATTCTAAGATTTTTCTTAGAATTTTGTCACTAAGAGCGACTTTTAGGCTTAAGAAGCTTTGTGAATACGGGCCTGGGTGTTTCCCCTTCATTTAAGTAAAGTTTGGGTAAGATCCTGTGAAGATTGTACCCATAGACCCCATGTTCTAAAAGGCTAACAGGAATGATACTTGATGTGATGTACTGTAGCAGATCCACCTCAACACTGACACTTTTTCCACTTTCATTCCAAACACACAGTTATGGGTCCTAAACCAAGACCCCCATGTTCCCATGTACTGAATCAATTTAGTTTTACCACATTTCTTCGGCTGGAACTGGCACCTGAACATTTTAGTTATCAATGTGAGATAGAATGGACAAAGGCAATAAATTAATCTTCCTAGACAGCAATAAAACCGACCTCCACTAAGGAGATGCTGTCTACAGCAGTAACTGATTTGTGCATGGGGTTACTACTAGTATCTGCATTAGCTGTATTAGTGGTACTGAAAACTTGTTAATCATTCAACAGATAGTTCATCATCCCAAAGATATAATCACTTCCTGGAAAGAAAAGGAAAAAAATCTGAAACAGCCAAAGCTATTTCTGGAAGACCTCCACTAAACGTTAATAGTGCTAATGAGTTAATAGTGCAACCATGGCAACTCCAAATCTCCTTCAGGGAGCACATGGCATTAAGATCAACGTGCATTCTCATTTAGAAAGTCTTAAAAAATGTATTGGGATGTCATTAAGGTCTGAAACACTATGGTGTAGCAAAGCTCCTCAAGGCTATCAATCCTGACACTGTATCCTTGCTAATGTTTGTTCTCCTGTGCACTAAATAATTGCTTGTTAAAGGCTCAGCATAGGCTCTACTGTGAGCTACGAGTTCTTCAGTGGTTTTAATGGAGGCTCATCCTGACTGCTTCGTCCTCATTCACCTGCATGTCCTGAAATCTCTCTCTCTCTCTCTCTCTCTCTCTCTGTCTGTCTGTCTGTGTGTAACCAAACAACATGTTAAACAGCGCTTATGACACAAAACATGTACACACTCAGATTTTTGTGATGCATCGTTAAAAAAAAGATGAAACACATAAAAGTTGAAAAAGTTAATTGCGTTTAATAAAGAGCATTCATATCAAAGTAACTACAGTACTGCTGCAAAACCTGCCACCCTTTGTGCAGGACTATAGAAGCTTCACACATAAATAGACACACATTAAATATATTGAGGCTTTATCAAAGATGTGATTTGAATATCTAATAATATTATTTAAACTAATAGATCAAAAAAGTCAAAACATTTTTGACCATGATTTATGGATTTATTTTTTTTGTCCTATTGAAGCACCACTTAAAGACCATGAGTACTCAGTGAACTGAAAATAAGACAATTTTGCTAACGTTAGTTATACAAGTTTTTTTTTCATCATTCACAATCAATAGATACCTAAATATACAGTATAATAATACTGTAGCTCCGCCCCCCACCTTTCAAATCTAATCTTGCCCATTTCACCACGTTGCTGTCTTTAACATTTAATTTCTGTTTAACTAATAGGAACAGTACATTCTCAGGCACTATAGCTAATTGAAGAAATGTGTTGATGTTAACCTGACTGAGCCATCTTTACCATTCGGTTGAGGTATGCTATGCCTAGAAAAATCACTGAGAAATAAATAAAGAGAAATAAAGTAGATCTGATGCTCTAAATCTATTAGCATTTTACTTGACTTTTTGTGTACTGTGTGTGTGTGTGTGTGTGTGTGTGTGTGTGTGTGTGTGTGGTGGTATTTATAAATATTTTTTTATATTGTTACCATAAAGTGACATCTCAACCATATGGAAGTCTCAACCCCTATACTGGGGTCTGTTAAAAAAAAATAAATAAATAAATGTTGATTGGTGCTACTGTTGAACCGAGGGGAAAATGCAACAAAGTGTTACAGTCACAAAGGAAACCACTGCGCACTAATTGATACCTCTCTGTATTACACAAAGAATTCATTCATTTATTCATTAATTTTCAATACCTATTATACTGTGTAGATCAGTGGGTGGCCTTAAGCCTATCCCAGGGAACTCGGGGATACACACATTGAAAGAGACACATGCATAGACACTCCCTTGCACATCAATTATACACTACATGGCGATTTGGAAACACCAGTTGGCCTACAAAGCATGTCTTCTAATTGTGCTGTCTGTAGGGTATGAACTGGAATACCAGGAAACATGAAAAAGCAGCTTATGAAAAAGTTGCTATAAATAGTACTCTAAGTGGTGCCTATTTTTTCCTTTCTTTTCATTTCAGCTCCTTTATACCAAGTTCAAAAGAAAGGTTTAATCCGTGATGCTGTGTAAATGTCAGCCTTTCGCTGAGAACAGAGCCGTTTAAGCCACCGGTCCTGTGACTGTGGAATAAACTCGATCAGTAGAGGGAGCTTGCACACATTGCAGACATAGCTGTTTGTCTGTTTTGTAATATATACAAAAGTGTCCAAAAGTGTTCGGTTTCTTCCCGGAGATATGGATGGCGAGCGATACAGTAATAAACTTGGTTTAAATAATAATATCAAAATGGATATTATTAAACCAGGACTCAGAAAGTATTCATAGCTTAAATCACCCAAAGTGTGACTTAATACCTGATTTGATGTGACGGGTCATAAGTTGGTACTTGTTTGTTTTGTAATTTAGTCCATTAGTCTCAGCGTTTTAGCTGTTCCTAATCCTTCACTAAAGCACAACAGCTACTATTCAGCTAAAAAGGCTCATACAGTGTACACATTTCCCATGAGACACATCAAGCACTTTCAAAGTGCTGCTCATGCACATTCACAGGGTAGCCAAATAGAAGGACCACAATTTATTGTCTACTATAAATAACAAGACAAATCATTATACATTGCTTTAATCAATTTGGCATCAGCTATTTTCAACAAGGTGTCAGGGGGAAAGAAAGATGTTCCAGGATAAGCAATGCAAGTTTGCTGAATTTCCAAAACTGGATTTTTTTTTATACATGTGCTTGATATTTAATCCAAAGTGCCATTGCCACTGCTTTTTTCTTTTTGCATCCATACAGAAAAGCTATGAAAGAGAGATTTTCTAAATCTATGGTCATGCCACATTACTTTATAAGATGTAATTAACATGTGCAGCATGGAAATTAGCATGGTTATTCCTATATGCAGTTGGTTTAGCTCCAGCTTCAGGACTGTTGTTGGAGAAGATGGTAATTGTAGCTCCTGTCACGATTCAGCATATTATGACTTTGGTGTCCAGAATTAGCAATGCAGTGCAAATCTTTCTTCATGTCTTCTATGCTGTAATTAACAGGCAGAAATAGAGGCCAGTGGTGCTAGATGGGTCAAAGCTGTGAGCCATGGAGTGTATTTAGGGACCTTAAAGTTGAAAGAATCTATTAACTGCCCAATTGAAAAGTGCTTGTTGATTTCAAATTTAAGGCTTGTAATGTTTTTTTTCTGCACTTATGTCGGATTTGTATCAAAAAGGTGGTATCAAAAAGTTTCAAGACTAGTTAGTTTTGTAACCCACTAAGAGGTGGCAGCACAAGGCTGCACACACTGTCACAGGAAGCACTGACTTTTTCACAAGTCAGTGTGCCAAAAGACATCGTCCTGTGTAGATCAGGAGCTGTGCAACTGGCGCAATTTTGACCACCTGCACATCTGTTTTTTCATCATGGACAGCAAGCTGGGCAAATCTGCCACATAGACGTTTGACATGATACGGCAAGTTTACAGCGACGCTGCAACAAATCGTTCAGAATCAGGTCAGAACAGGTCAGAATACTACCTGGTGTACACAAGACGATGTCTTTTGGCACACTGACTTATGAAGCTTGGTGCTCCCTGTGATTGTGTGTGCAGCCTTGTGCTGCCATCTGTTGGCGTGTTACAAAACTTTTTGATACCACCTCGTTTAATATTAATTAATGTGTTGTAACAGAATTACAGGCAATTACAACAGATTACGTAGAACGTTTGTCAAAAAGAGTTGGACTCACTATTGCCTTACAATAAGGTGACTGAGTAATATTTAACGCATCTCTGTATTCCCCATGGTCACAGATTTAAGAGATGAAAATTCATGAAATTAGCCAAGCAGTGGTTTGAGTTGAATCAGACTATTCATGTCTTAAGAGAGACAAAGTCATTGAAAGTGTTAGGCAAGAGTCCAGGCCGACTACATAACAAAGATATTTAAAAGATTGCCCAGAAGGTGAAAGGGTCAACGGATTAAGTGTTACAAAATGACGAGTACTTTCTTGCAAGGTGAGGACAGAGGAAAGCTGAGATTAAGCTCAAAGAGGTAATACTAGAGATCCGAGATCCAAAAATAGAAAATACTACCTTGGCAAGCTCTACCTATGATGTGAAAATGTTTTCATGTTCAGAACTGAATTCACTGGAAAGCCACTATTTAGATTCACCATGTAGGTTGAAATCATGAGATTTCAGTAATCCTAGACACATAGAGTTCAGTGATAAAAATCTCAGAAAAAAACTAATTTATTAATATTTTTAAATATTTATATATATTTTTTGGAGAAAATTTACATTCAGTTACATATCATTATTCTCCAAAATAATAAATTACATTTGAAAAAATACTGTATACTGTATTTGCAATTAAGATGGTAAAATGTTGCCATTCCTCTATAATCCAGTAGGTGGCGTGCTCCGTTCATACATTGGCTGGCAGCACAGAATCCTGTGCAGTAAAAGCAAAAAGTCAAACTATTATTATTATTATTATTATTATTATATACATTATAAATAGATATTATTTGTTAGTGTCTTGTTACATTTCCCCTAGTTTTAAATTTCCTATGTTTTTCTCGGAGTTCCTCAGGCTTTTTATGGCAATTCTTCCTATGGCTCACCTTTTGTTTCCCCAGATTTCTATAGAACAAGTTAATGGCTCATTGAGGTATATGCAGATGTATGTGATCAGGGCATCAGGAGCTCCAACCAAAACCTGTAACACACAACACAATCAATGGAACTTATCGCACTTTCAGGGTCGAGTGATCGAATCTCAGCTCTGTTGTACGTGCATGGAGTTTGCATGTTTTCTCTCCATGCTTGGTGAGTTGCCTCCAGGTTTTCTCTCGCAGTCTGAAGTCATGCACAGTAGGGTAACTAGTCTTCCCAAATTGCCAATAGTGTATGAATGAGTGAGTGTGTGAGTGTGAGAAAAGCCATGTGGATGCAAAACTCCATACAGGTACAGAGTCCAGCCACAACCGCACCCATCATGCCATGCACATTTTTAATTATCCAGGCTTAACTGGTATGTTTTTTTGTTTTTTTTTTATTTAATGAAAACAAAGTACAGTTAAAGTGAAAATGATGATCATTCAATCTGGGACTGTCAGGCACTAAATGTTTTTTTTTTCCCTTTCTTTTGTTTTCCAAGCACACTAATGCAAATGTACGTACATGTGTTTTGTGCTCGACAAACAGAACCAATTATTTTAGCAGTGTAATACTGGCCTAGGATCTTCATTATTATGTTCCAAGTGATTCACCGACTCAAAAACATAAAAATATCAGGTCAATCTGAGTGAGAGGAAAAACACAAACATACTTAAAGAGTGATAAAAATGAATCTGCCATTTATTGTGGTTGATTAATGCATTAAAAGCAATGGTACAGAGACAATTCTGTATATGTGGATTAAGTACACATTGCATCTTCAAGACAGAAAGGGATATATTATCTTGCAATCTGTCATTAATAACATTTGTTAAGTTAATATGATGGTTTAGGAGGATTTTTTTGGTCACCTTTATATGTGGTACATGGATGGATGGATGGTAGATATAAACCGTCCATCCACCAACCTCTGTAGTCCGACTAGGGAACATGGTGACCATGGTAGGATCTCCGGTTAACATTCACACACACATTACGAGGAATTTGGAAACACTAATTAGCCTAATCTGCATGTCTTTGGACTGTGGGAAGAAACAGGAGAATCCGGAGGAAACCCACCAAGCACAGAGAGAACATGCAATCTCCATGCACACAGACCCAAATCGTGAATTGAACCCAGGTGCAACCAGAGATACAAATATCTACTTTATAACATATTTTGTATATCGCAGCATTATTTTCTCCTTTTGTCCATCAGTCTAAATGTCCAGAACACCGCTCGGCCCTTTGATTTAGCTCGCACCTGCAAAAAAAAAAAACGTGATCCACAATCCAAAGTACACAGCATGTTCGTTCGCTCAAAATTTAGTCACTAAATCCATTCCAATCCAATCCAGACTGGATTCTAACAAGATCTGTCCATGTCTAATTGGCAACGGTAATGGCCCAGGCAGCCACAGTATCAAATTTTCATATTTTCTTTTATTCCTTCTGCCAGATTATGAAACTGCTACAGTTTGAAGAACCAAGCTATCGTTATCCTCTTGTACTGTACATACACACGTGGACAAAATTGTTGGTACCCTTCGGTCAATGAAAGAAAAACTCACAATGGTCACAGAAATAACTTTAATCTGACAAAAGTAATAATTTAAAAAAATTCTATGAATGTTAACCAATGAAAGTCAGACATTGCTTTTCAACCATGCTTCAACTGAATTATTTAAAAAAATAAACTCATGGAACAGGCCTGGACAAAAATGATGGTACCCCTAGAAAATACTGAAAATAATGTGACCAAAGGGACATGTTAATTCAAGGTGTGTCCACTAATTAGCATCACTGGTGTCTACAATCTTGTAATCAGTCAGTGGGCCTATATATAGGGCTCCAGGTCGTCACTGTGTTCTTTGGTGACATGGTATGTACCACACTCAACATGGACCAGAGGAAGCGAAGGAAAGAGTTGTCTCAGGAGATTCGAAAGAAAATTATAGACAAGCATGTTAAAGGTAAAGGCTATAAGACCATTTCCAAGCAGCTAGATGTTCCTGTGACTACAGTTGCACATATTATTCATAAATGTAAGATCCATGGGACTGTAGCCAACCTCCCTGGACGTGGCTGCACGAGGAAAATTCATGACAAATCAAAGAGACGGATAATCCGAATGGTAACAAAAGAGCCCAGAAAGACTTCTAAAGAGATCCAAGGTGAACTTCATGCTCAAGGAACATCAGTGTCAGATCGCACCATCCGTCGTTGTTTCAGCCAAAGTGGACTACATGGAAGACGACCAAGGAGGACACCATTGTTGAAAACAGATCATAAAAAAGCCAGACTAGAATATGACAAACTACATGTTGACAAGCCACAAAGCTTCTGGGAGAATGTCCTGTGGACAGATGAGACAAAAATTGAACTTTTTGCCAAGGCAAATCAGCTCTATGTTCACAGACGGAAAAATGAAGCATATCAAGAAAAGAACACTGTCCCTACTGTGAAACATGGAGGAGGCTCTGTTATGTTCTGGGGCTGCTTTGCTGCATCTGGCACAGGGTGTCTTGAATCTGTGCAGGGTGCAATGAAATCTCAAGACTATCAAGGGATTCTAGAGAGAAATGTGCTGGCCAGTGTCAGAAAGCTGGGTCTCAGTCGCAGGTCATGGGTCTTGCAACAGGACAATGACCCAAAACACACAGCTAAAAACACCCAAGAATGGCTAAGAGGAAAACATTGGACTATTCTAAAGTGGCCTTCTATGAGCCCTGACCTCAATCCTATTGAGCATCTTTGGAAGGAGCTGAAACATGCTGTCTGGAAAAGGCCCCCTTCAAACTGGAAACAACTGGATCAGCTTGCTCATGAGGAGTGGGCCAAAATACCTGCAGAGAGGTGCAGAAGTCTCATTGACAGTTACAGGAATCGTTTGATTGCAGTGATTGTCTCAAAAGGTTGTGCAACAAACTATTAAGTTAGGGGTACCATCATTTTTGTCCAGGCCTGTTCCATGAACTTCAATGAGTTCTTTTTTTTATAATTCCGTTGAAGCATGGTTGAAAAGCAATGTCTGACTTTCATTTTTTAACATTCATAGAATTCTTATTTATTATTACTTTTGTCAGATTAAAGTTATTTCTGTGACCATTGTGAGTTTTTCTTTCATTGACCGAAGGGTACCAACAATTTTGTCCGCGTGTGTAGCTAAATCAAGTTATACTGTATGCCAAGACTGAACGAGACAAGGACTTTGTGATCTGCCTGATCAGTATCTAGTCATTTAAACATACCACATGCTACATATAAACTGATCAACGTCTTAAAGAGCCAGCTAAGTAGGAAGAACAAAATTAACACTAGTGCTTGGCCAACCATCAGACACCAAGCTGGCCAAGAAAGGAAACCAAAGCTTTTGAGAATAACCTCTTATTTTAGGTTCTGCTAACCGAATGCTGGATGAAACAGAGTGCAGTAAGTTGAATGTCAGACGTGTGTTAATGAACAGAGAGACATTTCTGTGGGGTAAAAATGGGAACCGTTTCAAAAGTATAACCTCGTGCATTTTGTCAAATTTTGTCTGCAAAAACAATATGCAATCCTCAGGATGTGATTCCAATGTGGCAGCACTTCTAATTTTTGCACTTCTTGTTTTTACCATCATTCGCTATCTTGGTCTAACTTGTTAATGGCTCTGCCTCATGATGCATCATCAGCATGCTAATGGAAACTCATTCGGAGAACTCTATTACGGAAAGAACATGAAGTACTTAAGTACCTCTGAAGCAGTCGTTCGACACTGCGATGTATTTGTTATGCACATGCATGAAAAAAGACTCATTTATACTGTAGATAGGAGCCATGTGCATGGCGGCTTGGATGTAAGAAACACTCAAATTTAATAATGATTCAAATGAAATATTTATGATGTGATTCGGACGATTTGTAGCTGTTTGCTTGTTTATTGCAGATCGTTCATTATTTCAATAAAGAAATTAGCAGTCATCAGCCGTCCCGGGGGACACTGCTGATATAATTACAAAGGATAAAATAACGGTTAGGGATAACAGTTCGTTTTTGCGGTGATCTAAAAAATGTATGAGCTCACCGGCATGATGACACTGATATTGGTATGAGCATGAAAGATTAAGTTTTGAAAATTGATCTAAAGATAAAGCATATAAAGATCTGAACAGACTAAAGCCGTCTTCAGATAAAACAAGAGGTAATGGTTTGATCAACTTGTAATTTCCTGCTTCCAACTGATAAACTTTACAGAATGACACGACATGAAATCAACATGGCTGCACATACAGTAGCATTAACAATGTCACTATTGTACCCCTTCTCTATATGCACATTCAGTTTTACCAGTAGATGAGTTAATATACAGATGCAGTACTTGATCACAGATTATCTGTATCTGTGTTGCTGTCTAGCCTGTTGCTACACTACTCACTATTGCTCTGCTGCAAAACGTTCAGTCCAAAATGCATAACTAGTAGTTAATCAGACCTGAAATTGTAAACGTGGATTAAAGTAGCTTATACAGTAAGTACCCAAGTCCATTCCGAGAGCGCGTTCATAAGTCCAATTTGTTCGTAAGTCCAACAAATGTTGTCTAGGTACTAGGATACTAACGCAAGTGGCTATACACAATATAAAACGAAGATCTTCCATGATCTTGTCCATGTCTCATCCTTGTACTCATGCCGATGGTTGAACGATTCCTGTTAAAAGAAGGCCAAAATCTCATTAGCTCATTGGTAGGTTTCTCGCCCGCTATGGGGAATGCCTGGGTTGAATTCCTACCCAATGCCCAAACCTCAGCCACTGGATGCAGCGCCAGTCCCATGCGAGGATTGCATAAAACCTGTGCATACCCCTTGATGGGAGCAGCCAAAAGACCAGCAACATCATCAACAACTGTAGATTTCATTACAAAATAAATCTTAAGTTCATGTTTACTATAAAGATGGATATAAAAGTGATTGATTCAAGTTTGATTTCATTGTCACTGAAGCCAGCGTTATGCTGTCTTGTAAAACCCGAAATAACTGTATTTCCTTGAATATTCAACACATACATTCAATACAACATCTATAACACCCTAGACCTTTAAAAAGGTAAAGAAAAAAGTGAGTAGTGCCCCTACTTTCCACATAAGCATACGGTACTAGCACTTAAGTACACATTTTCAATTCTGCCGAGTGCTGTTGATCCACCTCTCATCATTATAACAGCACCATGGGGGAGAATACAGTGTGGGTAGTCCAGCTTTACAAAGCATGTGTAGGATACCTCCTGCCTCAAAGACCCTAATAAATTATTCACGCCTATAAGAAGAGAAAACTCCTGGATCAGATCGATGGTGAGCTTTTTTGCGAGCGCTGCACACCATTTATTGCTCGGTCCATCCTGGCATAGACAGTTATCAATGTAAACACTGAGGCATTATTGGACAAAAACACGGAGAGTTGTAAAACGTCAGTTTACACAACGATTCTGGATATGAACATGGACAATAAACGAGAGCATGCGACAGTATGTCATGCGTCAATCCTAGAGATACAAAATGTCTTATCGAGAAAGATCTTAAACATGATATTCCCGCAATATGGTAGCTTATCCTCCTGGTTCTTGCGTCCACATATGGAGACTTTACTTTTTTGGATTCTCTGCATCTTATACTTCATTCCTCATTATTGGACACTTTGTAGCATCATTTAACGGTAGCAAAAGCACAATACACTCATACACAAGAGGGTATCAAACTCGGATTCCTATTCAAAGACGATGCTTAGATTTTATACTTATTAGGTCCTACCAATCCCAAATATTGTATATAGGAAAAAAAAAATGCATGGAAAAGGTTAAGATCTGTCTGTCTACTTCTTGCACTAGGTGGTCCTTAACACAGCCAAAGAAATCAGAACAATACCCAAGCCAAATGAGGAGAACTATAAAAAGCAATGCATATTTATCAGCATGTACAGTACCTCTGCAAAAACAGTCACCAGCTGGTACGTCCAGGTGGTGAAAACAATAAAACTGCACGTGACAAACCCTCATAGGCCGATAAGGACAGGTTTAGACACGTACAGTACAATACAGATCACTGTGGATATGCATACAGCCTTCATTGGTGATCAGCAATAAGTAACATTTCAACTCAGAGATTCTCTTTCTATGCAAATGATTTATGATATTGTAAGTAACTAGAGTGAACCAAGAAAAACTTTTTTTTTTCTTTTTTTTTTTTTATAAAAGCTCCAACTTGTGTAGACCCGCCAACACCTTATAAAACAACACTGTTCTAAATTTCCATTGTTTTGACTATAAACTGAGCCGTCTGGCCAGAAACAGTCACAGTAACAGAAAAGTCAAAGAAAAAGTCAAAGAAAACAACTAAATAGATTTGAAATGACTGGAATTGGTTTAAAAACTGTCCAAAACATTAATACATCTGGACGGATTAATGCTGAACTGGAGGATCTGTGGTTGGGAAATTAAAACGGAATCAAGAAGTACTGTAAATGAGAAAAAAAAGAGAAAAAAAAAAACACGGTGAACCCGATGCCTTCTTGTACCAGCACCACATACACCAATATACACCATCATGCCATTAATACTGTATATATGGGATTGAGGAGGGCTGGCAAACTCTGCATAGCAACAGATGGCCGCCAACACACTGACCTCTGAGGCACGCTTGCCTCATTAACCATCCGCTGAGTGTGTAATAGTACTTTGTAAAGATCCCGACTGCAGTAGCTGCAGTAAACTTTGCACTTGTGCTTGTTAAAACCCTTTTCACCCCAACTATAAGTGGAACACCATGAGCTGCTGATGGTACGTGTTAATGTGTTATGTGAAGAAGATTTCAGAATATAATGAGCCAGGACACAGGCTGTGTACACAGTAATGTTGCTCAGCACTAATGACTACGTGGTGTATGCATGAATGTTGGAACAATAATTTGGGCCTTTTGCTCCTGTTTAGCCTCTTGGGTATAATTATACTTTCTAGCAGGTTCACAGAGTTTATGTTATAATCAACATGGCATTAAAAGCAGGCTTCCACTGCACTGGAGGCAGCAGGAGTGGCACTGCCTATACAAAGCCTAATTTACGTAATGGTATCGTGGTCATCGTTAATGAAACATCTGGTTTATAAATAGGTTGTGCAACGCAACAGAATAATAACAGTATTATTATAAATTATGTGCTTTTCTGAGATAGCATGGATATAATGATGCAAGTATTATTTCTTTCATTACAAAATGACTGGAAGCAACTGATTTGAGGTTAAATGGTGTACTTAATTGTAAAAATCCAGGACTTTTGATTGTGCAGAATAGAACAGTTATGAGCTTATCCCAGTGTTTCGTTAGTGCTTGGATACCATCAAGGTAGAAAGTTTTCTCAGTATGTCAGACCCATGATCGGACATCCTGTTTCACATCTGAAACACCGGCCTCCCAGGAACTCCTTTAATGTCCCAAACATAAAAGTTCCTGTAATGGTGCAAGTGGTGCTGGTGGGTATTAGTGATGGGTCGTTCATGAACGAGTCGTTCTTTTTGAACGAATCTTTAACGTGACTCAGAAGAATAAGGAGTCTAGGAGTGTGATTCGTTCATTTTCTACAGGGCGCGCATGATCAAGGTATCGCAAAACCTCGGTAGGTTATGTACAGGAAACAGAATCGAACGGTCCTCAAGGAATCTTCCAAGTCCGAGTCGTTCGTTCTTTTGTCACGTGACTCCCAGAGACACTATGCAGCACAATATATTCAAAAGAACGACCGACTCAGACTGGAAGATATGAGAGGAGAGCTGCTCATTCTGTTTATAATTTGTCCTTAGCTGCATTTTCATTACTGGAACTACGGCCAACATTTGTATATGTAGACGAGTTGGGGGTCTGTTTATTGAAAATTTTAATTATTAATTTCTGATCAAAAGAACGAAATGAACTAAATGACTCAAGAAAAGATTCCTTCATTTTGATGAACGAGATTCCAAGAACCGAGTCACTAAAATGATTCAAACTTCCCATCACTAGTGAGTATGAGTAGTATGAGGTTGTACATTGAAAAAAGAAAAAAAAAAGAAAAATAGAACTTTGTTTATCAAACCAGGATATTTATTTGCTGAGAGGATTCCAAAGGAATGGGATTACTGAGATCGTCATTCACCGATTAAATGTTTTAATGCTGTTTTTCTGTGCACACCGGAGCCCTGATCGAACATCCTGGCCTTCCGGGTCAAAATCTTCCTTTAACTGCAATCTTTTGTGCTGGTCAAAGGCAGGGAGCTTTCTTGGTACCCAAAGTGCACTCACCTTCCAGAAATATAAGTGTTTGCGGATTATTGGGTGTACATTACCCACAGACAGATTGTGCAAGTAATTGGTCAGTTTTAATCAGGATCAGGTGTTTACAGGAACGACAGCACCGGGCTGCGAGTCACCTCTTCTGGGATCATCATTCACGAGAAACGGCATCAGAAGTCCTGTTTTGACCTGTACATAAATTAACAGATCTATTTTCTTTCTTATTGTAAAAATGTGTAACACTTCTGTTTGTGAGCAAAATTAGAAGACATATCATGTACCATAAAAATGCCCTAAAGGCTTAGGAGGTGATATATTCTTGCCCTAGTGCCCACCCCTATTCATGACCTACTAGTCTTAGCAATGGGGACGACATTTTTTTTATGGAAGGAGTCTCCAGTCTCAGCATTGTATCATTGTTACTAGCAGAGACTGGAGACTCCTTCCATAAATAAAATGCCTCCTTATAAAACACTTCACTATTTCAACAGTGTAACATTTCTTTGTACCAGCCTTTTTCCTTTTTCCTAGTTTCCTGATCCAATCAGAATCATGATAAAAAACGCTGCCACATATGACATACTAATATGCACAGAAATCTAAATCATGATGTGCAAAAACTATTATGTTGGTTGTATGGTTATTTTACAATACAACAATCTTACTGTTCTTGTCTTTTATAATTAAGTTATGCATTAGTATTAGCGCTGCTATGTTAGTAAAGTTCATCTAGTTTAATATCAAGAAAAAAAAATCTCATATAAAAATAAATTCCTTTGTGCCTTGGAAATCCCTCCAAAATATCAAAAGTCCTTATTGAACCTCATGAAAGGAAAGTGTTATTTTAAAAGAAGCAAAAAGCCAATTTTCTTCAGTGTGGGTCAATAAAAAATGATTTTCAACAGTGATTTTTCTGCCTATTACGCAAAAGTATAAAGGCAATTTCATTCAACCCTTTTCTGGATCATCCATTATTGCTGTAAAGTTGAAAGAAATGTCTCTTCACAGACAATAAAAATAAATTAATAAATAAAATAAGACACTTTCCGGAATAGCTGCAAAAAAAACGGCATAGGCACCGAATGTGTTTGCGTAAAAGCGGTCCAGAGAAAACAGAGAGAGCTGCTATAACACCCTCAACAACTTGTGCTGTCATTTTCCATTTATGTTACCAAGCCGTTGGCTGTTTCCTGATGCGTTAACAATGTGCACAGCCTGCATTCAGCATTTCTGCAGAGCTTATGATGCAGAATGATCCTCCTGCGCGTGAAGAACGAATGTTTAACACGCTGTGTAAAAGTAAAGTCCTCGTCCATCAATAACATTTATTGTTAACATTTTTGTTATTTTCCTTTTGCATTGATAATTTCAGTTAACCCCTTTTCCACCAAAGTGAACCAGGTGCTAGATCATGTCTGGTGCTCGCCTTCTAAGCAATGCCTTAGAATGGGATTTCCATGGGCTAGAGACTCACGTCAACTGTATACATCTGTGTAGGTCTCTACTTGGCAAAAATGGTAGCAGCAACCAACAATAGCGGACTAGGTATCTACCACAAACATGGCTTTGTGAGCCATCCTCCTGGCTTTGAGATCAAACCATCATTACTAGAAAGCATTACTCCTACCCATTGCATTTTGAGTCACCAAAGTGTTGGTGCCCCCATGGAAGCAGAGCTCCAAATTTGCTCTGAATTAGCTTTGGTGAAAAAGGCCTTAGTGAGTGATACAGCAAAAATATTCAAAATAGAACTACATGACACATCATAGCATGGCAGATTATTATTATTTTATTTTATTTTATTTATTTATTTATTGTAATTCTGATCTTTGTGATCAGTGACCAATGAGCCTTCAATTTGTACCACATGACTTGCCACATGTCTTTCAAGCATGGAAAGTCTACAGAAGAAAAGCAATATAGGAAATCTCAGGATATTTAAAATGCCTGCAATGCCTAGCTGAAGTGATAAAGAGTATTTACACAAATTATGATTATGATTCATAATTAAGATTATGAAAAAATCGTGTGAGTGAGTCATGGCTTCATGACCCATCTAACATCATTACATATTAGGAGATTAAGTCAAGGGAAGTTACTCAGGGAAAGTTATACTGTTTAAGAATCAGGTAATGTGCATGCTTTATTCCGGATCTGCGCTTATAGAAACCTCCACTATTCTGGGAAAGCTTTCCACTATTTATTTTCATTCAACCACAAGTGCATTGGTGAAGCCAGATAATGATTTTGAGTAAAAAGGTCAGGGGCACAATTGGCATTCCAATTCATTCAAAGTGGAGTTGAGGTCAGGGCTCTGTGCAGGCCACTCGAGTTCTTGTCAATCCATGTCTCGATGGAGTTTACTTTGTACAAAGGGACATAGTCATGCTGGCCGTCTCCGTTTTTAGTGAAAGGAAACTGTAATGCTAAAGAACACAAAGACATTGTATACAGGTGTGTTAAATACACCCTCATGCACATATGGTTGAGACAGTCAGGTGTCCACAAACTTTTGGCCCTATAATGTATACAGTATATATTGTTCCTTAAAACATTGTTAAGTTAGAATTCTGATCTCCACGGGTGTATTTAGTACATCTGCATGCAATATGCCTGGTAGAACTGAAATGTGTTTTTAGTATGACATATTCTGTATACCTCACAAACTGTCAGAAAAAAAAAATTACTAAATAATAAATATATGTTCAAGTCACCAGGACTTTTGATTGTGCAGAATAACAGAACACCATTCTGAGAGTAAAAACTCCTTTTATTCCTCTATATAATCTCCTGCTACACTAATTCACTTATCCCAGTGTTTCACTAGTGCTTGGATACCATCAAAGTAGAATGTTTCCTCAATAAACTGAATCCATGATCGGACTGCCTGCTTCACATCTGAAACACTGGCCTCCCAGGAAGTCCGTTAATGGCCCGAACATGTGGAAATGGCTTTAAGTGAGGTCAGGACTGTACAGAGGATGTGGGAATAACTCTCAGTTGAGTTCCTATAATGTGCAAGTGGTGTTGGTGGGCAATATGAGGGTGTGCATTGTCCTGAAGAACAACAGAACACCTTTGTTAATCAAACCAGGCCATTTTTCCCCCTGAAAGCGTTCCATTTGCTAAATGGAATAATCATTCATTCATTCATTCATTCACAAGAAATTTCATTATAAGTCCCGGTATGCTTGTGACATTAGACATTATGGCAGTATGACTTAAAAAATTATGATGATGCTGCCTACTGTGGCATTCAGTGAGAAACACCTGTGAGAGAAGTACCTGTGCAAACACCGACCAGCCAAACAGACTATATACTGTATACATTTGGCATTGGTGGCTCAGTGCTAGGCTTCTTGTCTGCCATGTGGAAGGCGCGGGTTCAGGTCCCACCCAATGCCCAAACCCAAGCCACTGGATGCAGTGCCAGTCCCAAGCCCAGATAAAATGGAAAGGTTGCATCAGTAAGGGCACTCAGCATAAAAACCTGTGCCAAAATGTGTGCGGGTTGGATGGTCACCCGTGGCGACCCCTCGACCGGAGCAGCCGAAATGTATAGATACAGTATATTTGGATGACCCATTCACAGTTCTGCACAGCAGTGGCATTTTACATAATACATTTTTATTATAGACATTTATCTGGCTCTAATTTGCACCATGGGGACTGAGAAATTGCGCATAGCAACAGATGGACTACAGTCAGGTCAGTAAGTGCATACTTACAAAATGTACCTGTAAAGTAGATGAACAAGAATAATTTTCTGGCAAAAACAAACTCTAATGTAAAACGATCTGATGTATGTATGTATGTATGTATGTATGTATGTATGTACGTGTGTACAGTATATACAGTAGTGATGTGCACGATCCAATACATCTATAATCCTTCATAATTAAAAGCATAAATAGAGACTTTAGATTCAACAATGCACAATATCTCAAGGTCAGTAGGATGCACTGGGTTTTATTTATTTATTTATTTATTTATTTATTTATTTTTCACTCTGCCGCAAATAGAATTTAGGTTACATCCATTAAGCACATTATGTCTATTTATAGCTGAGGTCAAGCGTGGCTTTTTGTCCGGACAAAATAAAGCTGCATTTAATCCGGGATCAAATGCACACGTCTTTGTCAATAAAAAAATATATATTTTTCCATTTCAACCCTGTCCAGATTTTTTTTTTTTAGTCAAAGGTTATGCATTCAGCTTGTATAACCTTTTAAAACAGAAGTGTTACAATGTTACTTAGAACAAAGCCTGTCTGCGAAACACATGTCACGTGCTGTCAGTCTGCATCCGAAACGAACAGGCAAGGCGCGAAAAGGAACGATGCTGCACTAATCATCTCCTGCGTGTGAAATCTGGGACATTAATAAACTTGATGACACGTGTCTATGTTTGACATTATTATAGTGGCTTATCGTGATATGTCAATATATATTCTTTATATATCCACTGTATATTAAGCGTGTCTGAACTTTCAACACAAAGCCACAGCCGAGAGAAATATATCCGTATAACTTACCTCACCGAGCAGGCTTAAACGAAACGGGTTTCCATCGCGACAGAGAGAGAGAGAAGTCCGTGCATTGACAGCTCAGAGCATCCTTCCTGCTCGGGATTGTCTCTCGGTGTCTCTCGCTCTCAGACCGACAGTTCACGTTAATCCCAGTCCGAGCGCATCTGCTGCGACGTCACGCATTTGCGCTTCGCTGGAAACAGTAACCAGGAAACACTGAAATTCTACTCAAATCACTTTTCGATCACCAGGCCTTCAGCATCCTTATACCGGTACCGACAGAGGAGACCGGGGTCAGATGGAACACAGCCAGCCAGGACGCACTGACACACACACACACACACACACGCACACGCACGCACACTGCGTATTGTATTAGGTATGGGAATCGGCAGTCACCTCCCGATACGGTATTATCACGATACCGACAGTGCCGATGCGAATAAAATTTCGATTCTATAAGTATCACGATTTTATAAATATCCCGATTTGATATTACATTTCCCGTGATTGATTTTGTTACAATTTTATATCTTTTTTTTTTTTTAAGGATGCAGTGGTACATTAGCTCAAACCTCTCATACATACATCTGACAAATAACTAAAACTAGATCTTTAAAAAAATGCTTAATGATTAATTAAATGTAGCGCAGTTCTTATAACATTAGCACTTAAAACGCAGCGTTTAAACAATACAAAGTAACCTCAAATACAAGCGTTTGATATTTAAATGAGCAGCACATATCGGTTATATCATCGACCATAATTATTACTTCTAAACAAACTTTAGCAAATAATTCACTCCTGCCACATAGGATAAAAAAAATGTAAATAGTTCAGTGTACCTCCTGTAGGGTTATTGTTAGGAACGTCCACTAGAGGTCACTGTTTCTGTCTATCTGTAGTTTTTGTTGGTCGACTCAGTCTCCCAGAAGGCACCTCAGTCAGGTGATGAGTGCTCACCTGAACTGAGGTGGCTCATTAAAGTTTCTATAAATAGCAGTTTGTTCTGGGAAACTGGGTCGAGCATTGTTTTTTTTGTTTGTTTGTTTGTTTGTTTGTTTGTTGGTTGGTTGGTTGGTTGGTGTATATGGTTGTATATATCCTTTTACCGGCATGTGGGCATTCCTTTTTGTTTGTTTCTTTGAGTTTATATTTTAGTTGTGTTGTTTTACCTTTGTTTACAGAGGGCTCTATTGTTTTTTCTTGATGTTCCTTGTGTTAGTGGATTCATGGAGCTACCTTGTTCAGTGTTTAGTTAGGCTGTGTCTCCTCCTGTGTAAGTACTGTTCTGTGCATCCCTAGTGTCTGTCTTCTGGTTTAATGCTTTGTGTGTAGCTTCCCTTGTATGTGTAGCCACATGAGGGCTTAGCTGCTAGCAGGGTTAGCGGCTAGTAGGCCTTCATGGCTAGTAGGCCTTCACGGTTAGTAGGGTTAGCCCCTAGTAGGGTTAGCCTCCAGTAGGCTAGCCTCTAGTGGGATTGACCCACTGTTAGCCGCTAGTTTGGTATAGCTTCATGTGTGCCTTCCCCTTTTTTGATAATGTAACGGCATAAAAAAGCGCTCCTCGGATGATTCTGCGCTCGGAACAGAATCATTTATACAGTATCTGAAGCTGATCGGCCGATCACAGGTCATGGCCAGTCAAACTGAAATCCAGCCAATTCTGGACACTGGCTGCTCGACTGGTTCATCTTTATTATAAATAGGAAAAAAAATTTATTGATTTTTGAAGTCAGTGTGACTACATTAATCATCATACAAAAGAATTCAACTGAATCAATTTTTCCTCCATCTCTACTACATATATAATGCTGCATCCTCATGTGTTCCTCACCTGCTTCCTGTTCCATCATGATCAATTATAATTTCCACTCAAGTGCACAGATTCTGTTAGTGTCTTCAGCTTACGTTATTGTTTTTGACCCTCTAAAATTTGACCTTGTTAAATAGGTCGGACATTGAAGTCAAACTGGGACTTTCTTGTGATAAAATTTTAAACTGATTGACATTTACACAAGGCTTTAAGCAGGACATCATTAATAAGTAGACCATTTCATTTGAATGGTACAAACATTTTAAAGTAGGCTGTACATCCGCGTATGACCTGGCCAAAGTGGCACAGAACCCACTGCAGTCATTCCTGTGAACATACAGAGAGTGAAACTTATCCTTCAAAAATGGACAGATAACTTTTTTCACCAACTTGCGAAAGAGACCCATCTGTCTGTTGAAACTGTACTGTACACACAATCATTCACAGGCGACACTTGCACATTACAGAAACTCGACTGGAAGTTATTGCCACATATTATTGCCTCAAATTTTTGGTATGTGCACGCATGTAGAGGATAGTTAGAAGAGACTGGTGTGTAAGATTAAGTTATAGAATGCTTGTGTACTGAAAACACTTTTTACCTTGATGGTATCCAAACATAGAAAAACTCTGGGGTAAGTGCATTATATAGAGAGAAATAAAGGCTGTTTTCTGTTATATTGCACAAACAAAAGTCCTAGTTTGTCTTGAACACCCCTTGTAAATAAGACATATTGAATGCTTTGGGGGGATGTTCACCGAATTAAATATACTGCCCATTTATAAACGTAACATTTTTTATAATTTTTTTTTTTAAAGTGCATGACTTGCATCATTGCCCAATTTATACATTACATATTTATTTATGCAAATCTATGCATAGTGTGTGAAAAATCACAAGATTTGCAAATTTCTTTAGTATGTTTTTTTTTGGCACTTCACACCACTTATTCGCAGAATCTGTTACTGTTTGCTTGCCTCTCTTTCTTTACAGCTCTGTTTATTCCTTAAATATTATAATGAGCCATAGGCACATGAAAAAGTCTACCTATATTTGTAAGCTTATAAAACTTACAAAAACTTACAAAAACATCCAGGTTTAACAACTTATTTGGGTTCATTTTACATAAAAAAGTAAGTAAATAAAGTAAGTAAGTAAACTAAATAAGTGCTTAATAATTGTTTAAACATTTAACCAGTAAAATTATTACATCCTGCATTCATTTTTAGATAAATATATGTTTTCCCCATGTATCAGGTATGTTTTTTTTTTCTTTATTTTTTCTTTTTAGGAGGGTTCAAAGGCAAGCTATCTGTTATTGAACTATACAGTACATCTATGTGTTTTCTGTTTAACCTGTTGATCTGGCTTCCATTTTAACTCTCAGTTTCTCCTCATAAATTAAAGCATCAAAAGAACTGATCCACCTGTTCCAAAATCACATGGTGTCTGCCATCTTCCAAAAACAAATTTAAGATACTAACTAGCTAAATTTCACTGATGAATGGAGGTACAGCTTTCTATATAAACAATGCATTCCCCCGTCCAAAAAGAAAAGGGGGAAAAGATCATTCTGGGTGAGGTTTGAACACACAAAGCTTAAAAGTTGGATGGAGACTGAAGGCATGCTAGACTGTCTTTAAGCCTAGCACTGAGGTGTTTGAAATATCCCTTCAAATAGAGCCAGGCACAATTGGGGTTCATTGCCCCATTATAATTAAGGCCATGCTCTCTGGCTCCCCCTGGCAGCAAGTGATGGTCTATCCGTGATCTTGGCTTCTAGGAACCGAAAAAACAACAACTTTTATTTCTTTAATTTATTTACAATGGGCCTTGCTCATCAAGCTGAATTGGATAAATAAATGGTTAGTGCCAGAATTCGCACAAGAGAAATGGTATTTATAAGAAACCTGTAAATTTAGGATAATGTTTATATCCTACTTGTGCTCCCGACGGGGTGTAAATTGGCCCAAAAGAAGACTAAAGAATGTAAACCTTAACTTCAAAACCTTTTTAATTCCTATTAATTAGTGCACTTATGTTTAATCGGACTGAAGGTAAAAGTAAAACACACACATTTCACAAACTGTTCTCTGCATGCAAACACACACTGTTCTCTGTACATGTACACATGCATTGACTGTTCTTTGTATACACATACACACACTTACAGGTCCAATATGGAAAAGAGCCCTTGCACCAATTGCTGACTTATTCTCCATGAGTCGCAACCTATGGCTAAGGTTGTGGCATTGACTAAGGTTCCACTGACAAACATGATCTATATGGTTGCTCAAGTATATTACCCATATATCCCAAAGTATATCTGCTGTATATCCATAGATCCATGCATCACCTTGTCAGGGTCTGAGGTGTGTTGGAAGTAAGTAGTGGTGATGAAGCAAAGAATGTGCTAACATGGTGGTGCTGTGGTTTGAACCCGGGACCTTCCAAGCCATAGTCCAACACCTCAACCACCAGATTACCCCTACCTTCCACTTTCATTGCTGCGATAGAAAATCAGTCACACAAATTGTATAGTTACTCTGAACTGTGATGTCACTGTTCTCTGTTTTGGTAGGGCCCATGACAGACAGGCTGAGTGAAAGGAGGGGATTCCATCTATCCATTGACTGTTTATGTCTCATATAAATCATCACATCTTAGTAGTCGGACCCTGAAATATTTCTCTCCCTTAGATTTCACTTTAATTCTCAAATAGACAGAACAAATAACATCCCATATCGGTTTAATACGGAATGGTCTTTTACTTTCCAATTACAGGACGATACTGGTTGTTTGGCAACCCTTAAAGGTCACTTCTACCATTTGGTCACTTCTATCATTTGGTCATTACTACCACAAGGTCATTGTCAAATCCACCACCATTTGAAAATTTCTTATACTGGGTCATTATTTCCACCAGGGCTTTTGTGATTTGGTCATTTCTGCAACCAGGCCATTCTTTCCACTAGGTTATTTATACCACCAGGTCTTTTTTCAGGTCTACCATTTGGTCTTTTCTCACATCATGTCATTTCTTCCACCAGGTCTTTTGTCAAGTCTACCATTTGACAATTTCTTCCACCGGGTCATTATTTCCACCAGGTCGTTTTTCAAGTCTACCATTTGGTCATTTCCACCACCAGGTCTTTTGTCAAGTCTACCATTTGGTTATTTCTGTCACCAGATCATTCCTTCCACTAGGTCATTTATACCATCAGGTCTTTTTTCAGGTCTACCATTTGTTCATTTCTCACATCATGTCATTTCTTCCTCCAGGTCATTCCTTCCACTAGGAAATTTCTGCCGCCAGGTCTTTTATTTTATTATTTTTATTTTTTTAGGTCTACCATTTGGTCATTTTTGCTATCAGGTCATTTCTTCCACCAGGTCTTTTGTCAAGTCAACCATTTGGGCATTTCTTGGTTAAATGGATAATTTACTTTAAAAATCCAAAATAATCCACTTGAAGACATAAGTGGATTATTTTGACATACGTTTATATTTAATATATTATCTGGATGCCATTATTTTTGGTTCAGCCAAGGCTATAATAATAATAATAATAATAATAATAATAATAATAATAATAATGCCTAATAATAGGGCCTAGCCCTTTTAGTTCATTTATACCAGCGCCTAGAACCAAATGAAATATATTATGGTTGTCAAGTCTTCCATTTGGTCGCTTCTAACTCATCACTACCACAAGGTCATTGTGAAATCCACCACCAGGTCATTTTTGCCACCAGGTCTTTTATCAAGTCTAAAATATCGTAATTTAGAATAGGGATTTATTTTATTTAAGAGCGGTTAAAATTATTATTATTATTGCCTTGGCTGAACCAAAAATTATTTAAATGTCTAGCTAATAAATGTACAGTACACCCCACTGAAACACACGGAGCAGATGGCCACATTGTGACTTTTACACTGAAGTGCTGCTCGTGCGCCGGTGCCGCTGTGACTGGAGTAAACACACCGCCGCCATGTTCAGCAGTTTGCCCTGAGACTCCGGAGTGAGAAGATGGGCTCTGTACTTGGACTTTGTTCTGTGGCGAGTTGGGTAGGGTTGCATTTTTCTTACTTGTATTAATTCATGACTAATTACAGCTAGGTTATAGGGATGTATATCGAACATCACATCCTGCTTGTCACTGTCAAGGTCATCAAGTGAAATAATAATAATAAAAACTGCGGCAGCTGCAGTGTCGTGACTTGCATTTAAACCGTCTTTGTACACGAGGTGCGATTTACAAACACTTTTAATAATCTTATAAAAAAAAAAAAAAGAAAATGCATATATATTTCTAATCATTATACCAGATATTTGACTGTCAAGTCTTCTTTAGTGTCTGATTTATTCTACATGTTTACTGGGTGTTTCCTCGATTTGGCCTTCGACATTGTTAGAATGTTTTAAACGAGCTAGTTGTTATTAACTGTCACGGTTGGACAAGAATGACTAGCCAACGTTTTAGTTTTATTACGTATTTTCTCCAGTCATGTTGTATCATGTCATTTTGTCTGGGAAGCATGGTAGCCTCTGTTATTTTGATTACGCCACTCTTGGCTTGGCCTCATTGAGCTTAGCTTAGCTTGTTTTGCTAACATCGGAAGTGTTGCGCCACGATCATCAAAAAACAAATATCATGTGTCAGGAGTGAAATACACATGATAGTCATTCAAATAAGTCATTCACAAGCAAAGAAAACATCATTTTACTTGTTTTTATTTTTCCACTTCACTAAATATTTGTCTGTTTATTCCAGTTTTGAAGGCGACGTTCCCAGTATTTCCAGTATTTTTCCACAACGTCATGTCGCTAGCTCTACACGCCATAATGCTTTAAAATGATCATGACATCATTAAAAAAAATAATAATAATGAAGAGTAATTTAAATGAATTTAATTGCCAGGCTGATGGAAACACTTTTTTATGGAACTTTGTAGGTTTCTTGTATTTATTTATGAACTCAATATCACTATAATTATTTTCTCCTTTTGTCAGGTTAAACAATGCATTTTTATTTTTTTTTGACATTACCACATTTTGTTAACACATTTTCTTTACTACACAACCTGATACCCAACATGTAGTAATAATAATGATTTGATAATTATCAAAAGCTTAGCACTGTCGCCTTGCACCTCCAGGGTTCGTTTCAATTCCCGCCTTGGGTCAGTGTGTGTGTTTTCCCCAGTGCTTAGTTGGTTTCCCATCGGGTGATCCAGTACAAAGACATGCAGATTAGACCAATTGTTATGAATGGGAATTCCCGGGGCCCAGCCGATACAGTATTATCACGTTCCTGTAAAAAGATGCATTTTTAGCATTTAAAAAAAAAATTCAGGCAGTTCTCTTAAAAACAAGACGGTGAAGTATTAGTGTTAATGATGGATGGATGGGGGAAATGTGGGGGCTACAGCAGCAAAGGAAATTGATGTATAATATTCAACATATATTATTAACAAATAACACGGTGCAATGGCAACTTGGTCCAAAAACATAAGGTGAAGAAGGGCAGGATCAGAATAACAGGTTAGCTGCAAAACCACATCGTGGTTTAGGATAACAGCAGCAGACATTCCCATTATCCACCTCAATCAGTGGTGGTGAACTGTGTGGGTTTAATCAATTAACCTGAGAAGCTGATGGTGTATTCTGGTGAAAGGAGATGTGCGCCATGGTGGCAGAAATGATGTGGTGGCAATCAGGACGAAATGGTTGACTGCAGAAAGGGCCTTGAATGTGGACTTGAGCATGACCTGTTGGTACAAGTGACCAAATGTTGGAAATATAAACTGTTGGCCGAATTGATCTGTTGTCAGAAATAACCTGGTGGTAGATAGGCCAGGGTACCATTCAAAATTTATCGATATTGAATACTATGACTGGTTTTGCAGCGGTTGCCCAGCCCTTAACTCTAATATACAACATTTTTTTCTCTCTCTCTTTAGATCCCCTGCCTTTGTGGCAGCGCTCCTTGCCTTCTGTGTAGATGTTGCCCCAGTGGAAACAACTCGACGGTCACTCGTCTGATCTACTCCTTTTTCCTGCTTCTGGGAGTTGTCATCGCCTGCATTATGCTGATGCCTGGCATGGAGGGCCAACTCAAGAAGGTAGCCACTGTTTTGTGTTAATGTTTAAAAAAATAAAATAAAATCTTTGCATCAAATCCAACTGTATTGTCAACTGAGAGAAACAACTCGTTACTAAATATTGAGAATGTGTCGTGTTTGCAGATTCCGGGTTTTTGTGAAGGAGGAATGGGAACCTCGATCCCAGGCGTAAAAGGACATGTGAACTGCGACGTGCTGGTGGGTTACAAGGCTGTGTACCGTGTGTGCTTTGGCATGGCCATGTTCTTCCTCCTGTTCTCTCTCATCATGATCAAGGTGAAGAGCAGCCAAGATCCACGAGCCTCTGTGCATAACGGGTGTGTAGAACTACTACCTAGTGTTGTTATTTAAACACCACTCATATTCACACTTTAAGTCCATCTCCAATATAATGTAGTAGACAATCTAAAAACGACCAAATATTTATGACATGACTATAAATATGCATTTTCTTTCTGTAAGTAAAAGGTGTTAACTTTATTTCCAATTCCGTGCAGGTTTTGGTTCTTTAAGTTTGCTGCAGCCACTGCGATTACAGTAGGAGCGTTCTTTATTCCTGAGGGGCCTTTTACAACCGGTAAGGAGTATTTTTCAGTCATGATGTTCATAATTGCATTAATAACTGCAATAAAACTCCACGTCCTTCAGCACACCAGGAAACTACAGTGTTTCTCGTGATTTTCCTTTAGTGTGGTTCTACATCGGTATGGCTGGCGCTTTCTGTTTCATTTTGATTCAGCTCGTGCTTCTGATCGACTTTGCTCACTCCTGGAATGAGTCCTGGGTGGAGAAGATGGAGGAAGGAAACTCTCGCTGTTGGTATGCCGGTAAGCATGAGAAGCGATTTGTTTACACACAGCCATATTTCGGCCTTTTTTTGTTTGTTTGTTTTAGGTGAAAGCAGTCCACTTCCTGCAGTCAAACAATGGGATTTTAAACTTTGTCTCAGAATAGCCAGGAATAGCATTTAGTTTTCACATGAAAAAAAAAAGTAAAATACTTAAAAGTAAAGTTTTTATGTAAGTTTTTTTTTTTTTTTTACAATATTTTAACCAAAAAAGGTTTTTAGCATAATTAATTATAGTGTAAAAAATTAAAATAAAATTAAGAGTGAGAGCTAAACTTATAATATAATATTTCTGTTTCACCACTGTTTGTGTGCTCCATAGCGCTTCTTAGTGCCACAGCCGTGAACTACACCCTGTCCTTGGTGTCAGTGGTGATGTTCTACGTGTACTACACCCACACTGATGGTTGCACTGAGAACAAAGCCTTCATCAGTGTCAACATGCTGCTGTGTGTGGGAGCCTCCGTCATGTCCATCTTACCCAAAATTCAGGTAACTGATGTCACAATGAGTTTAAACAAAGTTAAAAGAAATTTAGGTCCACAAAAATGTGAGAGAGAGGTTTAACAGGAATTAGTGGTGGTGACTGTTTTTGAAACGGTCTTTTTCTTTCTTGATTTAGGAATCGCAGCCCAGGTCTGGTCTCCTGCAGTCCTCCGTTGTCACCCTGTACACTATGTATCTGACCTGGTCTGCTATGACAAATGAGCCTGGTAATTATAGTCAGATATTAAAGCAACGTGCTACCATTTAAAAAAAATAAATGAATAAAACAAGGACTCATTTAAATATTTTTTAATCTTTGTTTTTCAGACCGCACATGCAACCCGAGTCTTCTGGGCATTATTGGCCTGAACAGCACCACCCCGGCTGGCCAAAGTCACATGGTTCAGTGGTGGGACGCCCAGGGCATTGTGGGATTGATCCTGTTCCTGATGTGTGTTTTGTATTCCAGGTAAGTTCCTGTTTTTTTCTGGCATCATAAAACCACATGCTTATTTATTTATGTATTTATTTATAAAAATTTTTACCTGAACATACAAAACCTTTTTTTCTTCTTCTTCTTCTCCCCCCCCCCAGCATCCGCAATTCCAATAACTCTCAAGTCAACAAGTTGATGCTGACTAGCGATGAGTCTGCCCTGATCGAGGATGGTCCAGCACCGGAGAATTTTGACGAGGGAGACGATTCGAACCGGGCTGTGGACAACGAGAAGGACGGCGTCACGTACAGCTACTCATTCTTCCACTTCATGCTGTTCCTGGCTTCTCTGTACATCATGATGACTTTGACCAATTGGTACAGGTACGTCTGAGCTACAGTCTGAATGTTATAAACGAGTCTGGGCGTTATAAACGAATCCTGCTCTCCGGATTTAAATCTTTTCTATTGAACATTTTTTGAAACATTCTAATTTATTACCTAGTTTGTGCCACAGCATTGTCTTATTCTGAAAGTATTTATTAATTTTCATCCCCCCCCTCCTCAAAATAGGTTTCATGAATTATACAGGAATGTATTCTAAACGAATGTGCGGTGCAAATAGATTAATCAATAACCTTTAGGTTATGAATTTCATGTCCCAAGCAGCATTGCGGTATTTGTCTTGTATGTAGTACAAATAGCAGGGGGGAACCAAGACTCTTTTGAAGCTCTACCTCAGGCACCGAGGCAACTTGGCAATCGTGCCTAGGGACAGGAAGCCATTTTTATTGTGTCGTACACAGAATAACGTTACATGACGAGAAGAATGTGATATTTAAATAAAAATAATTCTGAAAGACTAAATGTATTCCATGATCTTATGACCTTGCACATTTATCATCTAGATTTATAGAAATTCATTGTAAAGACAGTTGAACATTTTGAAAGTAATAAAAAAAACAAACAAACAAAGAAGTAAAAGTACTTGGGGTCCAGAACAACAGAGAGCCTGAAACAGCGTATACAGGCAGGTTGGAAAGGGTAGAGAAAAGTGTCAGGTTTGAAGATAAAAGATTATCAGCGAGAATGAAAGGAGCGATGGTAAAGACAGTGGTGAGACAAGGATGGATAGGATCAAGAATGAGTCCATCAGAGGGAAAACCCATGCTAGATGTTTTGGAGATAAAATCAGAGAGGCCAGATTGAGCTGATTTCAACATATTCAGAGGAGAGATTGTAAATATATTGGTTGAGAGATGCTGAGGCTGGAACTGCCAGGCAGGAGGTCTAGAGGAAGACCAAAGAGGAGTGAGAAAAGAGGATGCAGAGGATAGGGTTAAATGGGCCCTGTTGCGACCCTTGAAAGGGAACAGCTGATAGAAAAAAATAAAACAAATCAAATCAATATTTTAAGGCTTATTGCTACCTTGAAATGACATTACTTCAAACCACGGTGCAAAATTAACAAGAGTGTTTTGTATATGTAAAAAAGGCCTGGTAGCATGTCGTGGCAGATGGAGTGTGAGCCACCACGCAGATAGCATGAAGTAAAAATATTTCACGAACGCTTTAAGGTTTTTATTGATTATCTTTATCGATTGATTATCGGGATATCTTTTGCTAACTAGATGTGCCTGCGAATTCATTAGTGTAGAATTTTAACGACACACTCGTAAGCATGTTTTTTATTTTTTTATAAAGTACAACACCATCTGTTGAATTTTGGAATTAACTAAAAATTTTACGTGTTACGGTGAAGTGCGCGGAATGAAGGTGTGGGATCGCATTTATTAAGTAGATTTCAATCTCACACTCATAAGCGTGTAGTAAATAATGTAGTGTCATCTGTTAAATTTTGAGATAATGATTTTTTTTTTTAAGCCGATCACAATGAAACAAATCCTGTATTGGCCGAATACACTCATCAGAATTAAGTTCAGTAATTTTTATGTGATGCGTGCACAAACGGACACAAATTCCACAAAACAGCTTGAAGTGTTCTATAACTTATCTTCCCCTCCGAATATTTTTTTTTCAAATATCTTCAATGTACAGAAACGCCAACTCTACAGTTTTATTATATGTATAGATTTCTGTCATTTAAAAAAGCAAAGCAAAGAACACCAAGGCACAATGAGAGATGGGTACGTAGTTTTTAAAAATTAATAGGGCATTGCAGCAACCGGTCAAGACTTTGCAGATGGTATGAACCAACGAGTCTAGTATTGTTTTCCCCCGTGTTTCTATATTTATATCAATTTTCTATAATCTACTTTACAGCCCTGACTCCAACTATGAGGCGATGACCAGCAAGTGGCCGTCAGTGTGGGTGAAGATCTCCTCCAGCTGGATCTGTATCTCGCTCTACGTGTGGACCCTGGTGGCTCCGCTCGTCCTTACCAACCGTGACTTCGACTGACGGGAGGGGGGGGGGCAGAAGAAAGCTTCAACCAAACCCCGCCCTTCGAAATTGTGAATATCTGCCTGTAAGTGAAGGGTCAGTTGGTTCATAATTGTAAATGGCTAAAGCTGGTGCATTCCTGTGTAGTTAATCCTCAGTTTTTTTTTTTTTGGATTTCACTGATGCATGTAATGTAGTGATATTTATTTGTGCTGTACGTCATGAGAGGTTTGAAATAGATTTTTGAGTACAGGATTATTTACGTCTACGTCCTGAATGGAAAAATAAGTAACGATTTCTTCGGGGGAAAAAAAGAATAGCTTGGGCTTGACAGTACTGTTAAAACATTTTGCTATAAATTATTCACAAAGCTATAGGAACACCATACATCATTTTATTAAATATTTCCTGTATAAAAGTTCAGTATTGCAAGTTTAGCAAGTATCATTGTTACGTAGAAGATTAGATTTGCTGTCTTTTTTCTTCTTCTTCTTTTCCATTCCTATCAATTTGCATCAAATCATGACATTTGGGATATTATTTCTGAAACATAGCTCATGTAAAATGCTGTTTTATTAACATCAGTGTTGGCATTCTTGGTGCATGTTAATGAATTCCCAGGCTTTTAGTTAGGACTGTAAAATGCCACAGTGCTAATCCTTTTGCAACTTGCACAGATTAGTTCATTTTTATTGTGATGTATTGTGTTTTAAAATGTTTTTGCACTGATTTCATTGCTTTACAAACTCGCGTTAAAGTGATCTGTTACTTCATATTTGTATTTTGCTTCTACGCCATATAGACGTGTGTTAGCAGCCTGCTGGAGGTATTCATCTAGTAGCTGCTGTTAAGTAACATTATAGGCGGTGATGCATTGATGTATTTTTTTTTCTTTCTCTTTTGTCACTTTGGCATTGTGCATTGTAATCTATCTTGTCTGAATCAATAAAGGTTTTAAGCCCCCCTTCCCTGTCATATGATTGACATACATTTTTATCTGCAAGTGTAACAGAAGGATGATTCTTCATCCTTCCAACTTGAGTCTTTTAATTCCTGACTTCAGCACAGATAAATACATTGTATAATTAGCCGATCACAATATTGGTCTTTTAACACTGTGTTTATATATTACACACACAGAAAGTGTACATGGAGGTGTGCATGAGTTTGCGGACCCAAAACAACCCAAACACTCTGTATCTGCTTTATCTTTTTGTTTAGGAGTGTATGGATTATGAATTTGAGAGGATAGTCAAGAGTATTGAAGTGGGAGGGATTGACCAGCAGGAGATAATCGGATGATCAAAAATCTGATTGGGCAGTGTATAAATAAAGCCCAGCTCATGCTTTCACCATTGTGACTGCAGTTTCAAAATGGTGGCTCATGTGGTTAAAAATGGCAAGGTACAAACCATCACATGGCACATGTACACACAACAGGTATCTTGGGAATGCCAAGCAGCCTAATCTGCATGTCATAACACTGCGGGAGGAAACCCACCAACCACGGGGAGAACATGCAAATTCCATGCACACAGACCACTGAGGTTGGAATCGAACCCTCGACCCTGGAGGTCACAGTGCTAACCACTACGCCGTGAGGGTCTACAAATCCCAAAAGAGACCTGCAGTATTAGTACTAAAATCTTAACTGTGCATTAACCTGCTGATGCATCCTTGCAGGCAAAGCACAGTACTGCAAGGCTGCTTACAACTGGCTACAAATGACCATGCATGCATTTACAGAACATACAGTGGGCCTGTGGCCAACTACAAGTCATAAAAACCTACAGCTCTGCCACAAATATTTTGAGCATGGTTAAAAAAAAAAGTACTCATTCCAGCAAGCAGCAGATCACTACAGGTCATGCAAATAAACCCTGGTCAGCCAGTCATCTTTTTGAGAGAGTCCATATAAGAAAGTTGGTTGAGTGTTTGAAGAAGGTTGTCTAAAAGTGGTACACATATGATGATTATTATAATGGAAGCACAAGCTTAAACAACTGTTTGTCATTACTGTCATGTAGCTTTGAGAAGCTTTCAAATAAAACAGGAACCAAATCACACAAACAAGTCATGTTAAGCCTGTGAACTGCACATAAACACAGCAATGATGACTGACTTGAATGCCTTGCAAATTTTGGATATTTTAATACCATCATCAAGCTTAAGCTAATGACAAAAGCATACAGAGAAAGGCAAATCACTGTACTTTCAGAACATTATTGAGCTAACAAGAGTACTGTTATGTACAGAGATCTGAGCACAGGCACTTCTATAGCATGTCACATGACTGAAACCCACCCGAACCAATCTCAAGAACAGAGAATTCAATATGAAAAAAAGAACACACAAAATAAGCAAAACTACAATCTAATGTAACAGACTGGCTGCAACGTAACCCTGGACAATGGTGAACAAGATCAAAAAGCCACGCGTGACATACAATATGGGAATGTTAAAATGTAATCAAATAAATACATCATCTTGGTGAATATGTACCAAAAAAACCCCGTCCTTATCTGGTCCTTTTTTTTTGTTGCTTAGTTTCCCTCCAACATTAGGCGTTGAGTTGTGGCGGGTCAGCGAGAGGCAGGTCTGAGTCCAGTTCGCACAGGTAGAAGAGCGTAGTCTCACTGGCCTCGGCCTCCGTGAGGGGCTCCAGTCGGATCATTGAGCTGCGTGGAGGCTCTTCTGCTTGCAGGGACGCCTGCAGGAGATCCACAGTGTCGTCTGTGTTCTGTTTCGCTGGAGCATGGTTTAGATCCTCAGGCAGTGGCTCTGCAACTGAGGGGAGAGGACTGCAGCCATCCAGGAAGGCCAGCAGGGGACAGCTGGTGTACTGAATCAACTGTTTATCTGAAAATGGAACAATTAACCCTTTAGATCACCGCTCTATGTTGATTCCTAAACATCACTTAAAGTGTTACAGTTTGGTCAAATGTACGTTTATATGTTGTCAGTTAGTCATGTTTTTGCCTTAGTTTAGTTTTACCTTGAATTGTGAGCATAATTAGATCTGGTAATCCAAAGCACTCGTATATTAAAGCAAATGGAAATTAGATGGCAATGGAAATCTTATTGAGGATTTCACAGAAATGCGACATTGCGTTGCCGTGGACACAACATTTTTATGAATGCTTTACCTGCACACAATGCTTTAGTCAACAGTACACACTGTGTACTGATGCACACGGATGTTAACTGTATGAGTGAGGCACATGCACTGAGGCTGAGCATGGGAGACAATTACCCACAAAAAACACTGGCTTAGTTGTGATCACGTGACGCTTGGTAGACAAAGCATATGTGCGCCACTCGTAGTGCAAGACATGTTTATCAAGTAAAGAATTTTTTTTTTTGCTCGCCTTACAAAACACTCGCAGACTAAGTTACTTCCAATCCCAAGATTCACTGTATTCGGCTTCTAGTAATCAGTAAAACATTCAAATGAAATCCTCACACACCGTAAATACCTTTGCTTATTTTGTGTGACAGTGAGCTCCATTTATCAGTAGTATTCAAATGCTTGCGTAAATTAAAAATTATCAAAAAATTAATCTACGGTTGCTTTGTGTTCTCTCTACAGTACAAAAAAAAGTGTATACCGTAAACAATATATATTTATATGGAAATTTAGCTGAAATTATGTTGCTACAAAATTAGTAAATTACATTGTTCTTAATAGTTTGGCATTAAAACATAAAGGAATTCTATATTGTCATGAAAAATTAGGAGAATATCTGCGGTTTCCGGGTAATTGCGGAGGTTTTCACAAACAATTATTAGTTTTTTTGTAAGGAAAAATCCTCGAACAACTGAGGCTCTGAACTCGCGGGGGTCGACTATAAATGATGAGGAATATGTTAACAGACTTACCTGCATTGTAATTCTCATTCATGGTCTTCAAAGAATCTCCATCTTTTGAGCTTGAACCGGTTTCCTGTGGCAAAGATTACGAGTACATTACTACAAGGATAATTGTTAAGTCATAGTACTGGTATCACACACTGATTTGTCATTCATCACTCAAATTAAAGTTTAGTTATTTATTTTTCACGCTGGATTTTGGTTGTATGAAAAGACTAATCGACAGGACTCATATCAAAATCTTGTGACCTGTACAAGTATGAACATGACACTAAGGAACATGAACTAAGAGGCGTTTCAGAACGGAAGTCAGACATTAGAGACGAGTGAGATGGTGTCAGCTCATGTCCATTATCAGAGAAACAAACCTCAGGAGAGAACTGTTTTCCATACAGCATGGCCTGAAAGTCTTCCAAGCTGCAGTCGATACTGTCCAAGTAGTCCATCAGCTCAAGTCTGTTTAAGACATCATATTGTTTAATGAACAATGCCTCCCTAAGGCAACAATAGTGTTTGCATTCAAGTTAAATAGGTAGACATGTTCTGATGTAAAAAATACTTTTTTGAATTGGGAGAGAAAAGCATTTTAACATAATAACATTAAGTAAAATTGTTCCATACGCAAGGACACTTGCGGAATTAGACTATCCTGTAGCATAGCCAGGAGTATGCTGTTAATTCTTTTGCAAACCACCAATAAACACAATGAAGAGTAAAACATTAAAATTCATTAAATCTTCATGCTAGTGCTGGGACGATATGACCTCAATTCGATATCATGATTAAGTTGAACAGTCTACACTGATTATGATTTATGAATAGTTATTCTGTTTCTTTTTTTGCCTTAATAGTTCACTGACAAGGTCTGTATTATAAATATGCTCAATTATTAAAGTTGGGATATATTTCTACACTATGTTGCAGACTAGATGTCATTACAGATACGCTAAGATGTTTTTAACAGGACAGTACATGTAATCACACAGTGAGGAAAGTGTTAATGGAATAAAATAAATAAATATATATTGTATATAAATATATACATAATTAGTATGGGCAAGATTAAGTTGATTAGATGTCCTGAATGTTGATGTTCATCTTTTTCAATTAACTGCCTAGCACTACTTGCCTAATACTTTATAAATGTTTCACAGAAAATGTCAACCGTGACCTGCCAGCCCACCCTCCTACTCAGTGCTTGATGAGATTGGTACGTGCTGTACACAGAGATGGATAGACGTGTTCGTGAAATCATATTCTAAACAGTGGTCCGTTTCCATGTTAAGGTTGCCTTTTTATATTTGATTCAAATCTTGCCTAACTACGCTATATCGTGCCCATGAACAACTTTTCTTGTAGACGCGGCACCAAGAGTAGTGCCCACAGTTGTACAGTACAGTAGTACAGATGGTTAACGGGACGTAGAAATACTGGGTCAAGTGTACTACAGTGTGACATCACCCTTAAAGTCTAATAATTCAGGTGTTTTCTGCTAGTGTCTTTACCAGGGACTGAACTTCTCTTATATAAAAGTCATATTGAGAGTTAGATGCTGCCCTGTTTATGTTTTACATAATTGCCTGTTCCTACTCACGTTATGCTTTATTTATCAATCTTTTAGTAAAGTTGCGCGAGTGTAAATGCTTGTTTAAACCGAGCGAAGCCAAACCTAACTTCTGCTGATGTCCTTCATATTTATGCTAAATATTTTTTTTTGATAAATACATTTATTTATTCATTTTAAATAAATCTATTCATATCCGGTTTGGCACTCATAAGGTTGGTCCAGCTACTACCAGGCTGAGAATCATACCGTTAAACAGGTTTTACTAGCCGTCTCAGCAAGCCCTGGCTCTGTTTCTGGAGAAGATGTATAAAGCCATCTCTAATGGACAAAGTCCATTTCTGACTTACTTGCCCAAAAGATTAATGTTTTGAGAAATGGTTCCGCTCTCATTAAGGATGGAGTCCATCATCTTCATAGGGTCCTCTTGACTCAGGGCTGAACAATGGTTTAACTGCAAGGCGCTGCAGGTCGGTTGGATGCTGACAGATGTTTCTCCTTCAGCTCGAACTGTAGTGTCTGTGGAGCTCTGTCCGTTTGTGCTCAGCTTTTCCGTGGTCTTGCTGTTGTCACAGTCTACCCCAATTAATTCAACATCCCTACAGAAAAAATATGAGATTGTCCCCTACCTTACTGCACTAAAAAAAACGGCTAATTTAAATCAAGTTAAAACATTAAAGTCACACAGTGACATGAAGAGCATGTAGCCTGCTGGTATAAATGAATGTTAGAGACATGTTTATTTACTTCAGATATTCTTGAGACTGCTTTCACACTATGCACGTTGCTTCATACCCATGCCTGTTAACAAATCCTCCCCCTCCTTACCTTTCACATTATAATTGTTCCATACTTGAGTGCACTTGCATTTACGCTGTCCGATATCAAGAGTTTGGTTTCAGCCAAAACCCAGTATTGATGCTGATTTTTTAAAAATTAATTAAATGAAAGCTTAAAAAGCAAAAAAAATAATCTGTAGTGTCATAATCATGTGTCAAGTAATCATATCGCGATATCTTAACAATTTTGCATTTTAGAATAATACACTTTTTCAGGTTTATATCTTTTCATGTGAGATCTAAATTGGCCAAATTTCATCTGAATGACTGAATAAAATAAAAAAAACACTACATAAAAAAAGACACTACATAAAGGGGCAGAAAATTGTATTTAGCAAATGTGTTTTTTTATTTTATTTGATAATAGAAATGTGTATGTTACCAAAAAAACAACAACCAACCAACCAACAAAAAAAAAAAAAAAAAAAAATGCATCAGGTTTAATGAAAAATGGTGTTTATAGGATCGTATCTGAAAACAAACTTTTTCACTTAGTCGAGACATTTTTTTTTTTTTAGCACCAATACCATGTTTTTGAGCCAGCACTAAAAGAAGACGAGTATAATGCGGTCAACCTTCATGCTTTGTCCAATTTTTAGCTATAGCTCTGTAAGTACGATGAGCGCATGCATACAGATTTCAGAGGAGACATTGATGAGGTCATGTTCTATACCTCCTCTTTCTTGCTGAGGCATGGCTGGCTTTCAAGTACACTGCACGCTGCTGATCCGTGCCCAGGTACGACACGAAGTATACATGCAAATTTGCCACTCTTTGGGTTCAAGTATACTGGGCAATGTGCTTCGGCCCATAGTGTGAAAGCACCCGGAGAATATATTTTTAATGGAGACTTCTTCAATATGTCTTCTTTCATATAAAGCTGTTTGTTCAAAATACTACAGTACTTAATATACAAAAAAATACAAGAGTACATAAAGAAAATAGGGTGATACTTTTTTTTAAAAAACGGCAACAAACACACATGCGCATACAATAACGCACACACATACACACTGGTGGAGAAAGAGAAACAGAAGAGCTTACCCCTCATCTACCACTCTTGTTGGGTCCACTGTGACCTCTTCATCCTCGTTCGTGATGTCACAGATGATGACATCATCGTTAATGTCAGAGTTGTTCTTCAAACCACTGACTGCAGACTGATGGAGAAAGAGGGAGGAAGAAAAATTAAACAGGATGATTCAACAACCAAACACTTATTTTGAACATCATTTTCCAATCAATGGGAAAATAAGAACTTCTTTCACTATTTAAGACCTTAGGGTTATATATGGTTCTTATTAGAGCCCTATATTAAGACAAATAGTTTTTTTTTCTTCCCCTTTTCAGGTGCAGTGCTAATTCTTTCCTTTAGCATCCTGGATGAGTCTCCAGTCCTCATGACTCAGCTTTTACACAGTTATCAATGCTCTCGCATTTGCAATAGCATAAAGTGTATGCGGTGTAGGACTCTTTGGTGGAAGTATACGTACGTTGCTGTGGTCCACTGGCTCCTCGTAGATCTGGGAAATGAATTTTGACTTCTTTCCCGTGCTGCTCAATAGCAGAGGCCTTGTGTTACAATAAGAAAAAGAAATAAACAAAGTGTCTCGATACAGTACATGAAAAAACGACCATGCAATATATAAACTACAGATATCTATACATACAATAACACTGTAAAGTTGGTGTGTCTGTACATTGTAGATATTGGCAAAAACATTGTTTGGGGGTGAGGGTGGGTGATGTAACACATCAAGATTAAAATCTGCTTAATAAACTCCATCTTACATCTTCATTCCGTGCACTTAATGTTTGTTTATTCCAAAAGTCAAGTTTGCGTTGTACATTTTTTTAACAAAATCACAAGCAAATGTAGTAAGTTATAAGAAGCTACCTCTTGCGTTTCAAGTTCAACACCCGGTTATTCTGGACCAGTGTTAGGATGAACTGCACAAGCTAATAGGGAGAAAGGACAGAAAAACATCACAGTTTGAACATCATGAATATCACCAAAACAGCCAAAAACATTTTGTAATGATTTTGGTTTATATTTAACGTACCTCTTTTATAGCATGCTGCTGTTGCGCATGCTTCTTCCTCAGATCGGACATCTCCCTCCACAGAGCCTCATTCTCACTAGGGGGAGAAAAAAAAGGTCTAGATTAGGTAGTGAGAGAGATGCTTGTTATTATTCTATCACGGTATGCAGGTGAGAGACAACACAGAATTGTTTGGAGATAATTAGTTAAAGTTACAAATAATTTATTTACCGTTTCAAAGTAGCAAGCCTGGCGTCCATGTTTTCCTGTCTGTCGTGCACAGTTTGAACGCTAGACAGAAATTTGGACAGATCCTCTTGCCTCAGTTTGCTGTCTTCTGGTCTGGTGTTGGACACCTAACATAGAGGTGAAATATTTAGACACAGATTAATTGCACAGTCTGTAAAACTTACATAATACTATCTGCTTTGTCATCACCTCAATCCCAGGAGAGCAAAAATGAAACAATCTCTAAGAGGCATTCAATTGGCTTTTGAATACCAAAACGAGTTCTTTGCATACACACGTGGAGAAAATTGTTGGTACCCTTCGGTCAATGAAAGAAAAACTCACAATGGTCACAGAAATAACTTTAATCTGACAAAAGTAATAATAAATAAGAATTCTATGAATGTTAACCAATGAAAGTCAGACGTTGCTTTTCAACCATGCTTCAACTGAATTATAATTTTTTTTTTTTTAATAAAAAAAAACTCATGGAACAGGCCTGGACAAAAATGATGGTACCCCTAACTTAATAGTTGGTTGCACAACCTTTTGAGGCAATCACTGCAATCAAACAATTCCTGTATTTGTCAATGAGACTTCTGCACCTCTCTGCAGGTATTTTGGCCCACTCCTCATGAGCAAGCTGCTCCAGTTGTTTCCGGTTTGAAGGGTGCCTTTTCCAGACAGCATGTTTCAGCTCCTTCCAAAGATGCTCAATAGGAGGTCAGGGCTCATAGAAGGCCACTTTAGAATAGTCCAATGTTTTCCTCTTAGCCATTCTTGGGTGTTTTTAGCTGTGTGTTTTGGGTCATTGTCCTGTTGCAAGACCCATGACCTGCGACTGAGACCCAGCTTTCGGTCACTGGCCAGCACATTTCTCTCTAGAATCCCTTGATAGTCTTGAGATTTCATTGTACCCTGCACAGATTCAAGACACCCTGTGCCAGATGCAGCAAAGCAGCCCCAGAACATAACAGAGCCTCCTCCATGTTTCACAGTAGGGACAGTGTTCTTTTGCTTCATTTTTCCGTCTGTGAACATAGAGCTGATGTGCCTTAGCAAAAAGTTCAATTTTTGTCTCATCTGTCCATAGGACATTCTCCCAGAAGCTTTGTGGCTTGTCAACATGTAGTTTGGCATATTCCAGTCTGGCTTTTGTATGATCTGTTTTCAACAATGGTGTCCTCCTTGGTCGTCTCCCATGGTAGTCCACTTTGGCTGAAACAACGACGGATGGTGCGATCTGACACTGACGTTCCTTGAGCATGAAGTTCACCTTGGATCTCTTTAGAAGTCTTTCTGGGCTCTTTTGTTACCATACGGATTATCCGCCTCTTTGATTTGTCATCAATTTTCCTCGTGCGGCCACGTCCAGGGAGGTTGACTACAGTCCCATGGATCTTACATTTCTGAATAATATGTGCAACTGTAATCACAGGAACATCTAGAACATCTGGAACATCTGGAAATGGTCTTATAGCCTTTACCTTTAACATGCTTGTCTATAATTTTCTTTCCAATCTCCTGAGACAACTCTTTCCTTCGCTTCCTCTGGTCCATACCATGTCAACAAATAACACAGTGACTACCTGGAGCCCTATACATAGGCCCACTGACTGATTACAAGATTGTAGACACCTGTGATGCTAATTAGTGGACACACCTTTAATTAACATGTCCCTTTGGTCACATTATTTTCAGTATTTTCTAGGGGTACCATGATTTTTGTCCAGGCCTGTTCCATGAGTTTATTTTTTAAAATAATTCTGTTGAAGCATGGTTGAAAAGCCATGAAAAGCCAATGAAAATGTCTGACTTTCATTGGTTAACATTCATAGATTTTTGTTTAATTATTACTTTTGTCAGATTAAAGTTATTTATGTGACCATTGAGAGTTTTTCTTTCATTGACCAAAGGGTACCAACAATTTTGTCCATGTGTGTAAATGAAAATAACAAAACAAGGGCATTTGCCTGTAGATGTTTGTATTTGTAAACATTTGTAAGATTAAAACAGGGCCTGACGTTCACGGTTGTCTGTTTCCCGAAAGAACCACAACATGAATAACAAATTTGTCTGATCAGGCAAGTGCAAATATGACTACGTAACTTATTTATTATTATTAAGAATTTAATTCTGTAGCGCCAATGCCATGATTATTACAAAGCTGGGATACCGCTTTCTTTCTTTTTTCTTTTCCTGAATAACGGAACAAATAATGGAACAGACAGATGACAACCAGTTGTGTGGTACAGTGCATTACTCTGTCCATCTCTTGCCCATCATTATTCTACAACTAATCAAGCAGATACGAGTCCTGGTGGTGGGTCCCAGTGTTACATTCACATTTGCTAGCTCTTTACTCAAACAAGAGATCTAAAGAGGTGTCTATTCAAGAGAAAAAAGTTTTCTTGAGACTTAAATTTATAAATAATTTGGCTACTAATCAAGAACCTTAAACCTCAGCACGAACCCCCCTAACTGACCTTTCTCTTTATATTCTCCAGTAAATCATCTCGACCATTCCGAAAGTAAGGATGCTGGAACTCGACAGGTCCATCACGCTCTTGCTTCACTATGCCAGTGTCAATGTGCATCACCTTCCGAAAGCCATCTGCAAAAAGAATCAAACAAGTTTTAAAAATTTTACTTGAATTAATGACCGACAAAGTGAACGAACACATAATTAGTGTACATCAAGAGAAATCCCTTACACATGTTGAGCTGTCGGACAAAACTGGCCATGTTATTGTGCTTAAAAAACTTTGGCAGGATTTCTTTCGCAAACCGTTGCTCATCCAGCACAAGGAAACTGTTACCCTCCTGTAAGAAATAAGGATCTGTTAGATTATCTTAGTTAATCAATTAGTGGTAACTCAAATCTACACTCTGATTGCAATTTCAAACTTATTAATGAACTTTAACAAAGCCTCACTTGCTTAAAGCAAGTCTTCCAAATTTCATCAGCAACTTTAATATGTCCTGATGCATGCATATTTAATGAACAAACATTCTACGAAGTGAGTTTGATGAAAACAGCTGTTTGGTTTTACTCAGTGTTCTGGAAAATATGCCAGAGTTCTTCTGTTTTTTTGTTTTTTTTTAGGGAGGGGGGACACTTAGATCCCACGGAGTTAAACAACTTTTGCTGTAAAAGTCATGGGCTCTAATCAACAGGAAGTCAGTTATTCTGGGTTGTAAAACGGAAACAAAACACAAAATGGAATTTTATATACCCTTCTTTGGATCATCACCAAACCTATGTGACCTTAAGACTTTGCAAAATGGCAAAGGGATTTTTCATATCTAAAGCAGTCTAGCCATGATGACGCCCAAATCTTATGCTGAAAAGTGGCTAATATTTTCCTGAATGACATCACAGTTGTCCAGCAATTTGGAGGTCTTAACATAAAATCCCCCACTCTAAAATTAGAGTCACAGTGGGGAGCCCTTTAAATGCATGTGCCCAGTATCTTTCTTGTGCGCCCTGCCAGCGATGGCACAGGTGCTTGGGCCCGATCTTCCTTGCTTACAACTGTATTGGACTTTTCTTTTCTTGTGGAAAGCTTTTTTTTGTTTGTTCCCAAGATTTTTGCACAGTACTGTAAAACAGAAAAAAAAAAAAAAAGCTAACAGATTTTACCAAGTGTGCTGGAGAATATGCCAGTTTTTTTCCTGGAACTTTTGTCACACTTGCTTCTTTATTTTCATGCAAAACCTGAGAGTCTACATTATTTTTTTTCCCCAGAAAACTGCTTTGTCATGTAATTTGCATATCTTTCTTTACAGATATGCAAATATTCTTCTGTAAACCTATTTTGTTAGTGTTTTTTTTAAAGTTATGTCTGGAAAAGTGGCACTTTGTACAAAATATTCATACAAAACAACATTTGTACTACACAATATGGTGCCTAAAACTTTTGCACAGTACTGTGTGTGTGTGTGTGTGTGAGAGAGAGAGAGGCTACTTCAGTACGAGTGTGAACGCAGCAAAATCAATCTGATCCGTTTCCTCTAACGCAAAGTCTTCTAAATTGCTGCGTCATTAAACAGCACAACTTATTCAATGACTATCAATAAAAATGATAACGGAAACTTTCTTCTATGTAAGGTGTTCCGTTACCTAGCGGGTCTGTGTTAGCATGCAAACAAACAACGTAAACAACCGTTGCTATCTTAAACAGGATAATACAAAAATACGCAGCATGTAAAAGATTACTTCTCCGTAGTTAGTGCATCAATCTGTGGCGCTGCTTAGCATGCAACTAACAATGCTGCAGCTAACGCCGAAGTTGCTCATAAGCGCTTGTTAGTTTTTATTTATTTATTTTTATTTATTCGTGTTTAGTCTAACCTGACTCCAGCAAATGAATTCATTAGTGTCGGAATCTTCCACCAGAGTCCACAGCTTGGTGAGGAATGCAGGAACATTAGCGTTGTGTTTCATTTTGGTCCCTAAACAGAACAACAAAAATTAATTCCGTCTTTTACTAGCAGGCTAGCTCCTTTGCTCTTTTTTTCTTAGGACAAAAACACTAGCAGCAGGGAACATGACGACGCCACTTCCTGTTCACGTATGGTGGCGATTTGATTGGTCATCCGCGGAGTGACGTCAGCGATGCGTGCACTCGACACGTGTGGGTTGTGCAACGGATCTTTAAAAGATCCCTTAAAGCCACTTTTAGAATCGATGCCATAAAAGGTGTGTTTTTTTATATTTATAATGTTTAAGCAATACAATTCTGTGGGGGGAAAAATGGAATTTAGATTTTACTAAATGACTTTTCTCTTTGGCATACATCACAATCAAAGGAATGTTTCTAGTATTTTTGTGAAAAGGATAAAACTAGATTCCCCCCATGACATTACACTATGGAAAAATGAATGAATTTACATTCCACCAAAAGACATTGAACTTACCTCACACTGACAAACAGGGACTTTTAATAGTGCAGAATAACAGAACACAGTTCTCGTTGGTCTTTGGCTGCTGCCGGCAAGGGGTCGCCACAGCGGACAATACGATCCAAACATAAGCTTTGCACAGGTTTTACGTCGGATGCCCTTACTGATGCAACTCTCCCATTTTATCTGAGCTTGGGCATTGCATCCAGTGGCTGGGGTTTGGGCACTGGCTTGTAATTCAACTTGGGCCTTCCGTATGGCAGGCGAGAAACCTACCCCTGAGCCACCAATGCCATAGAATAACAGAACACAATTATATATATATATATATATATATATATATATATATATACGGGTCTATATAATCCCGTGCCTCACTAATGCACTTATCCCAGTGTTTCTCTAGTGCTTGGATACAATTAAGGTAGTATGTTTTCTACCTGATTCGCGTCTGAAACGCTCGCCTCCTTTAATGGCCCAAACGTTTGGAAATGGCTTGGAGCAAGGTCAGGACTGTACAAGGGATGTGGCAATAACTCCCAGCCGAGTTCCTGTAATGTTCAAGTGGTGTTGGTGAATGATTGTGTGTGCAGTTTCACCATACATCCTCCCTCAGACGCCTTAAACCCTTACAGTAGAATTTGGGGTAGCTCAGTGGTTAAGGCATTGGACTACGGTTCAGAAGGTCCCAGGTTCAAGTCCCACTACCACGAAGTTGTCCCTGTTGGACCCTTGAACAAGGCCCTTAACCCCAACTGCTCAGATGTATAATGAGATAAAAATGTAAGTTGTTCTGGATAAGGGCGTCTGCCAAATGCCAAATACTAGATGTAGATGTATTGATAGTCTGAACCCTGGGGACAAATTCTCAATGCAAAAGATGATGACAATGCATTTGGGCGATTTAAGCAGATTGATGTCTTGGCACACTGACTTATGAAGGTGGGTGTTCCATGTGACTGTACACACAGGCTGCCATCTGTTGGTGTGTTACAAAAATAGTCTTGAAACTTTTTGATACCAGCTCGTATTCACAAATTTGCCTTATTAGCTAACTGAGTGCAAAAAAGGAAGACCTGAGAAAAGACTAAGACCAAGGCCCAGAACCAGTTTGCGTTTCTCTGTAGGCTGTGATCACAGACTCCTGAGTAAAGGCTCAGTACTCTAAGTGTGCTGGTGATGATGATCTGCTTTACTTAGTCAATTTGATGTAAATTGGGGATTACTGTAGCTCAAATGTCAGACCACTTGCTTTGCATGCGAGAGGTAATGAGAGATGAAATTTTACTCTCAGATAGAGAGTGGAAGAGCTAAGTCTAATCTTGGCTATCCAAAAACTTGATCCAAACATTATATTTGCTTTATTAAAGGAAATAACAGTGACCTGTGAGTGCTATTTATACTTTGTTGTTTGCGTCTCTGATCAGCACTATTCAATAAGTGCGCAATAATTGAGCCAACGATGTGTGAGCCAGAAGCTCAAACACCTATAACCATTAGTAGGTGTGTTATTTATCCTTTGTATGGTAGTAAGCATGAAACTAATCATATAACGGTGTCATTCTAGAGAAAAGGTATTTGGGTAAATACCTTTATGTATTTGTATATGTATGTATATACCTTATGAATTTGGGTGATACATATCTCATGAAATATGTTGCTTCTTTCAAACCTAGAACTTCTTTAATAACAATAGCTTACTTTTAAACGTTGTGAATCCACCAAAAGTAGAGCTTAATGCATTAAAAAAAACATTTAATAACTGTCGTTAATTCTCTTCCTGGTAACTCCAATGACGATAACATCAATGACAATTTAGAGAAAGATCTTAAGTATTTACTATTTATGTCCTCCATGTGTAAGATCACATGGTTTTCAATCTCGTTTCTGATCTCTGATGCAGGAACGATTTCAAATTGTCACATGTATATATGTATATATGTATATGTATATAAAATAAAACTCTGTTTGTAACAGAAATACTAATGACATAGTTTGCAGTGACTGATATCTACTTCATATTATTAATTATAATCAATTATTGCTTTATGAGTTAATGTTTCCCTTATTTTTTATAAGATATTGATGTGATTATGAATCTGATTTATTTCATGAAAAATATGTATCTTTAGACGAAAAGTACTGTATATGGTTAAGCTTTCATGCATGATCGCAGTGACAAGGCATTTCCTTGAACCTTGAAGCCTTTTGAAAAATGTGATAATTAAATTTCATGCCTGAAAGCACATACTATTGTATGTTTTCTGAACATATACAAGGAATGTGTGTTTATGTTCATTTCAGTGATTTTGGCATCAGCAAAACTAAGGGAAACTTAGCACTTCCCACTATTTTTGTAGAATGACCTAGTTGTAATATGAAGCATTAGAGAGGGAGCATGATAGTGGCAGGAATCCACAGCTTGAGCTCCCGAGTTCAGGACCGTGACCAGGTTAAAGTGATTAGCAAAGAAGAATGGATAAATGGATTTATTCTGTAAGCTGGGTCACATGTCACATGTTATGAACAAATCCTTAAACTCGTTGTTATATATCACTGACAGATAGCCTTTTTTTTTTTAACAGCTGTGTTTAACAGCGATGGCCTTGACTTTATAGCCTTCATCTGCAAAGACATCTGCAGACAATCCCTGCAATAGAAACACTCGAATGAACGCGTCATTACATAAAACAAACACTAGAGGGCAGCATCGGATAATATACGTTCTCAACACGCACGCGCTATCAACCTTATCTCACTTTATGAAGTTAAGGCGTTAGTGCTACTACTTTACCAACGAAATAGATTACATTTACCTAAATTGTCACTTTGGTCATAGAGCAACCGTTTAATTTAGCTTTAGATCCTTAAGCACAGTGGCTCTGCACTGTTGACCTCAAGGTTCCAGTCACGCCTCTCATCTGTGTACACTAATTTCACACAAATGAAGGCGCTAATCAGTTAATATTTACAGAAGAAAAAAAAAATTAATGGGGCAAATGATTTAAAAAAGGCTAAATGTCTGTAAATGACGTCCTGGCTGAGGTGGCTCGGAGTATGAACATGAACAGTCAGTGAGCGGAATGCTCTCAGAGAAGAAAAAAAAAAGTCTTGACCTTACACTACTTATACATTACAGGAACTTAGCTGGGATGTAATTATCACCACATCCACACCCAGTTCTGAACTTGCAAGCCATTTCCACATGTTTGGGCTATTAAAGGAGTTCCCGGGACGCCAGCGTTTCAGGCATGAAGCAGGCAGTCTGATCATGGTTCTGGCATACTAAGAAAACTTTATACCTTGATGGTGTCCAAGCACTAGTGAAACACTGGGATAAGTGCATCAGTGTAGCAGCGGATTATATAGAGAAATAAAAGGAGTTTTTACTTTTATAACTGTGTTCTGTTCTTCTGCACAATCAAAAGTCCTGGATTGATTTGAACACCTCTTATATATCTATGTAATGATAATAATGCTTTGACTCTAGATCGTAATGGTAATTATTAAGCTGATGTTAGACAAAATTAGTTTGTTATTGTAATGTCTTTTTTAGCACACACATTTTTTTCTTTGTAAAAGCACAAAGTCACTCTGAGCAGCACAAAAGCAGGAAAGCAACTTTAATCAGCAAGGCCGTCCACACACACGCGCGCACACACGCACATGCGCACACACGCACGCACGCACACACGCACACACACACCTCTAGGCTGTCTCTGGAGTTGACACCCCAGCCCTTAAAGAAATATATTTTCTTCTGACTACCCCCTTACTAGAAAGAGGTATCCACAGAGAACTCACTCTTTACCTAATTTAATAAAGCTTAACTCAATTTAACAAAGCTTAAAGATGAGAACTGTAAAGCCATTAGGCACTATAAACGTCTGTACAGTTTAAATGTGCGTGAGGGAAGCAGGGCTGACAAGTGCAGAGCTAATCAGGACAGACGGTAATATTACATCAAAAGATGTCACTGAGTTCTTTTTAAATGGATGTAATTAGGACTTTCTTCATTTCTCAGAAATACAGATTACACACATGGGGATTGTAGTGAATTAGGATGATTAGGATAAAGGATTTATAGGATAAAAATTAAGGTACTATTCTTCAGTTATTCATTTCTGAGACAGTGGGCGAGAAAAATGTAACTGAAAATGCATTTTTTAATGAAAAGCACAGATGTGACTCTCCACCTCAACCTGTATTTATATGTAAAGTGACTTATTCACTGACTTTCTGTTTCACTCCTCACTTGTTTGCTTAATAATTCATGCTTGTTTAGTTACAGACTCACTCACTGAATCAGTGACTTTTTGATCAGTGACATTCACTGACTCGCTGACTGACTAACTCACTCACTGACTCGCTGCCTGACTGACTCACTCACTGACTGACTCACTGACTCACGCACTCACTCTCTCACTGATTCGATGACTAACTGACTGACTCACTGACTCACTCACTCACTTAGTGAATCACTCACTCACTCACTTACTCCTTTGATGACTGACTCATTCATTCACTGACTCACTTACTTACTGACTCACTTACTTACTGACTCACTCACTCACTCACGCGCTCACTCACTCACTCACTCACTCACTCACTCTTCAAAATACTGATAATACAAAATAGTATGCTGGTCATATGACCTATGACCTGTCCACGATTTTGCCATTTTGTAATCATCCTGACCATGACATTTATACATAAGCAGCTATCTATACAACATACTGACAACGCTAACTGATACTGGAGACTCCTTCAATAAATGTTAACCACATGTCTCCCTACAAAAAACCCTATATAAACAATTATATGTTTTTCTTTCATTAAAAAGCCTTGTATAACTTGCTAAGGATTAGTTGCTGATAAAGAAATTATAACGATTAGAACAAGCACGTTAATATAAATCTGTTTTTTATTTTTTATTTTACAGTATGCTTTGTCAGAGCTGCTGTTACAGACAATTAACCTGATCAATCTGAATGGAGAAATTAACAGCACTGTGCTATGAAAGGTTTTATGCAAGGGAACATTTAGTAGTTTTAAAGCAGGGGTCACCGGGTTCAATTCTGGATGACTGGAGTCCAGCGAGGTTCACTAATGTCACACACACACACACATTATACACAGTAAGATGTATTGGATTGAACTCATCTGGCAACAGAAATGCTGAGTCCTGCTTTAAACCTTAGATTAGAAAAAAAAAAAAAAACATGAATCTTTTTTGCTTATCAGTTAGTGCTGTGATAGCAGCGATGATATAATAATGTGGTTGCTTATTTCAATTTCTTTTAGACTCACTACTCAGAACTCCGTATGGTTCAGTAGAAGAAATGTTTCAGTACGGAAGAAATGTTTCCATGCACGCAAGCAGAATGTGGACTATGCTAATTCACTAATATGTGTGAAATAAGTTGCACTGTAGACTGATATTTGTACATTTGCAGCAATAAAGCTTTTATTGAAACATGAAACATTCTTTAATAATGCCCATGTCTTGGACAAGCCCCAGTGCATTTAGGTATTGGTTTCACAGCTGCATACTGACTTTCTGACTCACCAGCAAACCCGAGCAAAAAAAAAAAAATAAAAAAAAAAGGCTGGAATGAATCGATATTTTCCATTGGACGCAGAACTTGGACACTGATTTTATTGTTGTTGTTCTCTCTTTTTATTTGATTAATCTTGAAGTCTAAGAGCAAGATTGAAAAATACATATTATTATTATTATTATTATTATTATTGTTGTTGTTTTTGATATTGTTAATAACAACATTATTATTATTATTATTATATTATTATTATTATTATTATTATTATTATTAGTAGTAGTAGTAGTAGTAGTAGTAGTAGTAGTATTATTAGTATTAATATTATTAATGAACAGATGCATTTAGATTTGGAATGCTGGCATACACAGCATGTATTCAGCCAAGCACTGAGATTTTGTTCTTTTTCTTTTCTGTTGTTTGAAACCTTAAAATCTTTGACTATGTAAAAACCAAAGGAGCTAAACATGCCTTCATGAACAGGATTTGCATTTCTATATCTCTAATAATAATTAAAAAAAAAAACAATCAAAGATGAGGAAACTGCAACACTGACACAATGTTCAAATGCATTTGTTTCCTTTGTGTTAAGGGAGTTCTTCTTTTTTCTAGGAGAGCATTAAATCCACTTCTTCTCCTTCAGCTTGGTGAGACTTGGAAACAGCAAGAGACGACACACAAGCCAAAATCCATAAAAGATATGTGTGCAAATTTACTCCCATATTAAAGAGCCGAGACCCTGAGAAAACTGAGATGCATTCAATTTTTAAAGGATGTTGAGGGTGAAGGTTGTAATGGCAGTAGGGTCATTCTGTCTTTTGGGAAAATGAGTACATGAGAAAAAAAAATTACTTTGGATTGCTGAAGTCTCTCAATTCTCAAAATTTATTTTATTAACATGACATTCAATGTTACACAGCATTGTGCCAAGGTCTTGATTAGGCCCTTCATATTAAATTCAACTGAATTATGTGGATGAAAGTATAGAAATTGGAACAAATATTTTACGGTGTGATGCTGTAAAGTGCCGAAAGATACAGTTTAAAAATTGGTTGTTTATGTCAGCAGCAACCTCATTTCCCCTCTCGCCTGTTCCAAGCACTTAGCACCACCAGTATACTAATCACCAGCCTGATCATCTGTCATCATCTGCACCTGTTTCTCACTGGTTCATGCCTTAAATGAGATGTTTTTATGCTTTAATGATTCATTGGTCACTGTGTGGCTTAACAAACAAAAAACATTCTTCTGAAACTGCACAGGTACTGGGACTGGACTGAAAATGAGCCAAAAAATCCTTCAGGAAGCCTGGACAAATATTCCTCAAGACTACATAAAAAAAAAAAAAGAGTCTGGCTTTTCAGAAGCAAAATGATGAAGTCTATGGTGTTGTTCAAGATTATTTTCTCAGACATGAAATGCAGCATGAAATCCACTGGAGCCATCTTAGGAAGTGCATCATGGAGCCACCTTAGGAAGTGCCTTTGGAACAACCTAACAACAGCGTATGATGTCGGTGGATCATATAGATTAAGAAAAACTTTTCCAGGAGTCGATATTCCTACCGTTCCTAAGATGTTCATGGGTCAAATCACATGGAGCAACATTCTGCGCATCTGTCAATTTTCTAGCACCAGAGAGAGTGTCTAGCCGCTGCTTTATATACCACGGCAAGATGTTCCGACAGACAGGAGATGTTCCTACAAAATACTTGAGAGCGCTTGAGTAAGTTGCGCATACCTTATGAGTCCCGCACGACCAACTTAAGATAAAATTTTTCATAAGATCGACTTTAGGCTGTAGGAAGGTCCTAAGCGACAACCTTAAGGCAAATGTAAGAATTCTACGGCCACCGTACGAAGGAAAAGTCAACTTTTTTTTTTCCCCCAAGAATGCCTTAATTTGTTCTTAAGAGTTAAATGGCGGCCATACCAACGTCCTAAGCAGGCTGTAGAAAACTGTAATCCCCACCACAAATGTAAAAGGAGCTCCAGAAGTCAGTCGTAGTGGGAGATTTGTACGAACCTGTCGTACACAAGAATATTTTTGACTGAGGTTTGAACTGGTGACTTTCATATCCAGAGGCCAACATCTTAATAACAGAGGAAATGATCAGCCAATATATACAGTAAATATGTAAATGTTTCCATACACTTAGATGGCCAAGTCTACCCCCCCCATACCCCTACCATCCCCCCCATCCAAACACACACATATTCATGCCATGGCCCAGCTCATCTATGTGGTAAAGTGTTCAATCTGGAAGTTACTGAAGCAACCCTGGGCCTCAGTAAATTGTTTCAAATGTTTTAATTATACATCGCAGCCAAAGCTCTTTATATCAAATTATAATCTGTAAATCTATAAACATGCAACGAATCACGGTTATAATACAAACACGAGTCCTAAATTGCTTTCAGGTGCTAGGTGCTTGCACATGACTTGGCTTGCTGGTTTAAGTGTTGGTAGTTATTGCAGTTTGCTAATGAGCATAGAAAGCTCTTCTTTAATAGGATCTATCCTATTAAGGGTTTTACGATTTCTATCAAAAAATGGTATTTGTAAGCAGAACTGAGACAGACACTGACACAGGTGAACATCTGGTTTGTGTTAAAGTTATTAACAAGTCTGTTCAGGGGGTATCAGCATGCTCTCCCACTGTGGGAAGCCAAAATAGTGTTTTGTTCTTGATGACACCAGGCTTGGAAAGTTGATATCATTCCTGAGATACTGTATCTTGTAACAGCTGATCCGCCTGAAACCTTGTCAAAGCATACAGTAACAAAGGACCCATAGAGGTATTTCAGTTTCTGGCTGGTTTATTATTGCGTAAAGTATATGCTCACTGTATGTGTGAATATCTGAAAATTCTCCTGTGCAACCTTTTTTCAAGTCTTCCACAAACTTCTTCCCGTCAGCGACTAAGCAAAGAGGCAAATCAGCCTGCTTGTACTTTACTTTGGTCCACAGTTCGGCCTGAATCGGTGCATGCCAAGGATAATAAAAGTAAATAAAGATATAATGTGGCCAAACTTTCAGCACCAACTGGAATATATGTTAATGTGCTCTTGGATCACGTGTTCCCCCCCCCCCCCCCTTTGGCTTAGAAAACACTTAGCAGTGTCACTAGGCCACAGGGACATGCTGTTTAACCCTGTTGCATGACTCCAGTGTAATAGCAATGGGAAGAAAAAGAAGAAGAAAATATTTTTTTTCCACCACATGCCTTTCAGTCGATAAAAATTCCATGCAAAAAAAAAAAAAAAAGAAAGAAAAGTTTTTGGCTGGATGAAGACAAGCCCCACATGCTCACACAAGAAGAAGAAGAAGAAGCAGAGAACAGAGTTACAAGACTTTTACCTTTGCCAGGTGGTTCTCATTGTGGTTATAGGGAAGCAATATGCATCTCCGCTCCATTCAAGGATGCGGTACAAAGAGCGGATTTAAGAGCAGGCTTTTTGGTGATGCCGGGTTTGAGATTCCCATTGTGCCTTGATGCAAATTCAGCACTTAACCATAAACACAGGCATTGTAAATACGCAGGAAAGGCCAACCCAGTATAGGCTATAACCATGGAAAAGTCTCTGGCAGACCACAAACTGAGAGCCGTGTACAGTATGCTGAGTACTGTATTATGTATCTGCACAGGTAGCTGTGAGACTTCTTATTAAACTTAGTAAAGTGGAGTATATGTTTCTGCATGAAGCTATTTAACTCGTAGAGGCCTGAATTTCTTTTCTTTTTTTTTTGCATAGTTTGCATCATTTGCAAGTGTGCCAGCTGATAAATTCTAATGCTATGAGAGCTTTTATTTATTTATGTAGTTATTTATTCATAGCTGTCTCTCCCTCACTCATTGTATATAACAACTTATCCTGTGTACAGGGTTACAGGGGGCCTGGAGCCTATCCCAGGTGACTTAGGGCACATCCTGAATAGGGTGCCAATCCATCACAGGACACACATACACATAATCACATGCTCATTCCCACACTACAGGCTATTGGGGATGCAAATTAGCCTAATCTGCATGTCTTTGGACTGTGGGAGGAAACTGGAGTCCCAGAGGAAACCCACCAAGCACGAGGAGAAAATCCATACACACAGGCCCCGAGGCGGGAAACGAACCCAGAACCTGGAGGTGCAAGGCAGCAGTGCTAACCACTAAGCCACTGTCCCACCTTTATCTATTTATTTATTTATTTATTTATCATCTTGTTCTATTAGGGAGGTGTTGAGGGCTCCAGGCCTCCCTGTACAAGATAAACAGTATAGAGAATGAATGAAGTGAGCTGCTGTAATGTAAGTGACAACAGGAACTGATTTTTTTTTTTGCAGACGCTCAACTGAATGTAACTTCAAATGCATGAGCTTAAAAATAGATAAATATACTGTACAGATATAGTTAAATAATCAACTTCGGGCTGGTAACAGTAACTCTGATGCCCCCCCCCCTCCTCCCCCCAATAACAGCAAGATCCCTAATGTTTTAATTATTATAATAATTTCTACAAATTTCAGATATAATTGTTCATTTCAAGTATGCATGTATCTGTATTCGGTGTATCCTGGTATTGGTTCACTAAATTACTGACGAAGAGGCCAAGTCGATAAACACAGTTGGGAGTTTTTTTGTTTGCTTGTTAAAGTATTTAGTGAAAAGGTATGTCTTTAGACATTGTTTGGGCACTGACAGTGACTCAGCTATGAGGTCATCTAAAGGATTCCACCACCTAGGTGCCAGGACAAAAAAGAGTCTTAATACTTGGCCTTTGTACCCTGAGAGATGGTGGGACCAGTCGAGCAATGCTAGAATACTGAATGGATAATGCTTAGGCCCCTTATATGGTTCGTGACCCATTCAGTTGCAACACCTTAATCCACCGGTCAGTCAGCCCTGGCATGCTTTGGAAAGAAGATAATCACATTTTCACACAATCTCATTCATTGTAACATGCAGCAAAAAAGAAAAAGAAAAAATAAGTATATATATATCACACGTTCAGTGTGAATGTCTGAAATAGTAGCAACTACTTGAAACCGTGAATTTATGTTCTATACCAAGCTGTTTTTTTATTTTATTTTATTTTTTTACATCCAGCTCCTTTAGGTTTTTATTTCTCCAATAAAAACCTGTTTTAGGTACTCACATCCACTTGGGTGTCCTCCAACTTTACCGAAGGAAACACAACCACTGTCGAGCATCAGGATATAAACCTATCCACACAGTTTTACACACCAGAGCCATACATCTGGGAGGAGAGAGTGTTGTAAAGCAGCATCAAATGAAACCCATTTCCTTAAATAATTCTTCTTTAGTCTTTTTCATTCACCGTAAAGAAGAAGAAGAAGAAGAAGAAGAAAAAAAACGTAACCGTAATATCCGATTATGTCAATTCAACCTTGGAGCTAACTGGAATGTCAAGCTCATCATCATTACAGAGAAAATCCATTCATGAAACAGCTTCTTTAGGCCTGTAATAATCAAAATCCTTACAGTATAATATCTTTATCACAAAGATAAAGCGAGTACCTTCTTGTTATACTATGCCTCCACATCATTCCTATCTTCCACATAATATAAGTCTCCATAAGGTATAACCTGGTAATTTATTTAACCAGTAACTACATGATGAGAAACAGCAATTACTGTAATTACACATGTGACAAAATTAGTCAAGTTTATTTGTAATGATGTTTAATTTAAGCTAGAAACAAGACTGCAAATGAGAAAGGACAAAAACGGACAGCGAACCCGAAAACGAAATACTTGTAAAGCACCACTTACAATAAAAGATGAGACACTATAAAAAAACACACACACACACACACACACACACACACACACACACACACACACACACACACACACACACACACACAAAAACAGCCCAAAAGCACAATAAAAGACTCAGTGGAATGAAATAAAAAAGTCATTGCACCACAATTTTTTAAGAACAAAAAAGTGTCAGTAGAAAGGGAAGATCTGATCTCATAAAAGGATAAAATAAAAGAATATACATCCTTGTGACTGAAGTGCAATAAAGACAAAAAAAAAAAAAAACACAATTGCAATTTTGTAAAAGAAAAACAGAGGAGAACTGTTTAAATTCCAAATTCAGCCAAGAATTCCGCATTTAGATTTTGTATGTAATTGCTTTCAGCCGTTTTCAGACAGGCTCAATTTTACATAGGGGGTTGTAATAACGTAATTATTGATGATGTATGTCAGAGATTTTAGTCCTGCTAAAACATGTCATTAGTCATTTTTACAGACTATTCACGGTTATTTTTCTCTAACATACAAGATTGTCTATAACAAAACATTGAGATGGATAAAACATTACACCACTTAAAAGATGCAAGGGTGATTTGTGTAGAATAGATGTGTGATCTGTGTGTGCAAAGCTGTTGGGTTTGCTTTGTCTAGTTCCAGTCCTGGTCTAGTCCTGGTAGATAACTAGGCTAATGATGCGGTAAACATATGCATCTATTAAAACGTAACCAAAATATTATGGATGCTAAATTGTATACTTAAAGAACCACAATTCAAGTGCAGGCTGATTTATCGATTGTGACAAAACCCTGAGAATTTCTAATATTTTTGCATTTCTAACATCCTTGTGACTAAAGGAAAACACTCACAAATAATCTGGATTAGTTTGCAATACTTCTTGTTTTATTAAGAAAAAAACTTCATGTTTTTTTATTTAAAAAAATAACAAAACTTGTCTTTCTCATTTTGTTGTCAAACTGTTCATATATCTGTTATCTCTGGCTTGAAACTAGGAATGCAACAGTTGTAGCCGATTCCCAAAAGAAGTCAGGAAGTGTGTGTCTCTTGATGCACTGACTCCAGCCTCATTCCACTCCTTTTAAAGCTCTTAAGTCTATTTTGCTTGATAATATTCTTCATCCTGACATCATCCCTGCTGTTTATGCACCTTTTCTGACATCATTGTTCCCTGTGTACTTTCCATTGATATTCCATTGATACAGCACCTTCTGTGGCCTCCTGGTGGAGTGTGTCGCTGATCATCTTCTGGACAATTTTGTCAAGTAAGCGGTTTTTCCCAGGCATATAGTAATAGATATATGGTAAATATAGTAATAAACTATAAATACACTGTATATGGGTTTTTCACTGGAAAAAAAAAGTTTGCATTTCTTCAAAAAATGCATTTCTTCTTTCACACATATAACTTCTTTAATAGCTTAGTTTTAAACCTTATTAAAAAGTAGAGCTTAACTCATTCATATATTTTAATACATTTAATAACTGGTGTCACTGTGTGTTTCTTGTGACAATTTAGAGAAAACTAACTATTTACAAAATGATAAATGATACAAAATGATACAAATAATACTTGGGACCACATAGTTTCCAGTTATCCCAAAATCAATTAAATATTAGATTTAATATGTTTTTTATGTGCAATTATTAATAGTTATAATTACAAATCGAGTAACATCTATGATGAACTTAAAAGTTTAATTGACTTAAAATTTCAAAACATTTCTAAGCAAATGAAGTGAGACAACTGACATAACTTTTGTGTTTGTCCAGTGCTCTTCATCTAGTGACCTCCGACACAGAAACGATTTCAAATTGTTATATGTATTCCAGACTCTAGAGTTTAACATAGTGAGGTCATTGTGAATTAGATTTATCTCACATAAAAATATCTTTAGATGAAACGTATACGGTCGTACCTCCTTGTACAATCTTAGTGAAAAGACTTTTAAAAAATATGCTACAATTAAATATCGCAAATTAAAACAAAAAAAAAAGCATTTCATGATGGAAAGTGCATACTATGTTTTCTGAAGATATACAAGTAATGTGTCTGTTATGTTAATTTCAATGATTTTGGCATCAACAAAACTAAAGTGAGAGCACGTTCCATCATATTCTAAAAGATTATTGCACTGAAATGTACTTGAGAGTCTGGTGGGATAAATCAAGTTGGAGTTGAAATCGAAAACAAACATTCTTTGTATTGTGTTAATATAATGCACATGTATATAATAGAAAACAAAAAGATACGACACAAAAAGACAGATCTGAGTTTTTCTATAAACAGATACTCTTGACTACGGCCAATCTTATACTAAATCGCACTTCTTACTCTAAAAGACTACAGTTCTCTGCTTTGCTACTTTGGATCTTGTGCTTCTAATCAGCGCAGATTTCCCGTTACTGCTGAAACCAATTAACAATAACACATGGACATATTCTCAAAAAAATAACAGAGCAGTTTGTTATTTTTATATCTGTCCAGATTCTGCCTGCTGGAGATTTCCTCAGTCAGGTCTTTGTTTCAGTAAGGATATACTAACAGAGAGCTTCTTATAATTTGGCCTCGAGCATTGCACTGTTATGATAGCAGAAGCTACAAGTTTCTTGAAACCTTGAAACTTATCAGCAAACCTGCAGCTTCTGTTTCCAGGCTTTGACCACCCTATAATAGGGTTCAATAGTGTTTTGTTTGTTCATAAACTGTACAACTCAATCTTAGACCATATCTCATTTCATTATGTCTGAATTTTGGTGGCACAAGGGGAACCTACTGCTGGCTTATTTCGACTGATCCATGTATATTTTATCAAAGTCTGTTTTGTTGTTTGTCTTTCGGTCACTGCAGCAGACCATCTGATCTGCACAACGCTTGGCACAGATTTTTACGCCAGATACCCTTACTGACGTAACCCTTCCATTTTATTCGGGATTGGGACTGGCATTGCATCCAGTGGCTGGGGTTTTGAGCGTTGGGTTGAAATCGAATGTGGGCCTTCCTCATGGCAGGCAAGATACTTACTGTACCACTGAGTCAACAGTGTCCATTTTATCAAATGTTGATATGTGTGTGTGTGTGTGTGTGTGTGTGTGTGTGTGTGTGTGTGTGTGTGTGTGTGTGTGTGTGTGGTTTTCCTGTTTTCCACTGCTTGGTGGGTTTCCTCACACAGTCCATCAACATGGTGAAAGGCTGATTGGTGTTTTGAAATTGCCCGTAGTTTATGTTAGGGTATGTGTGTGTCCAGGGGTAATCTAGGGTGTAGATTACCTACATGTGCCCTATGTTCCTTGTAATAGGCTCCAGGTGCCCTGTGACCATACACAGGATAAGTTGTATAGATAATGACTAAAATAATATGATTGAAGTTTTCCTAACTAAATAATGCGATGCATATTATACAGTAATAAGGCATTATTTCCCTATTCGTAAATGTGATATTACTGTATAACTAGATATTTAATCCTATTGAAAAGTGTAATCGTCTGTTGTAAAATTGATGACATCACATTGATGCACACCACATTAAAATCTCACCACATTAAAATCTCCTCCATATGATCTTTAAATTACCTAATGCAAGACTTTTATCGAATTACTATAAATACTATACCCAAATATTCTTTTTTTTATGACGTTTCTGATTTCTGTGAATATTGAGGTTCTGGGGTTAAAGCTACACTGCACTTCTTCAATGCACCCATAATGTCCTCAGTAGAGAGGTAGAGGTAGCTCAGTGGTAAAGGCATTGGACTACCGATCAAAAGGTCCCAGGTGTAAACCTCATCACCAGCACCACCAGCTTACCGCTGTTGGACCCTTGAGCAAGGCCCTTAGATGTACATTGAGATAAAATAAAATGCAATTAGCTCTGGATAAGGGCGTCTGCCAAATACTGTAAATATAGATTGTTGCTCTTTCATATATTCTTACATACCACACCTCACTGAACACATTCAAGCTGCATTTGAAACGATTCTTAAACCATGCGGAGAAAAGCATGCAAGTGGAAGTGCAGCGATCTGGAAAAAAAACAAAAAAATCCTATGAGTAAGTGGATGTTGCTAGCAAAAGTGGCACTGAAATGCTGTTTAACGTTGTGTGTGGTAGGAAAAGTGGTTTGCTTGTTTTATAACAACCAGCACATATGCAGAATGGCCTTTAACTCTGTAAACACTGGTGACTGGGTCTGTGTATTCATGTGGCAAGACTGTGGGAGAATTTATACTGGTCTACAAGTGACCTGATTTTTTTTCCCTCTCTCTTTTTATAATTTTTTTATTTTTATTTTTATTAAATGTATTAATTTTCTTATAAAGACTTGTTGTGGGCACTGCTCTAAGCATGCATTATATATGAAATATAATATACTGTAGCTATTTAACTCCTACATCTCACATGTTTTATATATATAATGTAATGAATTAAGCTTCTATTTCCATTATATCGCAGCTTACTGTCTGTCGGTGTCATCCGTGGTTAGTTAAAGCATTGTGTGTAAACATTCAGGTTTGTTTTTGTGTCAGAATACCTGTCTATTTAGTGGTTTAGAGGGATTTCTTTATTACTAGTCAAGCTACGGCATAATGACCATCTCCCTAGACAAACGGCTGAGTTCAATAATTGACAGTAAACAACCAGGGAATGTTAATTATGCACTAGCATTGAGCTTAAAGGACAAAATCTATTCGACTTATAATTTGAATGGTGGCGAAAACCCACACACGGTTGCATGGAAGCGGGCTAAATTTCAGGTTTCCCAGTGTGAGACGAGTACAGACCTATGCCTTAAATTGATGTTTTGGTCGAATCCTGTTTACCTATCCACAACGGTATACTTTTGCAAAGCATGCTGTCGTCTTTTTTCGCAATCCAGATAGTCCTCTGTGATTGTAATGACTGCAATTTCTGTTAAATACAGTCACAGAATCAAGTCTGTTACTTCTCTTGCTGACTCTCCCACAGACATGGACGTCATTCTAGTAACCATTTTGCTGAGGAGGCTAAGGAGATCATATGGAAGGTCAAACAGAAAACTAAGGCTCACTAAAAGGAGCCAAGCATTAATATAAAATAAGTTGCAGCACTGGAAATCACAATACACTGTTATTAGACATTGTTTCACTATCATTTGAATTAAATATGTTTAATTTAGTAACAAAAACAAATCAACAGTAAATAATGCCTATTTAGACATAATGCATTTTTAGTGGAAAGTTCAAAGTTTAAAGTTCAGGCTTTAATAAAAAGACACAGATATTTTGCTAAATAATTTTCTACTAAAGTCTTCAGTGGAATCTGTCTAAGAAAAAGTTACAGAAAATACAGTACATTTGAAAACTCATCCTACAAAACACGATCACATTTTATTAACCTGTGTCTTTCACATGGCCGCAACATCCTTCTCAAGAGAAAGATAAAAAGAGGAGGAACTATTGAGATGAAAAACAGACTAAACATGTTTTCAACCAAGAATATCATGACCATATTTATGTATCAAAATAAATCCAATGTGGCTTTAATTACATTATATAATATCCCAGGAAATTGGACTAAGCTGTTGCTGAAAATCCACTTGAAGTCAGTTCAATAACACATTTGGTGTGCGATGTTTGTGTCAGGGGAAGTCTTTGATTTCACCGCAAATGTGAAAAAAATAAAAAATAAAATCAGATTTTGTGCATCTGCACATTCATAAATAGAAGAATTCATTCTTAGATGTATTTACAAAACAATGAAAATTTTTTATTAAGTATATAAAAAGTACTGTATATATATAAAAAAAGTAGAATTTTGTATATAAGTATATAAGTATATAAGATTCAGTTGTTCAGTATATACACTTAAGTGTAAATATATATAACACTTAATTGAACTGATTGAATGTTAATTAGAAATGCATTCGTTTGTTTTTTGAAGTCAATCTGCATGTGCATTTGCAGGCCTGATTTAATGTTAAAAGATATGATTTTTAAAATTTTTTTTATTCTTAGTTGACCCTCTTTGTGTTTCTCAATAAGGTGTATGGTTTGTGTGTGCATATAGGTCTAATAAATTGACTTATTTAATAGGATTTTGTTCTATTAGTTCAGGCCACATGAAGGCTTTCACTTTGGAGTTCTATTTCTGGGTGAATCCTGGGAGTTCCTGAGAGGCCAGTGTTTCAGACGTGAAACAGGCAGTCTGATCAGGTGAAAAGTAATTAAATTCCTTTTTTTATTTATCATTTGACATTTAGTCACAAGAATGGAAAGCTTCCAGCAGGTGTCCTTCTTTAGCAATTTTATCGTGGTGGCCGATGGCAGTTTTAAGTTACTACAAAAAAAAAAAAAAACAACAACAACAACAACACAACAAAAACCCTTAAAAACGGTTTTACACGTCCAAACTGGCTCAAATAGTTTTAAATGTGAATGTTAAGAGGAAGGCAGATTCTTACCTGCTCTTTCATTATCATTTCCGTTCATGCTAGAAAATTCAGAAAAATAAGAAACGAGCAAAATAATAATGTTGATGCTACAGTGGACATCTGTGACTAAAGCTGTAGGATGTGTGTGTATCATGTTGTGCATGTTTCTATAACAGAATAACAATGTTAGTCTTATTGAAAGCTACTTCTTCAATCCTTGAGATTTGTTCACCTGTTGATATCAATGTTGTTTTATCAGAAGCAGCTGTCAACACCTGCCCATGGCCTTGACACTCAGTAACTCTGTCACAACCATAATTTCTGCATGGAATTTTCTCTCAGTGTCTGATATGTGTGGATTTGTGCAGAAGGACATATGTTGTTATATGCTTTTTTTATTTCAAAATGGCAAAAAATAAAGCTCTCCCAATAGAAAGTTAACCTCTTAAAAAACCACATGAATTTTTCCATATTGAATTATGTCAAAATAGGTAATTATACAACAATTTTTAATAGCACAAAATCATTTTTACACTAGATTCTGTGAATATGCAAAAAATAATAATAATAATAATAATAATAATAAAATAAAAATAAAAATGCCATGACTCCTTACTCTAGGCCTGAATTTGCGTAAAGGAACCTTATTGACAAATTTATGTTAGAATCAATACTTTAGATTTGGTGAGTAAAAATGACATAACATATAATTTACATAATTGGTATCCCCGTCAGGTGAATATGGGCAGGATCAATCTGGGAGAGACTACACTATCAAGGACATAAAGGAGAACAGATTAAAAAAAAAAAAAATTCATTCACAGTTGGCCCAAAATCATGTCGAAATCATTACAGCATCTAAGAAATAGGTGATGTTCCTAAACTTTGTTCCATCTACTCCCTGGATGGGACTTGAGTGTTTGTTTTCCTGGGTCACCCTGGCCAGTCTTCAAGTTCATTAGAGAGCCCTTTTGTCTAGTGTTATATAATTCACCATCCATATATAATGCAAGGACATTTCCAGCACCTTCTGTTCCGCATGTTTAATTCATTAAAAAAAAAAAGTTTCTAACTGGTATAATTTTTTTTTACAGCAGACAAAGCAGTTGCTAAGCTCAGGCCTTGATTAGTGCAGAAATGCACAAGCTCTCCTCTGGGCTCTTCAACATGCATGAGAGCAGCTCCGGGCTTCGTGGCTTTGTGCCGCTGTTTTGGCCGTTGACTAGAAAGCCATCACTGTGCAAGTTTGCGGACTAAAGCTTCTGTGGAGCATAGATAAAAGGAGAGGAAAAGCTCAAGAAGTGGGTTGGGGGCACAAACTCATAGTGTGCCCTCTGTGGTGAACCAGGGTGGCCTGTACTGGCACAGATGGTTCAGTGTGTCATGGAGACAAAGAAGCATTCACGGTGATTTCGCTCTGATCTCGCACAGGAGCATGTGAACATTCTGCACACTTCCACGTGAGCATGTTCAGGTAGCTGTGGTCATGTGGTGTAAGCAGACCACATTTGTCATTGCCTTACTGTGGATTGTTTGTTTTACTCCATTACCTTCTAAATATAATGAAGCCAGTTGGATATGGTGGAAAATTACTATACACTATGGTATATTGTAGTATTTATTATAGAAAGTTAATATAGACTATTAAACTATTTAATATATTAAATTATTACCTACTATTTGAATACGTACTGTGGTAAGTGAATATTATAATAAGTCGCTATACAGTACATTGTGGTACATTGTAATATTTACTATTAAGTAACCATAAAGCATCTAAACTATAACGTTCAGATGCTCTGTGTCTAATCAATGACATAATGATGATAACAATATAGAGGAAAAGCAAATAAACTGCTCTTCATACCATCTTTCAATTAGCAATCAGAACAGTTTTAACCATTTCATTCAAATCAAAACATTACATTTACACTCTTTTTTTTAAAAAGTGCTCACTCATCATCTATCATCATCACTTCATCATCTGTACTGGGTTTCAGGGGGTCTGGACCCTATCGCAGGAGACTTAGGGCATGAGGAAGGGTAGCGCAGGGCAGACACATACTCACACTCTTATACACACACTACGGGCAATTTGGGAATGCCAATTAGTCTAATCTGCAATCCAACCCTGACCCTGGAGGTGCGAGGTGACAGTGCTAACCAATACACCATCATGCCGCCTATTTAAGTACGCTGAATTCAACTGCACTTTAATTGTAAATAAGCTAGGCACTTCAGCTAAGGTTCCTTTCACACTGCAGCTAAATGTAGTAAGATAATTTCTGTAACAAATAAAATACTATTGATTGATATGATACTGAGAATATGACAATACAAACTGAGATTTATGCTCTCGTCAGAGTCAAATGCAAGCTAATTCATAAACAAACTACTGCTCTGGAAGTTAGTTAGCAGCTAATGTTTATGGTAAGCAAAACCTTGGGTGTCGTGCTATATTTTTGACAGGAACGATTAAATGACTTTTTTTTTTTTTTTTTTTTACCAGATAGCTAAGTTAGTTTGTTAGTCTATTATGATAACCGGAGGACTGGGCTCTGTTCCCAATCGTAAAGTAACATATATTCATATGGATTGTGTTATTTACACTGGGATAAAGTGTTCACTTCTAGACCTGTACCTATTTCTTAACCACCAAAAACATTCCTCTGAAACTCGTCTGATACAGAAACTAGAGGGAAAATGACAGAGACCAAAACCTGGCAAAAAATGTGAGTCAAAAAAGTCCTTCAGGATGTCTGGGAACTGTTTCTCAAGAATACAGCACACTAAAATACAAGAAACTCTGGGTCTTATTGGAAGCTAAATATGCAGAAATGAGGGGGCTCAAACATTAACAATATATAATTTTACATGTGAACCATCTAGGGAGAGAGGAAGACATAATTGAAATATACACAATCTTTACCACACACACACACACACACACACACACACACACACACACACACACACACACACACACACACACACACACACACACACACACACACACACACACGGACACACACATGGACACACACACACACACACACACACACGACACACACACCACAAACATACCTACACACACACACACACACACGCGACACACACACACACACGCCACACACACAACACACACACACACACACACACACACGCACACACACACACCTACACACACACACACGCCTACACACACACACACACACACACACGCCTACACACACACACACACACACATGGACACACACACACACACACACACACACACACACACACACACACACACACACACACACACATACCTACACACACATACCTACACACACACACACACACACACACACACACACACACACACACACACACACGGACACACACACGGACACACACACGGACACACACACGGACACACACACACACACACACACACACACGCCTATACACATACCTGCGCACGCACGCACGCACACACACACACACACACACACATTTTAGTTACAGGTTAATAAAGCTTTTTATACAGTGGATAAAGTGGATTTATGACTAAGTTTGTCACAACGGTTACTTCTGAGTGAGAGCATTAGGTAGTTTCTATTTTAGGGGTCCGAGGATAAGATAATTAGTATTTGTGACCATAAAAGTAAAGCCTGTGTTTTATGTTTCAGTTTCAGCAAAGGATAACGTCGCTAGGATATTTTGTAGTAAGACAAAAAGATAAAGGTTATAATGTGGTGGGGGATCTGCTCTCAGAGATTGAAGAAGACATGCAGCAGCCAAATCACTGGCAATCTTTAAATTATGACTAATGATGTATCTGTTTCTTCAATAATACTGTACATAAATAAATCCCAACAGTGTTTGCCCTATGGTACTAAGTTAGCAACCAAGTAACCAAGTGTAAGGATCTATCCGATGACAGAAAGCACTTCAAAGCACCTTTGCAAGTCGCTGCTAAATGCCTAAAGATCCTTTGCCTCTGTCTCTCTCTATATATTACCACTGATCCAGCACCATGTAAAATGTAAAAGATTACAGCAACATTATTAGTTTGATCATTACTGAGAAACAAAAGTACTGAATTGATATCTGCATCCAATACACCACACCTGAGCAGAGTGGATGTGGATGTGACCTAAGCTATTTCAAACGGCGCGGGATGACCTGACCTAGATCTGTGATTAATAACTCAGATAATTTGAGATGTCGGTTACTGCGTATCTTCAAAAGCTCTTCAAAATCTTGGAACCAATGCAGAAAGCAGTCAGGCTGTGTGTACGTTTGTGCCAGAGGGGGGAAAAAAATCATCAAAAACAGCAGGAAATAATGCTGAAGAATCCATGATCAGAACACAAGAAGCAACACAGTTATGGTTCAGTTCAGGGATTTGAAGCATCTTCGTAAAGACTTGTGGAAAAGTTTCAGGGATGTTCTATTCAACTCTTGTTAATTTCCAATTCCCACACAATAACCTGTGCAAAAAAAAAAAGAAAGAAAGAAAAAAAAATTATATAAATAAAAAATAATAACCCTGATGTCGTTGTGTGTGTTGTCTCGCCAAGCATTTGTGCTTTTCCCCGAACAGCTGGCAATAACGCCATAGCTTACCTTGGCAGTTGCTATCGCAAAGCTTCGCCCCAGGAATAGAGAGGATTACAAGAGAGAAGTAGATACATGTATGGCGTTTACTCAGATTTGGAAACAGCTTAAGAATTCATATGTCTAGTTGATGAAATGCTTTCATTTCTGTGAGAACAGAAGGTTTTGTTTTTACTGCATTTACTGCTGGAAGCCTATTATTAGGATGTGTCTTATTACTCTGGTTCACTGCTAAAACATGGTCACGACAGAGAACACAGGATCTACATCATCATATTTAACGATATGACAACAGAATTCTTCAATTAGCAGATACACGTTTGTCAGTTGTCATTTACTGTTGTTAGGTAAGTTGTTAAGCCAAACTATTTAGCTCATACAGTCAGGCCCATAAATTGTGGAACAAAGAAAAGTTTTTTTTTTTTTTTTGGCATTTGGCCTCTGTTCACCACCTCATTGCATTTAAAATTAAATGTAAACAAATTCATAACTTTAATTTAAGAGGGACAAAGGCATAGCATTAAACATTCGACCATTTTCGTACACACACACACACACACACACACACACACACACACACACACACACACACCCTGATTTTGGAGGCTCATAAAAAATGGAACACATTACCGTAATTACAAACATAAGGATTACCTTTAATGCTTGGATGAAAATCATTTGCAGTTAATAACTGCCTGAAGTCTGGAACCCATAGTCATGACCAAATGCTGGTTTCTCCCTTGAGATGCTTTGCCAGGCCTTTACTGCAGCTGCCTTTAGCTGCTGCTTGTTTGTGGGTCATTTCTTCAGTAAGTGAAAAGCACACTCTACTGGGTTAAGATTAGGAGACTGACTTGGCCAGTAAAGAATATTCCAAACTTTGGTTTGGGTAGCTTTCACTGTGTGTTTTGAGTCACAAAACACTTTGGTTTGGGCATTGGCTGGTAATCGAACGTGGCCTTCCACATGGTAGACGAGAAATGGATCGCTGAGCAACCAAATGACCAGTATACTGTAGATATAGTAAACACTTTAGACTTCATCCTGCTACTTTTATAAGCAGTCAGGTCGGTAAACACCAATGACACGGTCCCATTGGCAGCCATGGCCGCTTAAGCCATAACCCTGCCTTTGACAGATGATGATGTCTTCTTTTGATCATGAGCAGTTCCTTTCCTTCTCCATACTTTTCTCTTCTCGTCATTCTGGTACAAGTTCATTTTGATTTCATCAGTCCAAAGAATCTGGCAAAAATTTTTGGCAAAGTTTAATCTGGCCTTTGTTGTGAAGTGTCTGTATCTTCATACAGTCCTGGCCTTGCTGCAAGCCATTACCACATGTTTGGGCCATTAAAGGAGTTCCCGGGAGGCCAGTGTTTTAGATATGAAGCAGGCTGTCTGATCATCAGCTCTGGTGTACTGAGAAATCTTTTTATCTTGATGATATGCAAGCACTAGTAATATGTTGGGAGGAGCGCATTAGTGTATATAGAAAATTAAAAGGAGTTTCTTTTCTCTCTTAATTGTGTTTTGTCATTTTCCACTTAACCACCACAGATCAGCAGTCAGTAAAATGTGTAGAACACTCAAGTGTGTCACACTGATTTAAAAAATTTTGGGGGGGCTTTTGTACTAGTGCTTTGATCCCTATGATCTCAACTTGCTGCTATATTCATTATGCTTTCTCTATTAACAGTAACTGTTACCTTGCAGACATGTGGGCCAAATAACATGAACGCAAAGGATGTTTTTGCATCTTCTCTTCAAATTCATGTATTTGGTGAGATAACAATTATCTGCAAAATGCTCCATGTAATGTTTGATTGATTATATCCTTATAAACATAACCAACATCAAATAAAGGAGCTTCGTTTGTGAATGCAGTGCTGCATTTTTTTTTAATTCCTGGTTTGCAGTCAGCAGAACATTTTATTAAGTACACATTTTGATGAGTGCATTGCACTTTATTTAAATAACATTTTTAGGAAATTGTTTGTCTAATAGAGTTAAACTTGTGTATGTTTCATATTTGTGTAGACTTTTGTCTTTCCATTTTCTTCCCCAGTTGGTGATCTGCCAACTCCAGCCAGCTCTTCCCTATTATACAACAGCTACCAACCAGGCAGGGTGAAAGTAAACACGTGCTTCCTTCTAGACACGTGAAGCAGCCATCCAACTGCAACTTCAACCTGATGCTGAAAGCTGCTTCAGAGGGCACCGTAACATACTTGGAGGAAAGCGCTGTCTGACTAAAGAGAGCACCGACAGTTTTGTCCCATTTAATCCTTGGCATAGATGGCTATGGCATCATAGTTATTTGCAGTGGTCAAATTATATTAAAAAAAAATAAAAAATTCAAGAGGAATGGTGTGGTCAAGTATTTTTTGCAAAATGTGTTAAATTTTTAAGAACAGTTTTATTAACAAAATATAAGCTTAATTAAATCAACGTGTAAGATGGTCATATGGAGAGAGTTTTAATATTTCATTTTCATAACAAATTTTATACAATGCACAGCATTATTAATCTAAAACAGATGGTTTTACAGAGGAGGTGGTATTTGTTACTTTTTTTTTCAACAGGGGGAATGCCATCCCCCCCACATGCCCCCTCAAATCAAACCCTGGTTACTGTATCTCAATCATCCAATGATAGGGACCCAGTATGTTTTTTTGGAGAAAAAAGACATGATTGCTAGCCAACAACATTTCAATAACATTTTAGCAACCATTTGACAACTTTAACATTGATTTGTCATATTACAAATCCCCCTTAGCATGACTTTTTATGGATTCTTTAAAGAATTTGGCAAAACAAACTGTGCACTGGGGTACTAATCATTTAATAAAAGTTATTTCGGTGTAACCGTAACTCTTTTGCTAATGATGGTAATGTCATTTAAAATTTATGACTGAACACTAAGTTTGCTAATATATAGTTTTTCCAAATTTTATGGCAACCATGTTAATTGATTTGATTCTGTTGACCTGTTTTGAGTCAAGCTAAAACTAATGTTAATGTGGTCATTAATAATAATAATAATACACCTTTCAATGTGGTATGTGAAAAAATAGAATAAGGAACGCCAAGAGATTTCAATGACAGGCGTACATATGTACCTGTCCTTGGGCCCTAATAATTATTACTTGCTGCTGTATTTATTACATTTATTTATTATTTGTTTACAGTAAAAGATGTTTATGGACCCTAAGGTTAGGCTGGTGTAACACATTAACTGACATCACAGTTTACTATAGAATAGTTGCTTTTAGACTTTATTGAAAAATATTTTCTATGTACAGTATATTTATATTCAGGAGTGACAGGAGTGATGAAATTTCTTGTGCATGAATGGCTATCTCACCCGAGGTGGATTGGACTGCAGTTGTTGCTGTGAACATTCAGCGATCCTTGGAAAATTAGACAGATAACTTGTAGCCAACTCGTAGAAGAGATGCATCTGGCTGTGGGACACGTACATACAATCATTCACGATCACCACATGAACATTTCAGGAACTCGGCTGTTTTATTGCCACACCCGCTGTACAGTCCTGACCACACTCCATGCTATCTCCAAAGGAGTTCCTGGTAGGCCAGTGTTTGGGAAGTGAAGCAGGAAGTCTCATCATTTCTCCGGCGTACTGAGAAAAGTTCTATCTTGAGGGTACCTAAGAGACTGAGATAAGTTAGCAGGGGTTTAAAAGAAAGGTAGTTTTCCCTCTCATAGCTGTGTTTCATTATAATGCACAATTAAAAGTCCCGGTTTGACTTGAACTCAGCTCGTTGTGTTTGCTGTGCTTTTCTTCAGGCAACCTTTTATAACAATACAGCAAAATATCCCTGCATGCTTCCTTTACTGATCAAAATCCAACCCATAATATAAGTGTAACTCTTGCATTCTAAAATGATCACAACTCATACTGAAGCTACAAGCCATTGATATTGCACAAAAAAACAGCCTGGAATCTATTGGCAATAGTTTAAGCTCAAGTACAATTAAAACAAATTGCTTCCAGAGATTTTCACATCCAATGCCAATATTAGTCATTCACAGATTCGAGTTTACCCTGAAGCTTCAAGAGCAAGTGATGGATGTGGATGTGACATAGCAGTCATCTGGACAGGCTAATATTTTCCATCGGTTGTCTGTCATACTTTTTTAAGTTGACTTAGGTGAAGAAAATCAGCAAATTCATTATGAATGGAAAAAAGTGTCTTCTGCAAAGTGATACCTGCAGGTCTTTTTTCCTTTCTGATTGGGGATATCATTGTGATGGTATTGGGCCACAAACGTAGTGAACTCCATGGCCCGAAAAAGGCAGTGGAAAACATAAGGTATTTATTAGTATGGATTCCAGATGATTAGCAGGAAAAGCGCTAGTAAGGAAGGAGCAGAGGATGGGCATCAATCTGCACCCTCTTTGAGACCTGCTTTCTCTTTTCCCCAAGGCCTTCTGCGGCAGGTGGTTCACATTTTATCCAGCGTACGATCAAATAATAATAATACTAGCACAAATTCGGTATGAAATGGAAAAATTCATCCTGGCAACTTGAAGCAAAGTTACCAAAGCAACCAAAATCATCCCACCCATGACTGAACTTAATAACACTGAGTACATCAAGTAAGGGTTGATTTGAAAGGGCTTGTTGGTAATAAATCCTGATGATCTCAAGTGGAATGCTTCTCTGTTCAGGGGGATAAAGGAATCAGCTTGATGAAGGTGTTCTTTGAATTTTTGCAAAAGGTCTCTCCTGAACACTGAGTGCGTCATGCTCACAAGACTTAATGTTGAAATTGTGCATGCTGGTATCCAGACCTCAGGCATAACTATTGAGTACAATTCAGAAATGACATACAGAGGGGAAAGATGTGTTTCAGTTTCTGATCATGAACTTTTAACCCCTTTTTTCCCCATTATGGAGCAATTTTAAGTCTTGCACCACTGCCTGCACTAACCATTGTATTTCATGCAAAAATTCATGTTTCACCCTGAAACTACCCCAAAATATGGAATGCCATTTGAAGCCAATATTAAAAATTAAAGTATTGGGAAAAAGTCTTGGCCACCACTCATTTTTTCATATTTTGCTTCCAAAGAGCCAGGCCTTCTAGAATTTTAATGTACTTTTTGAGCAATAGGTCTCCAGGCTTCCTGAAGGATTGTTTTGGCTCTCATTTTTGGCAAGTTTTTTTGCTCTCATTTTCAGTTCAGTCCAGTTCCTGTACTTCTGCAAAATTTTGCAGAAGTTTCAGAAGAATGTTTTTTGTTTGTTAAGCCACACACTGACCGACCAATCATTCGAGCATTAAAAACATTCTAACTTAAGGCATGAACCAGTGAAAAATTATTATACTGCTGATGCTGAATGCTGAGTGGTTGGAACTGACAAGAGGGGAAATGAGGTTGCTGCTGAGTTTGTTACATAAATAACCACTTTTGAAATTGTATGTTTTAGCACTCTGCAGCCTGTCACAGTAAAACATGCGTTCTCATTTCTTTAATTTCATCTGCATCATTTAATTTAATATGATGACATGAGAGATAGCTTAACACTTTTCCACAGTACTATAAATATAAGACATCTGTAATAAAATGGACCGGAGAAAATACCATCTTTTTTTTAGAGATATTGTTTATCTTAAGGACAGATTTAGTAGTAATGTTTTTTTTTGTTTTTTTTTTACAGTTCTTTAATATTGTGTACCAGGTGTCATTTTCTACCTGAAAGTGAAAATCAATGTCTTGTATAAGTCTGCTTAAAAATTTAGCAACCTCGGGGGGTGAACTGCATGCTGATCAATAGTATAGTCTTGATTAGGAGATCAGATATTAACTTGCCAGCCAAAACACAATATTGTTGATTTTATTCTTTATTTAATTTTTTTTCGTGTTATCCAAATAATACAGAAACTGTGCACACCAAAGAAGATATTTCTGAAGTTTGTGTAACACAGAAGTCACCAATCTTGTTTTCCTGAAAATTTCAAGTTGGTACCTTCCATCAATAATAATTTAAATTATTAATTAGAATCATATGAATCATATGTCCTGTAAAAAATGCTGTTAAATTAAAGCATTCTGTGCAAAATTAAGAATTTTTCTTCAAAATTACTAACAGTGGTTAAAAACTCCAAATTAGACACACAACATATGTTACATATGTGGACATAAAACATAAAAAATACAGTTTATTCAGTTAAAATGGCTTTTTTGTTATCTGCCCAATAATTATTTGTTAACAAATGTACCTTTACAAATCCAGGGCTTCCTCAGTGCTTTGTGTGTGCAAGTTTTTTTTTTTTGTTTGTTTTTTTGGTAAAAGCTTAAAAAAGGGGGAAAAAATCTGTAGTGTCTGTAACCATGTCAAATTCAAGTTGCAATATCTTAACAATTTGGCATTTTAGAATAATACTCTTTTTCAGGTTTATTTCTTTTCAGGTGAAATTTAAATTAGCCAAGTTTCATCTTAATGACAGTTAAAATCATTGAAAGATTTGAATAAAAAAAAGTTACAGACACTACATAAAAGGACATGAAATTGTATTGAGCAAATGAGTTTCTTTTTATTTGATAAAAATATAAATCTATATTTATAAAAATAATGCATGGACCAAGAGAGAAGAAGCATTAAGTGAAAAATGATGTTATATGATCCTATTTGAAAAGTCACTTTTTCACCTAGGTGAGACACCTTTTAGCACCGATACCATGTTTTGGCCACAATCATGTGCATGAATCCATGTAAAGTTCCCAGTGTATAAATTAGAGCTTTGGTGGATTGGGGATATTGGAACAGAGTGAAACCTTTGAATTTAATTTGTCAACTCTCCTTGTAGCATCAAAAAGATCATAATGTGTTTAAATCTGTGGTAGTATTTTATGTGAATGTGCTCCCTGTAATCACTGTGATGCTTTCCATAAAAAAAAAAGAAAATCTAAAAAAAAAAAAAAACTAAGAATAACCTAGCTTTGTCTCTCAGCCACGTGCAAAAAATTAGTTATTTTTTGCCATGAAAATATAAACTGTTCACTTTCCAAATGTGGTATTTTTGGTCATAAATAAAACAGGTAAGGGTCCAATAAAAATACCCAATGTTCTCTTGTAAAATTGTGAATAGCTCAGTAATTAATCAATTTTATTACAACAACTGCATTTTATAGCTCAGAGTTGTCCTGTATTTACAGATACTGGAAACGTCTGTGACTGAGCCAGAATGCCCTACTGGTTCTTTCAAAGCAGTGCCCTGATACAAAGCTGCAAATGTTCAACAATAGATTAGCATCGTTAATGGGGCTATTAAAGCTGCATGCATCCTGGGAATGAAAACAGTGAAATGGCACAGTGGGGTTTGTATCAATCCATGCCGTAATAAAAACCTTTTGGATGGTTGAGTAAAAAATAATCTCATTCGAGAAGCACATGGATGATTTAACTGGATAATTTCACCATATTTTTTATAGCGCACCAGCATGGCTATGGTGATTATGTTGGCTTCCTTCATATTTGGAAGGAATAATAAACACTTTTTTTCTATAAATAACAGTAGAATTAATGCAAATGTACTTAACACCGTTTACTTTTTTTTTTTTTTTTTTAATGTTGCTTTTACAAATTTCTGGCATTATTTTCTCCTTAACCAGTAAGTGCACTAATGGAAAGAACTTGGGCATCTTTTATCATCCTTTCAAACTACAGTATGAATCACCCGTTGATTTAAACAAACCAAGTATTTGAATTCTCTATGAATTATTTAAGAATAAAAATGTGTTTTTAAAAAATTACAAATTGAGTGTGTGAGTGCAACGGATTGGATTGGCACCATGTCTAGGGTGTACCCCGCCTCATGCCCTAAGTCCCCTGGGCTTCCTGTGACTTTGTACAAGATAAGTCTTATAGAAAATGAGTGAGGGCATGATTGAATGCTGTAATGATATAATACTGTATATCATTACAGCATTGTAATATATAACAAATAAATAACTACACTGCAACAATTATTTTATTCAACATTTATTCACCTTTTGTTAGAAATCTAGCAACAGTAGTCAATAATGATCATTCCCTTGAACATTCAGCGAGTGGAATGCCAGTTCCTTAAAAATCAACAGATAACTTGTCGCTTACATCCAGAATTGGTGCATCTGTCTGTGGGAACTGTACACACAATCATTCACAAACACCAACTACACATTACAGGAACTCAGCTGGGAGTTATTGCCACGTCCCCCCTACACAATCCTGACCTCGCTCCGAACCATTTCCACATGTTTGGGTCATTAAAGGAGTTCCTTGGAGGCTAGGTTTCAGAAAACAGCAGACGGTCTGATCATGGCTCCGGCGTACTGCATTTGCAGTTTAATGCATTAGTGTAGGATGTGTTTACATAAAGAAATAAAGGTAGTTTTTACTCTTAACTGTGTTCTGTGACTAGCCACACAAGTGCCACCTAATAACTGTTGTATTCTGTTAAGCTTGCATGATAGAGACTGGCAAAATAACTAAGCAGTGGTTTTGCTAAAAAAAAAAATTCTTTTACCAAAATGCCTAGCTATCAAAACAATTTAGCATAACCAACCTGCTTTAACATGAAGTAATGAGGCCTTACACCCCCAGGGTTCTCCTGAGTTCAGGTTACTTTCATCCTGTGAAGATGCAGACTTTTTCTGGGTTCTCTCAAAACATACAGTACCATTAGGTGGACAGGTTATACTTTAAACTACCTCTAGGTGTGAATGATAATGCAAGGGTATTCCAAGGAAAAAGGGAAATGCTTCGGATCGACCACAACCAAGGATCTGGATAGCTTATGGAGTTTATGGCACTTGCCATTTAATGTACATAGTAGTGGTTAGGCTCGGCTTGGCAATGCTAGCTTTTAATACTGTGCCACAACACATGGGGAATGAACATAAAGTGAGATGTTTACCCGCTAGTCCATGTTTGTTCCTCTTTTCCGAGTAATAAATACCTTTGGCTATATATTTCACCTCATAAGACTGCTTTCACACTTTCACATGTTTTTGTCGCAACCGCCAGTGCACGGTTTTTTTTATGTAATTCAATGGGAAGTGGCTGCAAGATGGGTGGAAGGCAGACATTTCAGGTTTCTGTGAAAATGGTAAAATGGTCGCTAACGGTGAGATTAATCAGATCTCAAGCTGGTGCGGAGCTGAGGAAAAACAAACGAGGAGAACCAAGTCGAACCATCGTCGCTGTATTCCAAGGTCACAATATCACTAAAAATAGTAATTCTTTCTATTTTCTAATTTGTAATTTAAAGCAAAGGCAAGCAAGATTTATTTGGGGGAGGTTACAGGCATGTAGAAGTTAGCCGAGACATTGAGATAGGAAAGCATTATAGAGTCTGAGTTGTTCAAAATGGCTGAGTCTCCGCCTTTGGAGCATTGCAGATGAGAAATCGAAAAAGTAGATAAAACAGCTCCAGCAAGTTAAAATTCATTCATCACTGTTATTTCAGGAGTGAAAATATGAACTAATTCCAGTAAAATATTTTATTGGTGCAGGTGTTTGTTTACATTGAGTAAGTAGCTTATTAGTGGCTTATTTGAAATCTAACACATAAATGTCATTCATAACATTGCTTAACATTACTCAACATATAAGACAAACTGGTTTTAAACTTCCTGCAGGAAGAATAAACATACATTGATCTGTCTATTCATCTTTGAAGGTTCAGTTTTCATCATCTCTTTCCCTTTTTTTTGGCGTAAGCCATGCTGAGTCAATTATTTATTTGTGTTTCGTGTGGATTTAGGTGCCTCATACAGTAAGTGCATTATAGTCGTATCTGTGTTTTCTGCATTACTCTTTGATTGGCCCTGTTGGGTGATGCACATAGCCACAGCCACATCAAGGGGAAAAGCGCTAGCTGCTGTGATGTAATCTGGCACATAACTGCTCTGTGACTTCTCAACATTTTGATTTCATTTATGGCGCAGGTTTAACTTCAGGCAAATACCGCAGGACTGGCAAAGTTGAATCAAATTCTGTTTTCAACCCAGTTTTGCGTAATAAATTCAGCTGGACAGACATACAGTATGGCTATACAGTACAGACATTAAAATACACAAAAATGTTGTTATGAAACATAAAGTTACCATAAAAAGAACGAGTTCTGACCAATGTACAATACAGACAAAACCTTTCTTTTATTTGTATAGATGTTTATAATAATGTGAAGGTTTAAGTGCCTTGATGATGAACTGCTTGGATATTAGTTGGGGTGTTTTTGTTAGGTAAACCTGGCAACCCTGCACTGCTGTAAAATTTTCTTAGGCTAAGCCAATGGCAAACAGCAGTAAGCTTTCAGATTTATTGCATTGCTAGAAGGAAACCTGAAAACAATCATTTAAAAAGTTTATTTAAACCCATGCTGTGAGTAATGCACAGGGAATTAAGCAAGGACATAATGGATGGAGCTGTAAAGCCTTGCTGAGGACGGTCACGTTGTTAGAGATTAGGAAAATCTGAGATCCTACAGTAGAATATATATATATATCGAGCAGATAGTTTTAAGAGAAAGAAAAACCCTTTAAAAAGCAGTCCTTGCATTAAAAATTTAACTGTCCACAGAAGTTCCCCGTACACGTACGGACGGTGTAATAGCCATTTAGCTTTAGCAGTAAGCCAGCCTTTGCACACTTTGCCAAAATGAATGACACTTTGCCAAAATATTTGAAATGAGTACATGGAAAAAGAGATATCAGCTTCCTGGTTTTGGGTAATTCTGTACTGGATTGTTGCCTAAAAAAATCAAGCCAAATAGTGAAAGTTCTTTAAAGAAAGTATGACGTAGTGAATGTCAGGAGCTTAAAACGTGAATGAGTAATTTACTATTTAAAGGCTAACTATAACCGTAAACTATGTTGAGATGTGAAATCAATTGGGCATTACCTCATGTGACAGTCACATGCGGGATTTCCAGAAGTAGCTATATGTCCATGTGGTTAACAGTTAAGCAGTCTCACATGGTTGAGAAGACAAATGGGAGCATGGAGGTCTCTTGACAGTGTGAAGTAGCCGAAATTAGACTTTGGCTTGAAATGCAAGTTTAGTGAAGCTCCAAGACAGGAAACATTTCCTGTATTTAAAGGCGAGGAGTTGAGCTGCGAGGTCGTGCATTACAGTAAAGGGCTAAGAGACTACATGTTTCCCTGCCACCATTGCCCTCGACATGTTCGTCAGGGACAATCTCATCATTTTAATTTATTCACATTTCCGTAATTATCTTTTGATTATGTAAAGCTGCTGTGTTGCAATGACCATTTTAAAAAGCGTTGTACAAATAACATTGAATTAAAGACTTGAGATTTGATACATTGTTCACAAATCTCTGTATTTACATGGCCACATGGCAGCTTGATAAACAGTAGCCCGTACCTCTTCTGCACGCATCTACTACACATAATGTGGCATTGCAACTTTTCATAAAGTCTATTGATGAGTAAATGATTTTATTTTGCATTTATAGTTATACTAATACTGTTCATATATTTTGCCTGAACCTTAAGCAAAATCATATTTACAGTATTATATACCCCCATGTAATCAAAACCGGACAGTACCCCCATTTAAGTGTTATAATACAGCACAAAGCACTTGGTTTTCTCATTACAATATAATAGGCAAGCAAAGAATAGCACCCATTAACGTTCATTGTCCTTGGACACTCCGTACTTAGGTAGACAACACCCAGCCCCATAAAAACAAACAAACAAACAAACAAACAAACAAATAAATAAATAATTACACTCTTGGTCAGAAATAAGATATGCTTCAACTGTCTAATTGGCAGTCAATATATTGTGTTATAGTGATGCTAAAAACTTTCAGGTTTCAAGACAGTCCAGTGTGTTATTTCATCGGTTAATGTCTCGGCTGTGTGCGAGTTGGTGTCAAATTTTGCCTAATCCAGTATTCGAAACAGACACAGAATGACTAAGTGAGTGAGTGCGAGTTGGTTGCTCAGAGCAGCTGTCCAGTTCTTCTTCTTCTTCTTCTTCTTCTTCTTCTTCTTTTTCCCTTTAACGAATCAAAGCAACACATCAGCAAGGCAGAAAAGAGCAGGCCATCACAGTCGAGCCAGACATGCTTTGTTTGCTTCTCACATCCAGTTCAATAAATGTCTCCTTCTCACCCAGGAAAAAAAAAGACCTTAGTAACTGTGGAGAGCTAACAGCACACACAGGCCCTGTGCATACAAATGACTTCAGCTATTCTTCACCGAGAATAGTTTCAGAGTTCCTCCGTGCTCTTACACCATGATTAATGTCAGCGGAGCTATCTAAACATAAACTCTCTCTGAAGAACGTTTCCCTGATTCTGCTTCCGGGTTTAATGCCTCCCAGACGACTCTTTCCTCTTTGCTCATTGCACATAAGTGTCTTTTGCTCTTTTTGCATACATCCTTTGCAGCATGTATATACACAGGACTCCCTAGAGTCCGCATTTGCTTTCCATTAATAAACGAATGAAACCAGAACCTTACCATTTTCAGTGCGCTTCCAATTTCCTCTTAATGTATAGGAAATTGATGTTACTGAGTAGGTAACAGGATAATGTCTTACTGCTCGCTTTTGCGTACATTCCAAACTCTGTGTGCACTCACCAACATACTGTGCTCATATATATATGAATATATATTATATATATATAATATATATATGAATTGCAAAAGGAATTCGAATGCTATCTGTGGGTGGTTTAGCAGGTGGATTAGCATATCTAGGTAACTAACATTTTTACACATTTTTTTTTAGTGGTAAAAATCAGTCAGCATGTCCTAAGTTAACCAGTGTGGTTTGACATATTAAGTTACTTTTTACCTTAAAAAAAAAAGAGTAAGTTAATTTTACTGTATAATCAGTTTTTACAAACCAGTAGTTTTATTATAGAGTGTTCAGTGTTTAACAGTAGTTACCAGAACGTGTAACTTTAGAGACATCAGTTTATTATATTCTATAAATAAAGACCAATACGTTTGTTTGTGAAAAGGTTATCTTAGTAATTATATACATTTTATTTTAACTGGGTTCTTTCCAGAAGTATGTCACCTCAGGAGACCAAGAATGCAGGAGAATGTTCCGGAGTCTCCATCAGCACATCATCAGTTAGGTAAGCACCATCCCATGAGCAAGCTCAAGCCCACCTCTCAACCTTCCGACAGTTTGGAATGGAGTAGCTGAATGGTGTTTAGGTAAATCTTAAATGTTTTAATATATATAATATATCCCATTAGATACTAAGCAACTCCAGGAGTTTCAGACTTTGGACAAACCTGGACATCCACCACAAGAGAAGACTGATGTAGGCGGGGAGAAAGAACTTTTCCTGGAACTGACCCATTCTTGTAGCTCTTACATACAGCAAGCAAACAATTTTCCTTTCAAAAATTTCATTTTCTTTTTTGACAATTTTTTTTAACTGTAGGATTTTCAAAATGTTGTGGCCTTTGTGTAACTCCTGTATAAATCATACTTTGGGTTGAGCAGTGTAAAACCTAATATCTTTGTCAGGTTTTATGACATTTTGTATCATTTAGTGTCTTGAATTACCAGATTTTGCTGGTGTCTGTTATATTGTGTGAATTGTAAATTTATTACACTGTATGCTGTTAATGGAGTATTTTTGATATGTTCATTAATATTAATATTATATTTCTCATTAATATAATATTTAAGTTAATATTTCTCATTTGTGTTTCAGGCATCTCATTTACATCTGACTTTAATCTCGTTAAATACTTATATATGGCTCATTTGCTTCTCCTTCAAATGCAGCCCTGAGCTCCCAGTAATCCAGATCGCCCACCTGGTGCCATGCTGGTGCCATGCTGGTGCTAAACTGAACTGGACTCCCTGTTAGCTTAGACATCTTCTGTTATATTGAACTTCCAGCTGTCTAACACACAGTATGACTGCAGAGCAAACCCTGCTATCAGTTATCACCCAAATGAGGATGGGTTCCCTGTTGAGTCTGGTTCCTCTCAAGATTTCTTTCTATTGCCATCTCAGGGAATTTTTCCTTGACACTGTTGGCATTTCCCTTGGCTGGCTTATCAGGGCCAATCAAATCACTATGTTCTATACCCATTTTTCCTTTCTGCTACACATTTCCATTATCTTCTTCTTTTAATTCTGTGAAGCTACTTTGAGACAATGACCATTGTTAAGGGTTAAAAGCGCTATATAAATACAATTGAAATTGAAATTAATCCAACCTTGAGGTTTTGGTAACATAAACGCAACAGAAATGGGCTCATTCCTCCAGGGTTCCTTTCATCTTCTTACTGCACGTAACCACACATCACACCAAGGGCCAAACATCTCTCACCTTCATGCTAGGAATTCTTGGGCTAAGTTTAGATCAGAGAACGTGAACTGACGCTTTGCTTTATGGAGATGAAATGAGAATCAAAGCTCATCATTTTTTCGAGTGAGATGATGAAACAAGTGACTAAACATTAATTATTATTATTTTTAATTATCTGGAATGATGCTGTACTTAAACCACAATATATATTCTATTGAGAATTGAAAAAAACAAAAACAAATGGTTCATTGGTGGACTTGGTAACCTCTCGAGTCTGCGGGTTGCACGCAGTCTGATGCAAAACAGCAACAAAGTGCAGGTCCAGACATTCTTCCTCCAGAACAGATTTTTCAGAGTGTGTTTTCTCTTGCCTCCTAAAAGACGTGGTGATGTCGGAGGTGCTGAAATACTTCTCATTGTCATGTGTTATACAGATGTTGGGTGTAGGAGACAGCACTCACAGCCTAGTGGAAGAAATAAGGCCTGCGAAGTGGAGGCTTGTGTTAAAGAAAAGGGTGAGAGGAATGACGCCGATGCCTGTAATGCAAAAAATGATCTGGTTCGGAAACACACCCAGTATGTTATCATTCGCATTTGTGTATTGATTACAGGCACGGGGCTCTAATTGTTTCAGAAAGAACAGTTTACCATTTCTCTCACGCACCTTGTGGTCTTTGTTTCCTTTCTGGATGTTTAAGTGACGTTTAGAGGCTGCAAGCCACAGAGCTCGAAAAAAGTGTTTTCCGAAAGTTTTAGCGACGCTCACCAGTTCAGGATCGCCGGTTTATTGCCTAATTCAACAGATGTTTCAGGGCCAGGACAACATGTTTAGTTTGATTACACAGACAATTGTGTGTTTAGACACCTTGCAGGACCAGACCCAGCCAGACTGCCCTCCTCTTCCCCTGTCTTTGCCACACGGGCAACTGGGATGAATCTACACTGGAGCCCAAATGCAATGCTCTGTGAAGTGTAATTGTACTGTTTATTTTCCTAGCTGTGTTTTCGTACAGAAAAAATATGTAAATGTTTACGCGTGCACGGCCGCTGAGAAGGTAGGCCTGCCCTTCCCAGCTGTTCTCATGCAAGGCTTGCTTTTTTTTTTTTTTTTAATAGATGATGCTTTTTTTGTTGTTTGGAACGTCACCTTGCGATTTGTTCCTGATGACTGGAACCGGGTGCAACATCTAGCCCAAGAAGCGCACGTTAGGTCTAAATCAGTCCTGCATCACAGTGAGTGAAGGAATTACAGCAATTACACGCTCCTTGAGTAGGCGAGCTGCTTAACACTGAGGCGAAACAGAGGTTAGAACATCCGGCGGAGTGGAACACACGCGAAAACACAGGAGCCACGTCTCTACTTGTGTTCGCACTCGAGGTGGAGACACGCAAGATGGCCTCATCGCTCTCGAGCTCCAGATTGAAGCCGCAGCTGTCTGGCTGTCGAAAGAGAGCGTGCTTTCCACTTGTACTGACGGACTAATTGAACCGTATGATGTTGACCAGCCACCATGAATGGTTATGGATTGTTTCTGGTGGTTTTCTTACGTTTACAGAGTGCTCAATGAAACTCCAGGCTTGGCTGCTCACCAGCGCGTACGAATTAAGCATCCGTTCATTTCAAACTTGCCGTCTATGATATAATTATGTTATTCTGTAGCCCGGAACATATTATGGCTAAATAAACATGCGCAGATATTTTTAGCTGGAAGTTTATTGACGGTTTGATTGACCGATGGATTATTTGTTAGGATGGAGGGCGAAAAACATAGTCCGTATCAATGACGTGAATAAAAAGAAAGATTGACTTGTTGCTGGAAAACTTTGTCTGTCCCGTTCTCACCATATGTTTTCTAATATCTTCAGGCTTCAGCAAAAAAAAAAAAAAGAAAGATTTCCCCCTTTTCTCACATTCAAGTGTGCATCTCACGACAGGATGATGAGATTGTGAAGGAATTAAAGCAATTACATGCACAGCAATGGCGAGAAAACAACGAGACAAGCCAGTCATTCCTCATTTTCTCATCGAAAAGAAATTAAAATCAAATAAAAAAGACATGAAAGAAGGGTATGCCGTAATCATGACCCAGGCGGAAAGTGCAAAGCGTAAGGGCAAAATGATCTCGCTCTGCTTTTTCAGCAAATGCCATGAAGAGATCCCCTGATCAGTTGGCCTATTAGTGACCTATGAGTGGAGGGTCCCTTCACTGGAGATACAGAACTTGGAGCTAGAAGTGCAAACATCTGGCGCATTGCGTGGCAGTGAACTACAGCGCTGACCTCTCCCTCTTCCTCTGTCGAGTGAAAACAAACACGACTGCGCCAGTGGTGCCGTGCCTTTGATGGCTTCAGCGGATAGCACCATGTGTGTCTGTGACGTCTCTGCGTTCACCAAACTGGTTGTTAGAGGGTCAGCGGTGTGCGCTGTTTATTGACTCAAAGCATTGTGAGTGCTTCGGGAAGGAGGGTAATGTGCTGTAGATCTCCACTTGACTGCAAGGTTGCACTACAGTACAGTTAGCTGAATATGGATAACAGCAGAAACCTTTGACAAAATAGAGAGCTACAAGTTGAACATGTTTGCCTAAGGATCACAGTGGGTGCAGTTTCTAGTAATCTGTGCAACGATGCAAAAGCAGCACTGTTTGCAGTTTGATGATACTGTATGTACAGCACATACTGTACTGTAGGATTAGTGGTCTCATTAAAAGGAGCCGTATGCATGTGGCAGCCTGGGAAAATCATTTACACGGGCCAATAGTTAGAATTGTACATATTATTTTCTTATTTATAGTTTTATATATATATATATATATATATATATATATATATATATATATATATATATATATATATATATAAAAAAAACGATCGGGTTTCCTTAACTGAAATGCACCAATCTGCATCCTTAATGGTAGAACTCCTGTACAGCTGGTTACTCATACAGTTATCCACCAAACCACCAAATATGTGGCAGCATTGCAGTGCACACTACAGCGACAGATCAAGAGGTCAAGAGCTTCAGTTCATGTTCATATAAACGCAGAACTGTAAAAAGTATTTATTGATTGATTGGCTAGGTCGAAACTAATCAAATTGTCAATATCTTCCTGATGCTTCAACAGAATTCAGAAACATTGTTTTAAAGCACTGTTTGAAATTCTGATGTGAAAGTGAGACTGAGGGCTCCCTCTTTCTAACTATGTCATAAAATCCTCATATAAATATTCTCTGAATAGGATTTTGACAGTTTAATTCGAGGCCATTCTCGTAAACAAACTCACTCTGGAACAGCTATCTCAGCAAATGGACAAGATACAGTAATAAACTTGGTGTCAAATGGAGCTTATTGAACCAAGAATCTGAAAATATGCACAGCGCAAATCACCCAAAATGTGACCTAATACCTGATTTGATAAAGAATTCTTTGTCGAAACCTGATTTTACTTCTCTTTTCCACAAATTCTCACATCCAATCAGATCCAATCGATCGTTCCATCCCTTCATACAGTATACTGTATGTCTTTTCTGGTAGCATTGGAGTCCATTCATTTCTTTCAGCTTTGGAGGGCAATTGTATCAAACGATTTTCAGTTTTTCCACATTTTCTGACATTTTTCGCACCTTAGATCCATCCAAAATCCAGCTTCTTCAAGCTGAGCTCTGTATAGCTTCCTCTTCACTGTTCAACCTCACCTACATATTTCCGTCTGTCCATCCATCCATCTAGGAACCGCTGTAGTCCAACTAGTGACCGTCGACACCAATGGTGAACATTGTATTTATTCCCATCCTGTATGACCATGGTAGAACCTCCGGTTAACATTCACCAAGCACGAGGAGAACATGCAAACCCCATGCACAGAGACCTGATGCAGGAATCGAACCCAGTACCTGGATGTTCAAGGTGCCAGTGCTAACCACTAAGCCACCGTGGCACCACCCACATATTTATCCACCAAAAAAAATACATAAGCTGTGCTTTCATTTTTGTTCTATTCTAACCTTTTCTAACAAAATGTGTACTTATTTCATTCAGGTTACACGAGCAATATTGGCTTTATTTGGTGATGCTTGCAGCTACTGGGAGAAACTTACTGTATATCATGAACAATAGGAACCACATGCAGATTTCACCTAACCGAGTTATAGTTTATTACCTGTTTATTGTCTTAAACACTAATTCTTTCAGGTTGTCTGTCTTGCCTCCCAAAAATATTCCAATGAGCTGGCCAGGGTATATTCCCACCATGTTACTAAAATAAGATAAAAATCAAAGATTGAATGAGAGTATACATCCAGGCCTCTGATTCTGCTTTGCGCTGTAGTTACACTGGTGCAAAAAGGAGCAAAGGAGCTTAAAGAATCTAGACAAACTGCAATAGTAAATGATTCAGGTCGAAAGTTGACCTTCTTTTATTTTATGTAAATGACTGAGGTGTGCCATTATGTCATACTGTAACTTTGTGTACAAGTCATGTATTTTATCCTGTATATAAGAAATTCTAAGGAGACGTCTCTAGATTTAAATTACAAAGAATTCCTGGCTTTTCAGTAATCAGTAAAGAAGTAACATTTAGAAGAAAATGAATTGAAAAAAATAATTTTAATACTTTTCAATCTTGTTCTCATATGCAGCCCAGGGATCTCTCTCTCTCTCTCTCTCGCTCTGTGTAATTCAGAGCAGGATGTAAGCCGTTAAAGGTGTTACTGGAGCTCAACACACTGAAGTCATCCCACTTTAATTAGCTCAGTTACTGAAAGATTTGATTTGATGCTCCACACATGCATTCTAATGAGAATATTAGATCCAGGTGGAGCCAGCAGTTTGCACGGATGTGAAAATTTTCTGAGATGTTGTGTTATGAATGCTTTTTGTCAAATACTTTGGCTTGATTATGAGTTTAAATATTAGCACGACCAGCTGGTATAAATGGGCTAGGCGGAGTAAGCTCTCTCTCTCTCTCTCTCTCTCTCTCTCTCTCTTTCCAAGAATAAATACATACAGTTTCACTCACTCACTCACCATCTATACCGCTTTATTCCTGTATTCTGGGTCGTGGAGGGCAGACTTAGGGCACGAGGCGGGGTACACCCTGGACGGGGTGCCAATCCATGACAGGGCACCCACACATGCACACACTATGGGCAATTTGGGAATGCCAATTTGCCAATTTGCAGGTCTTTGGACTGTGGGAGGACACATACAGTTAGCAGTCTAATTTGCTGTAAAGTGTATTATTTCTGGATTTTCTTGAACCTAGACTGGGACCTAACTGCCCACTTCTTATTAATAGTTTAGTTAAATGTGAATAATGTAATAAAGTTGAAGCTGGGGCTGTTTTCTTACCGATCCTGACTACAGTAGATTCATCCAGCCTCATCAGTGGAAGTTGTATCAGATGCTTTGTGTGCACTGGGACTAATTTATTTACTCACGGTACTGAAACACCAGTAACCCATCATGGGCAGATATTGAAACAGTGCATGGGAAAAATAATTGTTGACGTTCGGCTGCTCCCAGCAAATGGTCACCATAGCGGACCATCTGATCCACGCACACAAGCTTGGCACAAGTTTTACACAGGATTCCCTTCCTGGTGCAAGCCTCCCATTTTATCCAGGCCTGGGACTGGCTCTGCAGCCAGTGACTGGGGTCACTGAGACACCAATGTCTACTGCACTCCTTGTTGGTCAGCACACTCCTCTCATTGATATTTGAAAAAGAAACAAGAAGATTCTCACCTTTAAACATTTAAAATATTTTAAAGAATAACAATCACCACTTGTCTTACAGTGAGGGTTCCTTTATGTTTGCGTAATAGTTCGTAATGTATGCCTGTGATTAGACTACATAATGATTATAATTGAAACACAGCTGTTGATCAGTGGCTGTGGCTTAGTGGCTAGCAATGTCTGTGTGCGTGGAGTTTGCATGTTCTCGCTGTCCTTGGTATGTTTCCTTCCACAGACATGATTAGGCTAATTGGAGTGTGTGCACAACGAAAGATTATGCACCGTTATGGAATAAGCTCCAGGCCCCTGCAACCCTGTATACAGAATAAAACAGTATAGATGATGAGTGAGTGAGCTTTTGATCACTTTGCCCTACTGTCAATATTATGCTAATCTTTATGCATTAATTAGAACTTCACCTTTAATAGATGCTTTAATAAATTATACTATAATGCCATCAGTCTTTTTTCCAGAATTTTTAAGCCAAATTGAAATATACAGCTGTTGCTTAACTGTCGTGACTAATCAGTGAACTTTATTTATGGCCCTATTTAAGTTTCAGATTTTTTTTTCAACATCCATTAGGGGGCAGTCTCTCTGATCCACATACAGCTGTGTGAACATTCTGGTGTCCAGCTCAGCTTAAGTCATTTCATAAGGAGAGAAATCAGCAGCCCAGCTCTGTATGAATAACAAAGTCATTAGCAACACCATAGGAATCTCTTAAGCCTGTGAGGTTTACGAAAAAACGCCCATGGAGAAAGAAAAATTGTTTACAGTCTGAGAGGTCTCATGCATCACTCGGATGATTGTTGTGGCAGTAGAACAGGAAATGAAATGTTTCTTGGGGCTGCTATGATTCACTTTTCTCAGCTTCTTATATTCTGGGCAAAAAAATAAATAAAAAAAATTCTTTTTAAATTACGAAATCATACTTTTTAGGTACCTGTTGGACATTATGTACTAACTGGATTAAAATTTAGAAGAAGTTAAAAGGTAAGAAGTCTAATATATATGATTTTATTAAAATATGTATTATCATCCATGTATTTGATGGTATAATATATTGTCAACCAGTGGCGGCTGGTGCAAAAAATTTGGGGGGGGGTGAGGGGGCGCTAAAAAAATTCAAATGAAACTTTTAATACTCGCCTGTAAATAGCCATTTATCAGGTGATTGCGCATCATTTTTTTTTTGAATGCTTTATTCAACAATTGCACAAGTTACATGAATATTAATCTCCATCACAATAATAACAAAATGTGCATTTTCCAGCATTTGCAGGTGTTTTCAACATAAACAAGACATAAACAAGACTCACATCATCACATTTTGCCAGGGGAAGTATGAATTTACAAAAAGATATCAAAGTGTTTACAAACATTCACAGTTTTTGTTGCCTTTTGATGAATGGAATGCTTAATCGAGTTGAGATATTGCTTAATCGAGTTGAGATATAACTACCTCATAGTTAAAAGCAAAAAAAGATGATTTGGAATGCGCAAACTTACACTTATGAATGTAATATTTTGCCAGCAAAATAATGAGATTAATAATGAAAGTTTCATTAGGCATAGTTTTCGTTCTGTTAAGGTCATAAAGGCCAAACAGAACATCCTTCCATAATAACTTGAAGTCTTTCTCAATTTTTTCCGCAATAAAGTTACAAGTGTCAGACCAGAAACTTTGGACAAAGGGACAGTGCCAAAACAAATGGGTAACTGTTTCAATGTTCACAGAACAAAAAGTGCACATTACATCAATATCTTTTAAAAAATTTTTAACAATATGATCATTAGACGGGTAAAATTTATGAATTATTTTAAATGATATTTCTCTAATTTTGTTGGTCAGCAGGTATCGGTTGGGTAAGAGCCAGACCTTCTTCCAGTCAATGTTTTGCACAAATTTATTCCAGTATGGAACCACGTATGGGACTGTGATAATGTCTGTTTTGAACAATGATCTAATTAGTTTATTGTTCTTTCCGTTGTTACAGGAAAAACAAACCTTACCAACTGAAGTGTCAGTCAGTGATAACAAGGTTAGTTGTCGTGTGTCCAATCTTGGATGAGCTCTAAATAACATGCAGACACCATAAGAAATTGCACCAAAGACTTTAGCATAATCTCCAGGAGACACGGGAATTTTATATTCTTCTAGAAACTCACTATAAGAGTAAAGATAACCAGCCCTGTTAAATAATTGGTCAACATAAATAATATTATTCTTAAACCAGTAATCAATAAATAAAGATTTGTGTTTAAACAGTATGTCTTTGTTGTTCCATATATAATATTTGTTGGGGGAAAAGTTAGGCTTGAAAATGAGAGACCATGAAAGGAAGGCCTAGCGGTGAAAGGATGACATTTTTATCGGGACTTTATCAATATTGTAATTATATGTTAAGAAAAAGCTCAACCCACCCAGTTTTGACAGAATATTCCAAATAGAGTTAGGGTTTTTAAAGAAATTTTTAACCAATTTACTTTAAAAGTATTATTAAGAGTGCAGAAATCAATAAAGTTTAATCCAGCCTTTTCATAGTCATTTGTTAGAACAGATTTCTTCACATGATGAGTTCTATTTCTCCATACGAAGTTATAAAGTAGCTTGTCAATCTCAGTAATATGTTTTTTGTTCACATACAGAGATAGAGCTGGATATGTCAACCGTGATAAGCCTTCTGCCTTAGACAGTAGGGTTCTGCCTCTGAGGGAGAGATCCCGTAACAGACATTGGTTCAGCTTTTTTTTTAGTTCTTTGAATAATAGGGTTGAAGTTCAATGTAGCCCTTTTTTGTTGGTCCTTGGTAATTGTAATACCTAAGTGAACAAGCTCATTTTTGACTGGAATACTACAAATGGACGATTTCAGGCAGTCCTTAATGGACATGATTTCACACTTATTGACATTCAGCCTTAAGCCAGAAGCCAAGGAAAATTTTTCTACAGTATTTATTGCAACAGAGACTTGATATTCATCTCTAAGAAAGAGAGTGGTATCGTCCGCCAGTTGAGATATAATAAGCTCTCAACCTAATATATTGATGCCGTTTATTTCACTTGATTTAATATGATCAGACAAAAGCTGGGCTACCAATAGAAAGAGGTAAGGTGAAGCCGGACACTCTTGTCGGATGCCTCTAGAGACATTGAATCTGGGAGACATACCACCTGTTAGTCTAATTGAGCTATTACTATTGTTATATAGACTTTTAATAGCTGAGGAAAAAAAAACACCAAAACCAAATTTTTTAAGAGGCTGTAAAATGAATGGGTGCTCAACTGTGTCAAATGCTTTGTAGAAATCTACAAACAGCATGAGCCCACCCTCCTCTACCATTTCTGGGTAATCCAACATATCTAAAATGAGCCTAATGTTATTTCCTATATGCCTTTTGTTCATGAAGCCTGATTGTGTTTCATCTATGATGGAGTCCAAAACTGACCGTAATCTTCTAGCCAATAAGATAGCTAAAATTTTATAATCGTTGTTAAGTAAACAAATTAGGCGCCAATTATCTAAAAGTAATTTGTCCTTGTTTGGTTTAGGAATTAGGACTGTTATTCCTTGGGTCAGAGAAGTGGGGAGGCATTCATTTTCAATGGATTCTATAAAGACTTTTAATAAGAAAGGGGACAGTTCAGCAATAAAAGATTTATAAAAGCCCATCACACCCAGACGATTTGTTGTTTTTTAGTTGATTAATAGCTTGCTGTACTTCTTCAAGAGATATGGGCATGTCACAGTGCTCTCTATCAACTTCGCTTATCATCTTCACTGAAAGGGAGTTTAAGAAATTATCAGACGCAGTTGGGCTAAATTGAGAGCTATACAATTCTTTATAGATTTTTGAGCAAAACTCTGATATTTTACAATGATCTTCAGTGATAGCTCCATTAATATTTATCTTACTGATACTGTTGTTGGTGGAACGATATTTCTCTAGACTAAAGAAATAATGAGAGTTTTGTTCGCCTTCTTCTAACCATATTTAGAACGAGATCTGATAAAGGCACCCTTCGCTTTTTGCAGATACATTTCATCAAGTTTAATTTGTGAGTGAGATAGCTCTTCTTTTTCCTCCTTTGTTAGAGAGTCAAACTCTCTGCAGGATAATTTTGTTATATTATAGACAATCTTTAATTTCTCTGCTTTCCTGGCTTTGACTGTTTCAGCACCAAACTTTCTTAAATATTTCCCTATCTCATATTTTAGCAGTTCCCAGTTGAGTCCAAAATGGTTTTCTTTATTTGCTTTAGACCAATAACATGCAATCATATCCTTAATCTTATGGTTGACTACCTCATTTTGTAACACAGAACAGTTGAGCTTCCAATAGCTTGAGCGTGTGGCAAGTGTAGAACCAGCTGAATTATTCAGAGATATGCATATGGCTTTATGATCAGTTAAGGGAGTAGGGCAGATGCTAATATCAACATAATCCTTGTTTAAACTGTCAGATATAAGCCAATAGTCCAATCGTGATTGCCTAGAGCCTGATTTATTGCTCCAAGTATACAATCTGCTATTAGGATTCTTCTTTTATCTATGGAACCGTCTAGAATAATGTTAAAATCATCTCCTAACAATATAACCGCATTTGGGAATTTAACCAGCCAACCTGTAAAAATGTTTTCAATTGACAACAGAAGATTCACGTTTTCTTCCTTGGTATTGTACCCATAAATATTAGAAACTAAGTAGGTTGAGTCATTATGTTCAATAGCTTGGCAAATAAAGTGACCGTCTGGGTCACACTGTGTGGTCAGGACCCTTCCATTAAACCTGTTATTTAAAGAGGCTACCCCAGCTGAATGGTCGGTTCCATGGGAAAACCATATAGCATTTCCCCATTGAGACCTCCACAAGTTAGAATTGTCCTCATTAGAGTGAGATTCTTGAAAATAAACAAAGTCTGATTTGAATTGTTTTGCGAACAAAAATAATGCTTTCCTCTTAACACTATTACGGAGACCCCTGGCATTTAGTGAGACAATTGACAACATTAATAAAAACAAAAAATAAGAACTATGAAAGATAAAGCACCCAAACTTAGATAAGCCTTGGTTAGCTACTACTAGTGTTGGTAAGTAACCGTGGGCTATCGAGATCGGCACCATATTTAGCATTATATCTCAGCGCCATAATATGACCTTGATATTACTCATGTAAATGAAGAATAATGTGCTATATCACATAACTCTAGAAATAAGAGAGCTGTAAAACAATATAGCTTTCTCTCTCTCTCTCTTTTTTTTTTTTGTTGAACCAGCAGGTACTTCATCTGCTATCTAAGTAACACAAAATTTAACCCTGAGAAAAAAACAATTCAAAGTAATTATTCTGGAATGATCTGAACACGAGGCACTTCTTATAGGCAAACCTTCTGATCTGATCTTAACAGATCACAGATGAATTTCCGAACCGTTCACGAATCCTTTCCCTCCCACGAAGTAGGCCGTTTTTCCTTCATCATGAGCTTTATGTGTGGCCACAGTTTTTGTCTGTTCTCTCTGTCTTCTTGGGTTAAGTCCTCTGAAAAGCGAAGACCGTTATTTTGGAGATATGAGTTGTTTTTTGCTGCTTTCCAGACTGCATCCCTGTGTCTCCGAGAGATAAATCTCATGATGACGCCTCTAGGTTTCGTCTGATCTTGTCGAAGTTTTCTCACCCGGTGCGCGACGTCTATAACAGCAGGGAGCCTTTCCTTTTCCTCTGGTAGAATCGCCTGACAAATGCTGGTCACTCGAGCCCGCACATCCTCCTCCCTGTCCTCTGTCAGCCCTTGGAGCCGCAGGTTCCACCGGCGGCTGTACCGTTCCAATTCACTAGCCCGATTCATAGTTTTCAAAACAGAATCCTCGTTCCTTTGCACCCTCTTCTCAATGTAAACCACCTTTGCATTTAAGACTTTAATGTTGCCGCGTACAGATTCCACCATTTTTTCCCAGGAAGCTTAGGGCACGAGGCGGGGTACACCCTGGACAGGGTGCCAATCCACCGCAGGGTACACACACTCACACATTATGGCCAATTTGGGAATGCCACTTAGCCTAATCTGGTTTAGTCTTTGGGAGGAAACCGGAGCACCCAGAGAAAACCCACCAAGCACGGGGGGGAACATGCAAACTCCATGCACACAGAGACAGAAATCAAGCCCGATCGGGAATCGAACCCAGACCCTGGAAGTGCAAGGCGACAGTGTTAACCACTACACCAATTTACCGCCCCCTAAATTAATTAAACAAAATCTAATTTAATTAATCACTTAATTAATTAGAGAAACATAAATCTTATAAAAACCTTTATGCATGTACATAGTTTATATATTGCATATTTTCGATCTGTGCATGGCTAATATAATTATATTTCATTGCAATGCACTGTATGTAAAATACATATATAGACTCAAAAACTAACAGCAAACTACCTTTTAGTTACAGCTTCCACTCGATCTCTGTCTTGTATTCATGTCTCCAGCACATAGCCAGACATTTTACCTCATTTCTAGACATTTTACCATGCCATTATTCACTTTGGGCTCAGGCTCTATGAAATATCCCAAACATTACAAAGAGGTTCTTTCCTGTCTTGCTTCTGTTTCCTGTCATTTTCTAACCATGCTCTGTCTACAATCACATCAGAACCTAGCTGAGGTTATCTCTTAGTGAGTCGGTGCCCTTCTGTGGAAAGGAAAGGAGGGGCAGTAGGACGTCATTCTCAGTGAAAGGAAGACTTCTGGTCTCCTCCATGCCTTACTCATGTCCTGTCTAAAAAAATCACAGGGAAATGGTAGGAAGGGCAGCAGTATGGCTTTAATGTGGTAAGTCAAATCATGTGTATTGTAATGTACACTCACTGCCCACTTCAACAGAAATTCATGTACTCCTGCTCATTCTGATCAGCTAGTTATGCAGCAGCAGGAAATCATGCAGAATAAAGACAAAATGTGTGGTTTCTTTGCCTTTGGGAATGGCATGGATGGTGGTCACAGACGGGCTGGTTCTGAAAGAACTGGGATCGGACGCTATCATGGGCACAAACTCACTGAAACTGGATAGGTGAAGACTATAATAATCACCTGGTCTTTTTACAGTCTTCAGCTGTCCAGTTTGGGTGAGTCTTCTAGGAACATCTGTAGTTCAACTAGGGATCGTGGAAGCCAATGGTTACCATTATATTTATTCTCATTTCCAGGACCGTGGTAGAACCTCTGGTCAACATTCACCCACAAACACCAATTTGGGACTGCCAATTAGCCTAATATGTGTTTCTTTGGACTGTAGGAAATCAGAGTACCAGGAAACCCAGCAAGCACGTGGAGAACATGCAAACTTCATGCACACACACCCCAAAAGCAAGGGAACAAACCTGGACTCTGGAGGTGCAAGGCGACAGTGCTAACCACAACGCTGCAGTGTAGTCGTAAGTATCGGTCGGTATATATGATGAAAAAAAATTAGGACCAGTTATGAACTTGTGTAATGTAGTCACCATGTTTCCAGTTCAAGACGCAGCCACATTAGCTTCATAAACAAATACAGATGTAATAATTGGTGTGCTGAACATTACAGATACATGGTGGCATTGGGTCACATCCCTAGTTGAGCAACATACCTACGCAGCACTGTTGTTTCGTTTTTAGAAAGATTCTGGGTTTAGTGGAATATTAAAAAATTTTATGTTTTGAATCAGGAATGAAAGAAAAAAAAATATTATAAAATATATATTATAAAAACCTTTCTCAGTATAGTTTTGAATAGAGCAATAACAAAAAAAAATATGTTAAGGGTTCCAACTGAAACAATTCATCCTGAAAAGTACTTCTCTGTACAAAAAAAAAAAAATCAGTAGAAGCAGTAAAAGATAACATAAATGTTCTGTCAGTTAATGCTTTAGAACTTTGTTGGTTTTAAGAACTTTATCAGATGTACACAGTGGATAACGAAGCACAGATCTACTTCCTGAATGGTTATCACAGTCATTCCACTCCATCCTGTTCATCATGGAAAAAATTGTGGGCACTCTTTTTTTTTTTTTTTAACTTAGTGATTCACTAGGAAAGAGGACATGTTCCCTTTAAGTCTGCCTCACAAATGCAGGCTTTGCATTTTCCCTTCAAAGGGCATGCTGCGTCTGGAACTCTGGCATGGTTCAACCACTAAGATAACATTAGAGGACCATTAATCCCATTACGGTTTTATCCAGCTTTTGGCGAGGCAGGAGAACAAGCCAGGAACACCATATTCTCAAAAGAACTACCAAATAGCACATAAAAAGTGTTCAAATGCCTGGCCTTTGATATGCAACCCGGCTCAGGTCTGTGGGCAATTAGGAGATGTTCTTTAGAGATTGCAGCATGGCTGCTACATGCTAGCTAAGGGGATTGACAATGATTTTTTTTTTTAAATGCCACACAGAATCAGTGTTTGGTGATACAACAAAGCCTGGGTAAACAGATGACTGGAAAGGACGAGTGTGGGAGTGGGTGGCAGTGTGTACGGATTTCCTGCCAGGCTTAAGGCTTTCCCAAGGGAGGAATGGAAAGCAGAACAGGCCGAACGTTTCCTCCAGAGCCGTGTTTCCGTAATGCTTCGTCAACTTGTTGTTGCTTTGTCTATAACAAAAAAACAACAAAAAAAAAATGAAAACGATTCTGTGTTCAAGCCAACCTCATTAAGTCTCATTTATTCACTTGATGATACTAAAATGATAGAATCCAGTGCACCCTGTTCTCAAATAGAGTGAAAACAAACAGATAACATACTGTGCTACTGAACTCTCACATATCAGATAATATTAATATAATACACTTTTAATACAACTGACACTGGGACATGTCATGATCTTCAAGATCCAAGGCTGATGATTTGCAGATTTAATGCATTGTTATGTCACAAAGAAAAACGTCATTAATCATAATACTAATAATCATGAAATCATAAAAGTGTTTATTTATCATTTTAGAAGGAGTTTCCAGGGTAAAGAGTTTTCGACTATGAGAAAGCGTACAAAACTTTGTATTTTTTATAGCAATTTTTTTTTTACTTTCTTGGGTGAAATGAAATTTCTGGTGAACGAAAGCATAAAAAATTTACTGAGTACTTCAAGCACAGAATAGTCATGAGACTCTTAGCCACAGTAAAACATTTGAATAATGCAAACGTTTTAAAGAAAGCTATATGTCCTTCAATGATTAGCCCGACTAAGGTGGTTCAGAGCCCACTGCAGTTGTTCCAGTGAGCATTCAACGAGTGGAGCGCCTGATCCTTGAAAATCGTTGGACAACTTGTCACCGACACATCTGTGACTCCTGGAAACGCTGGCCATGAGGACGGAATGCACCCTGGATCAGATCCCCTGCCCATCACAGGGAAAAACACACTCACACATTTACTCCTAGGGGCAAATTAGTGGGGCTTTCAATGCTATTGAAAGTTGGAGAAACCTGGAGAACCAACATAGGAAGCAAATAGATTTGTTATCATTAAAGAAAAATGTTCTCAGGTTAAATGTGTCCTTAGGTTATTACTTTAGGAGCTAATATAGTAATTCATGCCGATTTTTCCCACCAGTGAAAAACCCGTTAGACTGCCAGAATCAGATTGTGTTTAGCTTTCTTTTTCCTGTGAAATGTTTTTAGAGCATTTCCAGAGGAGTTCAATGGCAAAACCTTGATAGGTACCCTAGAAAATTTTTTTTCTTTTCTCAAATTTATCCGTATCGCAACTTTGGTGTTCATTTGTCATGTTCATTTTTTACATGTTGACCGCTGATTAATGGTCATAACATTTCACATTAAAAACTTTATTATTATTTTATTCATTATTTTTTATGTTTTTTATGTTCACTAAAGCACTCTGAACATACCTCTCAACTAACTGTCTGAATGATGCTTTTTTTCTGGTCCTGTATATACAGTATGACTGAAAAAAAAAGATGGGTAACCTACCCTGAAAAATATCAAGTTTCTTTTACAGGGATCATTTGAACTTTAAATACAATGCAACCACAGGGTGCACAATCCAGTGTCTTCTTGTGCCAGTCCCAAGTCTGGATAAATGCTGAGGGTTGTGGAAGGAAGGGCATCCGACTTAAACAGCCACCGGTGCTGTTGACCTACAGGGTGCTGGTAGAAATTGGGCTACTGTTGGGTGAAGAAGGAGAGGAGGAAGGCATGTTTGTAGGCAGAACATGAGAAGAGGAAAGGCAAGAGTTTAGGAGTGACAATAGGGACTTTGAATGTTGGGACTATGGCAGGGAAGGCAAGAGAGTTGGTTGACATGATGGAGAGAAGGAAGGTAGATATACTGTGTGCCCAGTAAAGTGCAAATTTTAATGGACATGTTGGGGAAGGGAACAGAGTTGATGAGAATGTGATGGGCAGGTTTGGCCTTCAGGACAGTAACATAGAACGACAGATGGTGGTGGAGTTTGCAAAGAGGATGGAAATGGTAGCAATGAATACATTCTTCCAGAAGAGGCAGGAACATAGGGTGACATATAAGAGCCGAGGCAGAAGCACTCAGGTGGATTGCATTTTGTGTCAACGTTGTAATCTGAAAGCGAACAGCCGAAAGACAAAGAAGAAGATTTGAACTTTAAATACTATATGCTGTTTTCACAGATTCTTTTTTCTTTCACTGGAGTCAAGCCTCTATAGGAGTTCTATGACATTCGCACTTTCACCTGCCCTGTAGCTGATCCTGAGGAGAGAGAGCGAGAAAAAAAATATTTTTATTGCATTTTTGAGGGCTGCTAAGGTTTCAAGGTTGCAACAGGCTATGGAAAGAATTTCTCAATTGTTGACAGTTCTCCGTTTTTCTAATATGATGAAAATGTATCTAGATGTTTGAGGGTGAAAATAAGCATGTAAACAGTAGAAGGTACCCACGGCTCCGCCCACGTGCAGAATCTGAGGCCTGTTCCAATATTTGGGCAGCCCTTACTTTTGCCTTTTTGCCTAAAAGTGATTAACAGGAACTGTTTTGTTTCACAGACATTCAGCAGGATTAAATGCATCATCACTTACTGTTATCATCATTTATTTTTATTTTTCACTCAACATAATACAGAACCAAATCAAGACTATAGACATGAACCTGGATTTTAGATAACAAACCAGGCATGTAATAAAATGACTTATGTAGGGTTTTTAACAAGATAAAACAATATACAGGTGAAAGTGATCATGTCAATTGCTGGGGCTTCCCCTTGTGCCTTGTACCATTGAGGCAGCTCTGGTAAGTTTAATAGGAACTTGAAGTTTTAAAAAAATTTTTATGTGTTTACAGCCCATGATATATATATATATATATATATATATATATATATATATATATATATATATATATATATCTCTGCCCGATTTACAGGGAAAGGTCTCCTCACATGTCTAACTCTTTTCATGCCTATTAAAAAGCACTTCAGTTTGATTAGTCTTTACAATGATCATCATGTATATAAAATCATTAACATTAAAATCACATAGGTTTTAGATTATTTTATATCTCCAGGGCAGCTCTGGCCCCTCTGGGCATGGTTCAGCAGGGGGTCTGCTGTGGTGTCAGACACCAGCTGTGGTGTTGCCAGCAGATCCTTTAGGTGCTGTGGAGTGGAGGGTGGGACCTCTGTGGATCAAACTTGTTTAATTGGCGGATCCCATGGGTGCTCAATCACCCAATTTGGGCTTTTTGCTTGCTGGGCCCTGTGTCTGGTGGGCTGTGGTGCACTTGCTGTAGTGTTCTAGTGCCTGTCTATTTTGGCCAGCATTCATTTTTCTAGGTGATTTGTTGCAACATGTGCCTTTCTGTGGGATTTGGATTGGACAGACTGAGCTTTGGTCCCGACAAAACTGTGTAAGACTTGGGGGCCCATAAACCTGTAACTAATTAGGTAGTGTAGGAGCTCAATGTTGTTCAGTTCTGCTGGCAGTAGCATTGATGTTATTGCTGATGGGTGTATATTTAAACAATCTGTTTACTCTTATTGCATTGCTAGATCGTTTTACCTTTTTGAAAATTTTTAAAGAAAGAAAAATGATATTCCGGGCAGGAAGACAATTGCAGTTGATAACTACTTTGTACACCTTTGTACAAGTCGTAAAAGTGCTACAGGTAAGTACTGGTTTGCACTGTGACCTAAAACCTCTGGCTTGGGGCTTCAAATCTTGCCTCCTGTCTGTGTGCATGGTGTTTGCATATTTTCCCCATGCTTGGTGCGTTTCCTCTGGGTACCTCGTACAGTCCAAAGACATGGAGTGTAGGTTGATTGGATGTTTATAAATCAGTGATAGTGTATAAGCGTGCATGATGCTTGTGTCATGCAATATGTTGTTACCCCCATCTAAGGTATACCATGAATTATGGCCTAAGTTTCCTGCAATAAGCTTCAGGCTATCCCTTATCATACACAGGATAAGTGCTATAGATAATGGATGAATTATAGAACAATTTAATACAATATACTCACTATGTTCATTAGAACCCAACGTGAAATACTTTTACTGTGTGTATGCGTCCTGGTTTTGGAGTTAATTCCTGAAACTTGAACAAACACACTGAACAAAAGGACAATCACTGTGTTATTTTTTTAAATTACTTTTGAAAAGGAGATCTTGGCATTTGGCCCGGAGATAAGACTCTTAGTTTTCTCTTAGAGAAAAGTGGAGGCCATTCATTTTTCAGACTCAGCATATATTTTTTTTAACAACAACAGTTTGGAAATCCTGGAGAGTGCATTCCTTTGGACAAGTGAAGATTAATTAATAGGCGGAGGTAAGCTTTGTTGCAAGTCAGTGAAGTGAGACGAGTGGATTTGAAGACAAATAATACATGACTACAAATATAGACTGCTTGTATTTTTTTTTTCAGTTCAGGGAGGTTTATGTGATTTTTTAATACAGTTACAAGTTTGTAAAAAAAAAAATGAAGAAAGAAAAAAAAATGAATCTTTATTTTTTTTCTTCTCTACTTTAATCCTTATATGAGTCCAAGCAGGAGATCATGTACATGCTTTCCGAAAGCCAAGTAGAGCTTCTGACCCCAGAAATGGGAACGTTTATGTTATATTTTCTTTTCATTAAATCTACAGGATGTGGGTTATTCAGGAGTGCAATAACATACTCCTGTGAAAGATTAAGGTTGTCAAAACCTGCTGCTTTTGAGCATCTGCTTTTGTAATTCACTGCTTTATGAAAGGATATGTATTTGTGATCTTACGATTATGTTTGTGGCAACATTATTATTTTTCTTATTACTGATCATGCTATTGTTGTCATGATGATTGTACCTTTAGGCAGAGATATTTGCACAAATCTCCAATTTTTTTTTATACCACCAGTGCTGTTATTGTTGTTCATTTTTATTATTTTAAACAACAACTAGTTTCATGTTCTCCAGCAACAGAAGCAGCACGCTTCCACAGCTGACGAAAGACTTTTGTCCAAAGTATTATGTTTTAATGGAAACTCAGAGTGTTACACTGCAATTCTTACTACCCTTGACAATAGTTGATGGTTTTGAAAAAAAAAAATTAAGGATTGTTACCTCTTTATTTATAAGACAATTTGGCATGCAGATGTGCTTTAGCCAGCAAAACCTCACACACATGCTAAAAAGTTTTATTAGGTGTTCGGCCTTGTGCCAAGTTCTGTTCTTAAGTAGCAAAGACTATGCACATGTACAGTAAACTACATGTAACAGGCTTGAAAGAAGAGGGAAAATACTTGTGATGCCTGTTATTTACTGTATATAAGAAAAATAATAGAAAAGAAATAAACTGATTAAAGGAAAATGATTTGTGAGATCAGCTGTGACGAATTAAGTCAAAATTACAGCATGGAGATTAATCACTGTTTAATGACCGCTATTCTGCTCAGGATTGGTGACATAGTGTTTCATGGACTTTATTTACAGTTTAGGTAATCAAACGTAACAAGAAAATCATTCACAAAAGTGAGCCTCCTTCCATTCTTTATTGCAATTTGACTTTATCTGACTTGGGTTTCATACCTAGTTCTGGATTTTTAAAATAACAAGCATGTTTATGGCAGAATCCAAATGGGCCCCCTGCTGTCAATTAAGTACATTGCCTTTTCATAAAACAAAATGGAGAAAGATGAGTCTCTCAATGGCTGTGTGCAAAAGGCAGAAGGAGCTTTTCATTCCGGTTCTGGCACCACTGCCAGCCATGGAGGGTCTCAAAAGAAGCAGTGAAGAAGTCCAAGTCCTCAATATGCTCTTCACATTTTCCCAGGCAAAAAGAAAAAGAAAAATCCCATGCTGTTGTAGTTTGGTTCATTTGGACCATTGGTCAGGGACTTTATACATCACTGAGCGTAATGACTGCAGGTTACTGTCGGTCATCTGAAGCAACAAGGACACTGGGAATGTTATTTAGAGACGCAGAACCAAGAACACTCAATTGCTAATTTGTCCCAGAGGCTCATTAATCCCACCAGATGCTAAAAACAAACTAGTTTTAGTTTTTCATGCTTACCTGAATGCGTTTGGTTGTAAACATAAGCCTTTGGCACTACTCTGGCAGTTTCCTGAAAGAACCATGCTGGTAGATGAGTTGATTAGTTTCACCTATTTGCTCTAATTGCTCAAAAGTGGATTATACAGTATACACTTCAAAAGCAAGATTTTACCGACTGTTGGCAATTAATTAAAGACAAATGATCCATTCGATTCCAAAAGGGGTCCCCTTGAGTGGGATAATCACCCTCTTCCAGTTCATGTACTGTAGCTTACCAGGTCCTCATTCTGACATTGTGTACACATCTAGATTTTCACAGTCACATTGTAACGTCTTTCTTTTGTTGCTTGTTTTTACACCATGTGTTTGTTAGTCTATCTCTTAATATTTGGAAATTGGACCATTTTTGTTAATATTATTATGGTTCATCTTCAAGCCTTCTCCTTCTATTGTAATTTCATGCTCATATTGCTTGCCATCTCTGCATTTGTATTCCCAATAACATTTTGTGTTTACCATAGCACTTGAAGTGTGCCCATTACTGTTTTTTGTTGCATCCCAATCTCACCTCCTAAGGGGACTCTAAATGAGTACTTTACTGAAAATGAAGATTTGATTAAACAGTTATTGTAAGCAGAGGGTTGCCTTACTGTTCATATTTTACAGTGACATAATCAACTCTGAATCTACTATATGGTGTGTGCTACAAGTGTCTATCCCAACGATAGCTATCTCTATTACCTTTTTACAGTTAGACACTAGATATTTGGTTACAATTTTCAACATCCCCTGAATCAATTTAAACCGTATTGTTTAGAAATAAAGTTTAACCAGATTGGTTAAATGCCTGACCAGGTCACTGGCAAACTACACATTTAATTTGTTTGCTTCCGAAATCATCAGAGACAGTCCTGATTTTTTTTGGATAGACTTCAATCTACAGCAAGAAGACTCTGCAGGTCTTTTCCAGTGACCCACTTTTGAGGATGAAGATACCCATCTTTAGGTCTGCCTGGAAATGTGTCTTTGAAGGCCAGTGCGCTTAACTTTGAAGTGCCTGTACTAGTTTATCTTACAAGTCTCCATCAAATGCAATGACTCTTAATGACTAATAGTTAGAATGGAGGACAATGCAACACCATCATATCTTTTTTGATAGAATTAGACACAATTCCAATCTCCTTTATCTTTCTCGTCAAGTCTTGAAATGGTCTTGAATTTTAAAGCTGCAATTGTTTAGACTTTTCCTGCAGATCTTTATCATTAGTAAGCATCAAAAAGAGAACTGTATCCTGAGAAGTTCCATTCTCATTCTTTTTCACAAAAAAAAGAAAAGAAAGAAAGAAAAAATCTTTGATAGCGTTCCAGCCCTTCACAAGTCACTATTCACACATACACTCACACCTAGTGGCACTTTGTTGTCACTAATACGCCTACCCATTTTTGAAGAACCTAGAGAACCAGTGCAGACATGGGGAGAACATGTGAAATGCCACATAGAGAGCTCAGAATCAAATCAGGGATGCTGATGATACCCGCATTACCACAGTTCTGCTGTATATAGAAAATCTTTTAGAAAGCAAAATCATGAATCTCACTCACTATCTATACTGCTTAATCCTGTATTCAGGGTCACGGGGGCCTGGAGCCTATCCCAGGAGTCTTAGGGCACATGGCAGGATACACCCTGGGCAGGGTGCCAATCCATCGCAGGGCACACAGACATACAAACACTCACACACTCATTCACACACTACGGGCAATTTGGGAACGCCAATTAGCCTAACCTACATGTCTTTGGACTGTGGGAGGAAACCGGAGTACCCGGAGGAAACCCACCAAGCACGGGGAGAACATGCAAACTCCATGCACACAGAGACGGGAATCGAGCCTGGCCGGGGATTGAACCCGGACCCTGGCGGAGCATGGTGGAGCATGGCGACAGTGCTGACCACTACACCACCGTGCCGCCAATCATGAATCTATGGATTAAAAAAAAAAAAAGCCTCTTCCACAGCAGATTTCTCAAACATCCTAAAAGAATTTGTAGCCCATGATGGCAAGTTGTCACCCTGACACACCCTGCTCATATAATGACACTCATTTAATGACTAGTCATGATTTGTAAATTTATAGCAATTTGCAACATAATTTGTAAAACCTGGACCTGGGTTTTACTCCTTTATACCGTTGTATGCATTTTTCATAAGATCACCATTGATTTTGTTAAGCTTGGTTCTGCAGTAAGTCAAAATAATCTGTCTTTTCTGCCTAGGAATACATTTCTAAAGAACAAAGAATCTGATTTGAATGCCAAAAATGAAGTCTTATGTTGATCCCTTTATAACTGGCCTAAGACATTTGTAACACAGGTCACTCACTCTCTCTCTCTCTCTCTCTCTCTCTCTCTCTCTCTCTCTCTCTCTCTCTCTCTCATAGTTTATACCATGTTATCCTGTATACAAGGTTGTGGGGGTCTAATCTATATGTCTTTGGACAAAATTGTGAAATCAGTTTGAATGGTGGGGATGTTACATATGAGTTTCCTTTCCTTCATATTCTCGCGGTCTACGACTAGACTTGATTTCCAGTCTTTTTAAGTGTATCCAAAGTTGAACTTATGTAAGTGTTTTATGACTCACACTGTATCTTTAATTCCATAGAATCTACTTTTCCATTTCTTGTTGAAGAACAGGATCAGGGCCCTTAACCTGCTAAGTGACCTTTGTGTAAACTTGGTGTTGTACTGTAGCCTCAGTGTCCTCAGTTGTTTTAGAAACGCATCGGCAGGCCTTAAAAGCTTCATGAAGTATCTGAACGATGCTGCATGTGTCCAGTTTTGGACTAGAAATATCGGGCTCGTTTCTGTTTGCGTGAGCTTCAGAGCTCTTCTGACAGGTGCATGTTTTATTTCATCACTCACTGACACAGAGGACATGCGCGCACGTCCGCTCTGGCAGACAGAGACGCCGAGGAGGAGAGCTTCAGCGTCAGAGAGTTCACGTCAAATCCTGTCTCACCTCATGTTTTCATTGGCCGGCTTACATAACCAATCATAATATTTCCAGCTCTGAGGAACAAAGTTCTCCGAGAACCAACATTAATGATAATTGTGGAATCACTCAACATGCATACTTTATTATTCAAAGGCTTATAGTTACAAAGACTGTACTGATTTACAGGGTTGTACACTGAAGATTGAGGACTGGAAACACATCTTCTGATTCCTGCTCTTGGCTGACAGCAGTGGAACTTGAGTAATATCTAAATACTATTGTGACTAGTAGCTGCAAGATTCTATACACTGCACTGCTCCAACACGAGTGCCAGATTTGAAATGGCCATACATTTCTAAACAGCGTATGACATCATATTCATAGTTCACTGCACCGTGAGCATAAATATTGGCACCCACATTTTTGAGCCAATTCCCCTTAAATCCAATTGCCCACCACACACGATCACTAAATTGGATTGAAAACAAATGTAGAAAATGTTCAAAGCAGGGATATACTTATAAGTAAAACAAAAAGAAAGACAATGGGAATGAACATAAAAAAGAAACAGCATATGCATAATATGAGTAATGTGACAATAATAAAAGACGTATAGAAAGAATTCTGGATATAATAACTTAAATTCCAATGTGAATCCGGTGCAAAGTAAGCACGTGATATGGGCATCTTAAACAGTTGGTATTCAGTGGCTGATGGGATGGAAGATCCTTGAGCAGTGGTCCCGGGCAACCCAACCTCAAGTTTCTCCATTGTCTGATGTGACATTCTCTACTTATGTGTGAGGCAGCGCAATCTCGTCCAACTCACTAATGGAAGGTGGGCCATCCAAGACACGGCAGCAGAATGACAGCCACAGCAACACCAGAGGGGGCAGTATAGCCCCGGGAGAAGTGAGAGGAAGGGGATGTGACGTTTTCTGCAAAGTAAGAACGGGAAGCACCAATTCGGGTAAAGGAGTAACTTCCTTAGCAGAGCAAACAGTTGGAATGACATCCTCAGTGGAGCAAGTTGCTGGAGCGATGTCCTCAGCTGACCACTGAGATGGAGTGACGTCCTCAGCAGAGGAAGGAGACGGAATTGTTCGTGACATCTGCAGTGGAACAAGGAGGTGGAGTAATGTCTATGGCAAGGACAAGGGCTGGAATGGCATTCACTTATTGATGCTGGGAGTGTGAGAGATAGTTGTGGCATGTTGGGAGTCTCTTTATCAAATAAATAAATATAAGAATGAATGCAAAACAATTCAGTTATCAATGCATACACTACGGAGTAATTAATACCTGTTGGTGTATTAATGCAGAGAGTCATGGTTTGTTATTAACTAATCAAATCTAATATTTAGTGTTGGTTAAAAATGTCTTAAATACAGTACAAAGATATTCATTCTTTACTTTCTCTTAAGTATTCGGTTTTATCGTACAGATATACAGAGGTAATATAACACATACCCGGACACTTTTCCCAAATTATATCATACATGCCTAACTGTAGATCCCAAGTAAATACAACTACTGAAAGGAACAGGAATGAAAAAATGCCACCTCTTTTAGTTATTACAAATACTATAAGAAAATTATAAAGCATATTTCTTCCAGTACAGTATGTTGATAGGATTTTTCCATGCTAAAAAACACACACACACACACTTATTTACACAATTTACACACACACACACGCACACGCACACACACACACACACACACACACGCATACACACACAATATAAAATATGACAATGCATAATAACCTACTACAGTATGTTACAAATGCTAAACTAAACTAATAATAATAATAATAATAATAATAATAATAATAATAATAATAATAATAATAATAATAATAATAACAACAAGCATATGAATTACATTCAAGTTTAAAATGTTTAGACTTAATTGCCATATTATCTATAATTATCCCAACGCTAACCTATTTAGCTGCCCATATGAGTAGTGCCCAATGAATTCTTTGGCCATTCGAACATGTACCATGAAACAGTAGGGTGTGTTTGGAGGCAAGGATTCGATATAAAGAAGGTAATTAGCACCGAAAAGTCCCTCAGAAATCTCTCTCGTTAAAAACACAACCCTCTACCACCGCTTCATGAACCACCTCTGCTGTACAGCTGCACTTTCTTTTTCCCTCCTGTATTTTACAGCACAAATATCTACCTCATTTTTTTAATAGCCTCCATCACCATTCCATCTGGCAATTACTTCAAACATGCATTAAGGCATGCAGTACATGCACAGTAGTTCATAAAAATACATATACGACCTGATTCACTCTCTCACTGAATTGCCCTTGGCATTAATAGAGGGACTTTTTTTTTCCTGACCCGAATCACCCCTGGTATCAGTCACCCTTTAGACTGGAATGCGGAGGGTTGTTATTAGTTGAGTATGTTTGATAGAATTATGACCTATTTACACCCAAGACTTTCTCTTGTGTGGGAGGCGGTGCAGGACCACCCTTGTTTCATGTTGGCGCAGTCACCCAGAACCCCACAAGGACTTATTCACTGTGGTTTCTGCATACCATAAGACCATTCATACCCACTCATGTGGTTTCTATAAAAGCCATCCTGTACCGCTGCATAACATGGCTATGATTAATTTACAATTTTTAAACATTTTACTGTACATTATAAATGCTTGCTAGTTCTGTGCAAGTGTAAAGCACAGTTGTTTTGTCAAATAAATTATTCTGTAAAAATAATGCACTTCTGCCAGTATTACATAATACTTAATATTAAGAGCAATCATTCATATGAAAGATTTACATCTCTTGCTTGCAGGCAGTGGACAGGCAAAGACATTACGACCTGGAGTGGACAAATTATAAATCTATTATCTATCTAGAATTATAATTTTTTATGTTTAACTGAAATACTATAATATAATATAATATAATATAATATAATATAATATAATATAATATAATATAATATAATATAATATAATATAATATAATATCGGTGATATTAATATTTGCATGATTGCATAATTGAAAAAAAAAGAAGAAAATTAAACAAGTTAATCATCTTTTCAGTTGTGAGTTCCGTCATCACATTACACATAAGATTAAGAATATTCAATTATTTATCACATGTACCTTAAACAACAGTGAAATGATTTTTTTTTGCAAATCCCAGTTAGAAAGCCGGGGTCAGTGCGCAGGGTCAGTCGCCCTGGAGCAGACAGGCCTTGTTCAAAGACTCTCTGCTTGGTGGGTTTCCTCTCACAGTCCAAAGACATAAGCTTGGCTGATTGGTGTCTCCAAATTTCCCATATAAAGTAAGAAAGGGAAGCAAAACACACCATGAATTGTGGGGGCTTCCTTATCAGAGCCAGGGCTAGGAGTGATGTCTTCAGCACAGCGTGGAGGTGGAGGAACTTCCTCAGCTGTTTAGCTTGTTATGATTATACTGTATGGTTATAGTGTGCCAGTAATAGGTTTATTAATACACTTGTTGTAATGTTTTGTGTGGTGTTTGCATGGTCTGCTCATGCTTGGTGATTGTATATCGTAGTCCAAAGACATGAGGTAGGCTGATTTGCCTTTCCAAATTTCCTAGAGTATGTGTGTACAGTATATTGGTGTGTGTTCTTGTAGTTTGTAGAGTGTACCCTGTCTTGTTTCATTAAATAGGCTCCAGGCCTCCTGTAACCCTACAAAGAATAAGGAGTATAGACCAAGGATGGATGGCTAGATGGCTGAGAGTATTAAATGTGCGGGATGAAATGAAAAAGCATCTCTCATTTGACTCATTTGATAATTAATCCACCGTGTATAATCCTAATTCTGATGAAAATCAAATCCCACCTTGTGTGTTGTAGAGCAAGAATGCTGATTGTATAATGATTTCATAATTAATGTCATTCATTTCTAGTCCCCCATACCCCATCCACCCCCGCCCCCCCAGTTGTTCAAACCAAAGCCACTAATAGTTCAAACAATACATCTTCGTGTCCATGGCTACTGATCTACGTACCCCTGAAAAGCATCTGGTACTAAAAGAAATTGTCCTTGTGTTCGGTATCGGATTAAAGCCCATGACTGTGCCTCATGACGTGAAGCTTGTACCCATCAACAAAACAGATTGACTAAATACAGAGTGAAGACATATTTATAAAACCAAAGAACCATGGAAAATAGGCATCAAAACAGCAATGGAAAAAATTACCAGCTGAATAATGGCCTTTCTGGATAATATACATAATGTTAGCTACTTTTGACTTGGAAACCATAAACTGTTTTGTGGGTAAACTCAAATCAAGGTTTTGGTATTGGGGTTGAAGAAGATCCATCTAGTTCACTGACCGATTGTCCGACTGCTAAGTCGTTCTTTTGCCTTCCCCTCTTTTTGCTTGCATCTGCTCTTGATAAGCAGAAAAGTAGCATTAAAGTATCTGTAGCAGATTGTTTTTTGAGGTGAAACCACTGTAGACTCACTGGTGTGCGATCACAAATGAGTCCTCTTCGGTCAAGGCAATCCGCGAGCGGCCCAGTGTTCCACAGTGTCTTGACTTGATTCTTTGGGTTTTTCCACTGACACAAGCACAACACCAGAGCAATTTTAATTTGCCTCATGTTTGTCAGTTGGAACTTTAGAAAATGGGCGAGCAAGCAGGAAAACAATCCAAGAAAATGTGGATTGTGAGCAGTTTTGATGTTGACACAGCAGTCGAAGATGAATGCAGATGGTTTGTTCGAAGGCCTGTGTTGGATTTAGTTCGAGAGCTGGTTCTTAATAATAATATGTCCAGTTCTCACCACAAGCATTCTTTTGTTTTCTTATTTAAACCATATATATATATTTTAAATAAGCCATTTCGTTATGGCACGATTGCTGCAAACAGCCTCTATTTATTGCGAGTTATATGACATTACTTTTGAGTTCTCAAATCTGACTGGTTGAAGGTTGAGATTGAGATTGAATATAACTTGTATAATGGACAATCTTTACAAACTAAGTATTTAAAGAAAAATTACTGACAATTGTGAAGCAAGAAAGCTTTCTGTAATTTAACGTTTATGGAACGAGTCTTCAGTGTAAGTGCCTTGGTAACAGTTAATTACTTTTCCAACATGGGAAATCTTCGAGATGTGTAGTTTCCCTTCTTTATTTCCTTTTATTAATAAGGGAGTAAAAATGGGTGTTTTTATATCTGTTATAACACAATATATACACTTACTGTCCACTTTATAATAGAAGCACCTGTACACCTGCTTAGTTTTGCTGTAATCGAATCAGCCAATCATGTGGCAGTAGCACGATGCTTAAAATGCTTAATGCAGATGCAGGTTGAACGATTCAGGTAAGGTTTATATCAAATGTCAGAATGGTGCACAAAACCAAAAACATCTTGAAAAACCTAATTGAGTAAAGAGATGAAAGGAGAATAGCCAGAAATGTAAAAAAGCACCCTTTAAAATTGTGGTAAGCAGAAAAGCATCTTACAAAGCAAAATGACATTAAACGTTGAGGTTGATGGGCTACAACATCAGAAAATCACATCAGGTTTCACTTCTGTCAGGCAAGAATAAGAATCTGACAAGAATCAAAGACTCGGTTAAAAAAAAATTAAAATGTAAGAAGTCATTCCCCTCATTATTTGAAAAATGCCAATAAATGATACTTAGATATACAGTATAGGACAAAGCATATGCATATGAAGACATAGGAAAAAGCACACCGGTACACAGGAGAAATGCTTTGCCCTTCTAGCCCACCGTACATTCTACAGTATATACTGTAAACATGCACATGACGCGCACACACACACACACACACACACACACACACACACACACACACACACACACACACACACACACACACACACACACACAGAAGCTAATTGTTCCTTCTAGATTTATAGCTAGATTTCAGGAATCCGATTAAAGCCTTTGTAAAGCCACATCAGAAAGAACGAGAGCTACTTTGATGATCGCTTAGTAACTATTATTAATTGCTCAAAACACGTACATTTTGTAAGCAACTATTAGAACGTTTAAAGTTTTAAAGTTTTCAATTTTAAGTTAAAATCAATGTTCTTATCATTTCGAAGCTTGTTTATGACGTAGCAATGAAGAAGCAATGTTTACTGTAAATTACATCCTGAAAGCTTCCCAAGAGGCGACCTTTGTCTAATTGAAGCTGTTTTGTTAGTACTGTATGGCAGGCCTGGCTGCTTGCCCAGTGTGTGTCTGTGTGTGTGTGTGTGTGTGTGTGTGTGTGTGTGTGTGTGTGTGTGTGTGTGTGTGTGTGTGTGCGTGTGTGTGTGTGTGTGTGTTTGAAAAAATCCTCTGTCGCCCCGAGGCCCAGTTTTAACTCATTAGATTGACACTGTGACGCCTCTGTAACAGCTCCATAGCATGACAGAGCGGCAGAATAATCCTGACTTTGTTTTCCTGTGTCATTTTTTTGGTCAAAGTTGACCGAAACTACTCTGTCAGAGAAGGCAAGACTGAAATGAAACATATGGACATGCTGTCCTGATCGTATGGTCATTTTAACAGTGGAGTGAATGCCAGGAGAGGATTAGGTGCATCCTATAAAGTGGCAGAGCTCTGATTCAAAATACTTACAGTAATATTATAATAACTGCCTTTTTTTCCCTCAAAGTGTTTTATAATCCCCTAATCATTACATTTTTAACCGTAAAACCAAAAGATACCAGGATTTGCTAAGACAACCACACCGCTAATCCCCCATCATTTTGCATGCTCAAGTTTAAGCTAAGAAGCAGATCTAAAATGTTAGATATTTCATTCCTAAAACCTGACCATTGCTCCTAACCAAGAAAACTGTATACCAGATTAGATGTATTATACATTATAAAAATACTACTACTACTAATTTCATGATCTATGTTGAACAGTTAACAGTTTTAAAAAATTTTAACAGTGTAAAATACAGCCAGGTCCATAAGTATTTGGACAACAACACAATTTTAACTTTTTTTTTGCCTCTGTACAGTATATCATCACAATGGATCGAAAATTAAGCAATCAAGACAGGATTAAGATGTTGACTTTAAGCTTTAAATCAATAGATATTACATATGGGGTTTTCTATATTATAAATAATTAAATAACAATTGGACATTTGCTTTATAATCAAGTTTGATCCCTAGTTGTGGCCTGCTTCTTCATTATATCACAATATTAAAATGCATGAAGCTGATTCCAAAAGTTTAATTTGTTTTTGCTAGTTCTTTAATGGGAACGCTCAAGGTGCAGCCCAAAAGGTTTTACTGACACCACAACATTAGGCTGAAAAAAATTCCTATCAGAGGGATGGCAGAAATGTGAGGAGTGGCCGAGTCAACAATATGGACCATTCTTTGTAAGCATGGTCCATATTGTTGATTTAGCCACTCCTCACATTTCTGTTCCAATACTTGAGTAACATTAACAAAATCGTGCAGCAAAAAAACAAAAAAAACAAAACAAAGAAGTTTAAAAATGAAAAATAAACACGGTGATGTTTGAAAGAGATGATGACAATCCCTTAGATAATTATATACTGTAATAAGAGTCTAGTCTTCTGTCAATGTATTGCTACAGGAAAAATTATGTAGTCACAGAGATGATTTAATTCAATAATGTGACTTCTGTATTCTGCTGTATTCTGTATCCACTTTAACGTCTGTATTCTGTGGTCTTGTATGTCTTTTGCTGCTGGCTGAGCTCACCGGGATAGCAGAAATGTGAGGAGTGGCTAAATCAACAATATGGACCATGCTTACAAAGAATGGTCCATATTGTTGACTCAGCCACTCCTCACATTTCTTCATTGTCTGGCATTTGATCCAACTCATTCTATTGCTTTGCATTTTTAAATAATATCAATAGCAACGCCCTGTATGAGATGCTGTCCTATTACAGTCTAGATGTGTGTGTGTTCTAGATGAGGCTGCACATAAAAAAATTATGTGAGGCTATTATTTTTGAATGTGCAAAAATACACTTTTTTATTGATTTAAAAGGAACAATAGAGTCAGATTTCTATATTAAATATCGGCCTTAAACAGGATTCTATTTTTTGCGTTCTTACTGCACATAATATAAAATTCAGACTGCCAATATAGTGAGGAACTAATAGGCTGAAGATCAAGGTCTTCTGCTATCTGCACATTCCACACTTAATACATTTTTTTAAATACAGTTCTTACTTTTATACAGTCTTACATTTTTACTGTACATAATTTACATATTTCTACATTACAATTTATTTGATTCTATTTTATTTGATTGTAACAAAATTTAGTAGATTTTATATATATTCCCTAGCATTAGCATTTATGCCGCCTTACTTCTTTTCACGGTCACAAACAGTGATGTAAGTGAAAAAAAAAAATGTAATTTAAATTTTAAAGTCAGATTCATGTGTCATAGAGACACCTTTGTTTAAGGCAAGGACCCTTCTCACAGGGAGGAATTACACTTGCAGTTAAACCATGCATTCACATAGTCAGCCGCCAACGTCATTAGCATGTTTGTTCATGTGTTACCAAATAATTCCAATAGGGGGCACACCAGAGAACTTAATTAGACAGTTTTGCATGAAGTAAACAAAATGGCAACACTGAAGGAGCTTAGTTTCCATGCTAACATCAATACAGTACTGATCTCCTGTTAACTTTTTAACGAAATATTTGTCATTGTGCAGTGATAAAGACCTACCATACAAGTGGGGGTAATTGTGGACTTGGTCAAGCAACTTCTCCTTGAAACTTTCCATCATTTTTGACAAGCCTACTGAATACACTGCCCCTAATGCTTTTACTTGCATATTGCACCTTGCAGGCATGTACGGACATTTAATTTCTGAAGATGTGCACAAGCTACTGTGTGCAGCAAACAAATGCAGGCCATGTGAAGCAGCCATCATAGTTTCTTAACTATTAAATATCACTCCATTTGGATTAACACTCATTTACGATCACCGATATTTTGGTATTAAATTCTCACTAAGCATTCAAATCCCATTTCTGAATTTGGCCCGTAATAACTTCGCCATGCTAATAAACATAATACAAATACAAAGTTTGTGTGCAGGAGATGACAGCTGAATATATTGTTCTAGCAGACTGCCACCACTTAGTGCTCTTTCCCAGCGAATCTTTCCATATCATTCACTTCCAGGAGCAATTTAAATATTTATGCTTTGATGTCACTTCACACCCATTGATTAGACTGTTTGACAGTGAGGCATAAAAAGAAACACTCTGCAGTGGTATGTTAAATATCATGTGGGAGCAACTCAATTACTCGAAGGCTCTTTGTGTCAAACCGATCATCTGCTTCTAGGGTGAGATCCAAATGGGATAAGCAACTAGCAATCCATGGACAATGGTCATGTAACCCCTGAAAAAAAAAAAAAAAAAAAAAAGATTTGCAGTGAATACAGATTCTACCAGTGCACTTGTGGATTTCCTTCTGATGGATTAAGCAAAACTGCATTTGTCCCAATCAGACACAAACAGGATTTAGGGAGCTTTGGCACGCCAACGAGAAGAGCCTTCATTTCTGAAATGGAAAGATGCATTTAGCAAAGTTAAGTGTTTTGACAAATTTGTTTTAATCTCACTTGTGATAAATATTTGCAGCGTGTTTGGCAAGATGGCTGAAGACCGGCTTACCAGTTTGAGTCGTGTTTGTAGAGCAGTAGGAGAGCATGAGAGAAGATGCGCGAGCGAGGATTCTGCTCCTTCTCGGCAATCACCTCTTCAGGAGCGCAGGGACATTTCTGAACGTATTCCATTTGAAGCGGAACAGAGAAGGGCGTTAATGGGCATTAATAGACCCTTCGATCAACTAAACATACTCTTAAGACCTTGACTGTGTCATTACTGAATTGTTTTCTCTTAAGAGCAGCCCAGAGATGATGTCCTTATAAGCCCATGTACGCCGCCATTCATCTTGACTTATCTTCATCTTAATCAGTGAGCTCTTTTGGGTTTACAGGTATGGCAAATGATGGGTTTAAATTCATATAAGAACATTTGGTTTGGAGATTCCATTAAAGTTCTAAAAATAGGCTCGATTGAATAACAAAATGCTATATTTGTCTTGTCCTTTTTGACCAGTAGTGTCCAGCTATGATAGCTTTATGCCAGTGCTCATAAAACAGGGTTTGAGTGAGAACTTCAGTCGTCGCCCTGATATTAGCGTGAAATGCAACAGTTGCTCAAATGTTCATGTTTTCGGATAACGCCTTTGTCTTTGAAAATCCCATTGAAAATGAACAGAATCTGTCGGCATGTCAAGTTCTGTTTTCGTTTTGCGAAAGCCATAGAACTAGAACCAAGTCATGCTCACCAGAATCCCTTTAAGTATTTCATTACTAACAGGCAGAGCTCACCTCTGCATGCTTGTATGGTCAGCAGATGTTCGGCTTTCTGCAGCTATTGTTCTGCTGCGAGCAAATCTGTTGCTCTTTTCGAGTTTTATGTGATAGTCAGTGTGCGATTAAAACAATATTATTCCATTACCATGCACAGAATTCACGTTAGTTTAATGAGCGTCGTCCTTTAATGTATATTGTATTGATTTGTCACAGCTGTATTATGAGGTCCTCTGGTAATAAAGTTTCTTTTTAAACATATAGGCATAATTAAAGACATGGCGAACTCAGCATGGTGCTAATTAGAGCAAGTGACTTCTGTTCGTGTATTTAATGCTGTCACACAAATCTGGGTTAAATTACATCATTTAATTGCAGTTACTAAATGCACATGTGCCTTTAAGTGTCTATAAAAATCTGGTTTATTTTTTAAAATCCTTATTATGTTCTACACTGTAATTGTAAATCACGCGTCCATACATCCGTACATGCATCAATTCACTAGCAGACTTATCCTGTGTAGGGGCAAAAGAGGCCAGGAGCCTATCCCAGCCCATCGCAGGGACCAAACACACACTAACATACCCAATCAGTAGCCAGAATGTACTGTAGGAATGTTTGGAAATGACAGTCATCCTGCATCATCATATGTCTTTGGATTCTGGGAGGATACCAGTGTATTCAAAGAAAACCAGTCAAGCACATGGAGAACATGCACCCAGACCAGAGGTGGGGTTCGAATCCTCAACATGTAAATCAAGAAGAAAAGTTCTCTATAATCACAGAGGGGTCGAATCTAGCCTGTAGTCAGTCTTTGGACTGTGGGAGGATACCAGAGAAGGAATAAAAGTACCTGAGATTAGGTACTAGATACTGTATTATCCTAAGCTCAGTTTAGATTAGAATAAAGATTTTGATGGAGCTCTTGAAAGACCACGGAAATCACGCAGTTCAAAACCAGGTTAAAGCTTTTCCAGTCTGTCACGTGACCATGAAACTTAATTAGTGGCTGGATAGTTGTATTGTCATGTCAGGTTGTGATTTAAGCAGTGCCATGGAGCCGTCTCTAGTCTCTGCATGGGCCTTGTGGCTCCTGACAGCCATGCTTCAGTCTCTCTAATATGTGCTAATTGCATTCCCTCTTCCTCAGCGGATGGGAGGTATGTGGTTGTTATTTCTGCATGGCAACTCATCAGCACATTCCTCTTCGAAAAGAAAACAAACAAAGATGTGGCTTTTGGGAATTTTAAAGGTATGGTCTAAACCAAACATTCACCATCAACAAAGAATGGGACTAAAGTGTCCGTATGAGACTTCAATCACAGACACATTACAGTACCATTTTGAGGCTTGACCAAGGTAATAAAAACAAGTGCTCTTGACCTATAAATGAGAACATTGACTCACATCATTGTTTACGGCGGTCACTGAGAATTATGTATTATTATGTATTTTTAACTTAAGATTGAGTAAAACATAGAAAGGAACAAAAGCCCTTACAATTTTCTCTCCTATCCGAATTGGAAAAGGGAAAAAAATAACAATGGTTGTTATTGTTAATGCTTCTGAATATAGTGTCTGCAAAATGCTCTGTCAATCTCCCGGCATAGTTCAATCAATCATCACAATAAGTTCAGTTTAAATCTAAACCATATTTTGGTCCATATTAAGTAGTGAAGAAAGACTTCTTATTACTTTAGAGTGAATTTAGTCATGTTTGTTGCTGTCGTAGCTGTTGTAACAAACCACCAACCATGTCAAAGTTTTTCCATTTTTGGATGGCTGAAAGATTTAGATTGTAAGTCATATGACTAGTATCTGATTACAAACAGAATTTATTAGGCTTATACAGTATGTATTCCTCCACAACACATAGCTATCCAACACTTCGTCAATGTGTGACAGCGACTGTGTGTGGAAACCATATTTACCAGAAGGAACAGAATTTATTAATTTTTTTAACCACCACATTTCATACTTCTTCCCTCATATAATCTTTACACAAAGACAGCCAAGACAGGACTAAATCTAAAGGACATGTCATGCAACAACGCTATCTGTGCTCAGTAGTTCAAAAGAGCAAAGCCTGAAGCCTATCCCATCGGACTTCGGGCAATTAGGGGAACACCCTGGGCAGGGGTTCAATCTACTGCAGGGCACACACACCTTCCGAGCAACTTGGGAATGCGAACGCATCTCTTTAGACTGGATGCAAGGATAGAGCGAACTTGCAAACTCTGCTCCACAGACCCGAAGGCTGGACTCGAACCCTTGACCCTGGAGGTACTAGGCTACAGGCCTAACACCACGCCACTGTGCCACCATGAGAGGGAATGCGTTAATATCAAATAAAACAGAACAAAAAATGAGATAAAAACCAGTTTATGTCATTTTCATAAAGTATATTTTTGTTTCTTGTCGTTGAAGTATCAAAATATGTTTAGCCATTTATCTATCCAGTGTATATATTGTTTATTTTGTGTAGGGTTGCATGGAACTTGGAGACTCTCCCAGAGAACTCAGGGCACAAGACAGAGTACACCCTGAATTGGGTGACAACACTTCAAAGGGCACACACACACACACGCACGCACGCACACACACACACACACACACACACACACACACACACACACACACACACACACACACACACACACACACACACGCACACACACGCACACACACACACACACACACACACACACACAATCCTACACAACATGACATTTGGAAACACCAATCAGCCTAAACATGTGTGAAATGTGGGAGTCTGGAAATCTGTCATAGCAAAAAATAGTTTAAAATGTCTTAATTTGATTTGGGCTCTTTGCTAGAATTCAACCAAAGTGACATCCAAGAGGAAATTTCTCTATACTTCACAATATTGGTAAAAAAAAGTAAAATTTAAATAATTAAAAAAAAAAAAAAACCTGTATATATAAATTTTCGTATGCTTGCTATAACTATACTGTATAAAACTATGGAAGCAATATAAATAAGCTTTTCCCAGACTGCCACACATTTAAAAACTTAATCAGCCTTATGCTTATGGTCCTTCCAACTTATTTTCTACTACTAAATTTTCCTTATGCGTCCTTTTGGAAAAGGATTCAGGCCACCAAAAATGCAAATTCTGACTTCAAACTCCAATGTTTTCTCAAAATTCGGACAAATCACAGGTGGTTTTTATGTGAGATTGAAGTCAAAATTCTGAGGGAAAAAAAAGCAGGAATTCAAATGATTTTTTAAATTGTGGTCTCTAATCCTCTCGTTATAACAGGTTATACATTGGATTTGGCAATGTTATGACTGATTATCCAAGTTTTTATGAACATTTAATTGACACTATTGACTTTAAAGTGATTAAGCAGGTTTGAGGAGGATTAGTTTTGTCCCACCACAGTCGTGGCCATGGCTGGACTACGGAGGTTCCTAAATGGATGAAATAAATAAATAAATAAATAAATATGATGATAAACATGATTTTGTTCAGCTATGTGTAATGTTATGGATTGAAAGATACAATAAATGGGTTTATGGGTTTTAAAAAAAGAATCTATTTGCCTTTTCTATTTGAACAATTTATTTGACACTTGAATAACAATGGTAAGATAATTAGGAAAATGTCTGAGGAAAATACATGTATAAAGATATTACAATCAAACTGAGTGAGTCATCCAGACTTGTCATAATAATGACTCAGATTTTCTACATTGACTCACTAAAATGTACCTGAATATGTTGTGTTGTGTTTTTTTTTTTTTTTGCTTCAATCCTGGTTGTTTTGGATTTCACAAACATGTGGATCATCTGAAGATCTGCTTAGAAAAGCCTGCCATTAGATTCCTAAAACGGGAAAATAATCCATATGTCAAAGGTCTATTGTTCATTCGCAGCATTATATCTGATCATTTTTAGCATTTGGTGGTTCCTGAAGAATTTATACTTTTTCCTTTTTAACACAGATTTCTCTAGTAAAGTGCACGAGAAACTTCCAGTTAGCAATTTATAATCCAAATTTATTGTGATAGGAACTGGAGATGAATTGCAGATGTGCGAGGGACATCGCCAAAAAATCTCCAAGGTGTTATTACACGAAATAACTAGTTTGTCAGAGGTAGTCTTATCTAGAGACGGAACGAGTAAATGATGAGAAGTCTTTGTGCTGTTTGGACTTTCCTAACATGTTATTACCAATAGAAGGGTAATAAGGAGAAAGCATCAGTTTCTTTTTTTTTTTTTTTTTTTTTTGATCGTCATTGGAAACAAACATCAATTTGAAATGTGTTTGTCATCAAACCAAGTCCCACTGGAGCCCCTGTGATGACTGTTGTCTACCAGAGAACTTTAATAATAGGGTAATTTAGTCATATGGTCACTAAAGCTATGTTCACATGGAGCTTGTTCAAATCGTTAATGTGTTATTATTGCATAGCAATTACCAGTAGGGCATTACTTATTATGCGTGGGTTATGTTCTTTCTCTCTCGCTTTCTTCATTTCATTTCTTTACTTGATGCTGTTTTATAATCTTTATATACTGTACAGTATACAAGCTTGATAAATAAAGTAAAACTAAGACATGCCGTTTATAGGTATTTTGTTTTATGGTTACACAACTTAAAGTTATGCTAAATGTTAACGAGATCTCATAATAAAATTTAACAGGTTGTGATATGATTTTATAGTTATAAGTCGTAAGAAAGCATACCCCATAACCCTAGACCTAATCTTCACAATATTTCTTACAAGTTTAATAAATTTATAGCAAGGTATATAGACAAGCATGAGCATGATGGGGAAAGTTAACATCGCTATGCTTACGGTTTAAATCCAATCTAAAATAATTTCCACTTACAAATTTGCTTCCGTATTACGCTGGCTACCCAACGCTACATTTGTGCCTAATAGTTTTAATTTTGTAGGCACTGATCCACCACAGAGCCCATCATCAGCATTGCGTGGTCCATGTCTGATGCAAGTAAGAACATTTGAAGATTTATTTTAAGCCTGCTGAATTACAGGCTGTATGCTGTTGGTGTATCACAAAGTCCTACAACACTTTTGTGGCATTGGTCACATTTTAATCTTGGTTGAAGCTTTTATTTCCAGGCAAATTCTCACATTTTCATCTGAAAATCGAAGTCAGCATTTTCCAATACGCTAAGTTTTCCATTTAAATGTTCACAGATCCTCATTTCTCATTGAAGACTAAATCAGAGTAATGAGAAATGCTCATAAAATGTCTAGAAACCCAAAGTTCCTTGTCTTTTATTTTTTATTTTTGCTGTTTTCGTTTATTAGCACCTGATAACCATTGAGCCTTGACAACATTAGCAAACAAAACAAACAATACTACATCTGACCAATCAGATTTGAGAATTTAATATAACTGCTATAAAACTAGTTAACATTGAAACAGTTACACTCTAGTATGAATGACATCTACCGTATTAATATCTAGAGAAAAGGGTTAGAGCACTTTAATTCAATTTTGTCACGCGTAAATAGGTCGTCTCAGAGGCCCGTTCCAGAGCATCCTTGATCCCTCAATACATTGTTTTCATAGCATTTGGAATAGGGTTTGTATGAATCACAGTGCTGGATTTCTTCTCTAAACGGAGGGATTAGAGGAAAAAATGCACCGGCATTCCAGAGATGGTGCTGTGGAAACGCTGGAGCCAGCCGTCGTAATGGGTCAGTTACTTCTGGACAGGTGATGAGCTCAAGGGAAGAAGGAAAGAAGGAAAGAACAAGTCTGAGAGCGTGGACTCAGCTTCCACAATGCCTGTACATTTCAGATTTACCATAAGAAAGTTCAGGGTCTTTTCCACCCCGCGGTGCGGATCATATTAAACATCGGGGTTTCATTTAAAAAAGGCAAGTCTGATCTGACAGCTGTGCTTACCCTTCTCCACAGGACCTTTAAACACACTTCACACCGCAGCTGAGGAAGAAAAAAAGGAAGAAAAAAAAGGAAAAAAAAAAAAAAGATGTGGAGAATAGAGAACGCAGGACCCTCCGTGGGTATTTAATCACGTTTGTGCCAACAACGCACACCTTTTGATCTCTTTCTTCCTTCTCAGACATGAGGGCAGCAAGATTAAAGCTAGCTCGCACCTGGGATATGGAAAAAAGGAAAATAAACAACAGAGCACAATCAAGTCTGTGATATTTTGAATCCTGGTAAAAATGTGACCCCTATAACCTTTCTTTCTCATAACTGGGGCTGTTCCTCCTCCTAAGCTGAGTACCTGAGGGTGAGGTCAATAGGGCCAAACCCGGGGAGCGGTCCGAGAGAAAAAAACGCGAGCTGACGAGCAGAACAATGCGAGGAAGTCCAAAAGGGTCGTCCCTGACTGAGTGCTCTCACAGCTCTTCACAAAGAAGCAGAAACAGAGGAAGAAAATTAGCTCTCATATGTCATGCTGGAGAGCTTCTAATAAGTGTAAGATTAATTTCTCATTGTTAGGCGTTAGTCGCTGTGTGCTGATGACTCAGTTTTACTGGAATGCACGGAATTCTTTTGCTGCAAACAGGTGAACGTCCTTTTGGTGTGGTATGTTAAAAGAAAAAGCCTATAACAGCTCTTCACTACTAAATAGCTCTTCAGTGATAACGAATTCAAAATCAACTATATATTACTGAATTCCAATGCAATTTGATTTATATAGCAAATTAATTTCTGTATCATTTTTTTAATATTTTTACCAACATACATCGTCATTACAAGGCCATACAAATACAATGCCTGGCCAAAAATCAGGCGCTAGTGGCACTGTAGGTTATTGATCAGAATGTTGGGGGTTTGAGTCTCAGCTCTGCCAATTTGCCACTGGTGAGCCCTTGAGCGAAGCCCGTAACCCTATCTGCTCCAGGGGTACTGTACCCTGCCTGATCCAGTGCTCTGACCCCAGCTTCCTAGGGTTCCTGGGATATGCAAAAATTACAATATCACTTTCGGATTCATAAAGTACTCAATTATTATTATTAAAAGGTCCAGCTTCAAAAGGGACAAATTATTGGCCCAAGTTATGGAAAGAAAATAATGAGAGATTGAAAGATTTGAAATGACTGATTAAAAACCTTCCAATCTAATTATTATAACCTGTAAGGAAAGTGCTGAACCGTCAGCCACATGGAAGAAATGTGGTCAGCAAAGATCACTTAAACACTTGGTGAAGTTGCATCATAACAAAAATCCCAATATCACAGCTATGTTTAAAATTGAAAGAAAGAGCATTTCCGCACACATGGTGTGATGAGTTCATTATGACTAACATTATGACTAAACAGCTGCTTGTCCATAAGAAAACCACTTGTTAGTGAGAGTAATCAGAAAAGAAGATTTCAGTTTGCTATTGATCTTAAAGATTGGACTTCAGCAGAAAAACAGAAAAAAAAAAACATTATGTGGTCTGATGAGTCCAGATCGACGCTATTCCAGAGCGATGAGTGTGTCAGGGTAAGACGGGAAGCAAATAAAGCAATGCACGCATCATGGATAGTGTCCACTGTACAAGGCTCTGGAGGCAGTGTTAGGATCTGGGGTTGCTTCAGTTGGTTCAGAAACGTTATGTGGCAATAAAATGAAGTCAGCTGACGACCTGCATGTACTGAATGACCAGTGGAGTTTTTGTGAAAATTATGAAAGAAGGTTTGATTTGTGTCTCTGTGTGCATGGAGTTTGCATGTTCTCCCGTGCTTGGTGGGTTTCCTCCGAGTACTCCGGTTTCCTCTCACAGTCCAAAGACCTGTGGATTAGGCTAATTGGCGTTCCCAAATTACCCATAGTATGTGCACGCATGTGTAATGAACAAGCCAAAGACAAGCGTGGTGAGGGAAACCTGCTTAAGATGACAGGAGGAAAAAATCTCCTCAAGAGGAACCAGACTGGATAGCACGATTATCTATAATTACAGTATGAAGCATAGACAATCAATGTTAAGTTTGTTGAAAGGATGTTCTAAATAAAGAGCACACTTTAGAGTATTTATGATTAGAGCATCAGTAGATTTTTACAGTATTGTGGTGAGATCCATTGAAAGTGTAATACTTGGTCATGACCATTGATAGCAGTACAAGTGATGCGTGTAGATGTTGTGCATCTGTGTGAGAGATGCAAAAACAGCGTAAGTGTGTCATTTTCCAATCTTTCTCATAAAAATGTATCAGTGTTTTTCCTCTCTCAGTATTTACAGGCACAAAAAGAGCGTGCCACAAGTTTTCTAGGGCACAGCCGGGCCAAGGGGAGTGGTGTTGTGGTCAAACCCCCGTCATTGCTCTCTCGCACATGGCTGTTTGGAGGCCTGTGTTTAAGCTTCCTTTAGAGGTGTCCCAATTGTTTACTCACAAAACATGTGCTGACAAATAGATATGGCTCTGAACACAATTATACGTGGTTTTGCTGAATTTTATTCAAAACAGAAGTGACCTTTTTTCCCCCACTTAACAATGACATGTGTCTTCTGTAAGCAAATCAGCCAGTTTTATTTCTTTCCACTATCAACATTGGATTATTATAATATAAATACTTCCAGTTCTCAGTCATTATTATTATTATTATTATTATTATTATTATTATTATTATTATTATTAGCCTTTAATAAAGTTATTGAATATTTGCTAACACTCTATCTTAAGCTCCATTTAACTCTATTTGCAGAAGCAGGCCACAATAATAAATCAAAGTTTCATCATTATTGCCCCATCTGTATGGGAACTACAACTTTTATTAAATTTTGTCCATGAAAATAAGTCTAAATGATCTAGACTGATGCCATTTTTAATGCTTGTTTTGGCTAACTGAGCCTTGTCTTGGGTGTCTTGTCTTGGTGGATCAGTGGTAGGTTTCTCACCTGCCATTTCTGTTTTACACATTAATTATTTGAGTGTTTCATTATCATTTAATAACAGTGATACGTACTGTACTTATACCAACCTGATGCCTGTGCCTAAGGACACTTTAAATGAAAGTTTGATGTAGGTATTGAATCATTCATGAAGACTAAGACTCAGTAACTGTGAACTGCAGGTGTCTGTATCTCTAGTCTGCTTGGTACCATTGTATGGAGGACAATAGCACAGAAAGCTTGGGAACCTCAGCCATACTTTGTTCTCTGCCATTGTTCCTTTCCCAGGATGTCCTTCACAGAAATTACATGGGCTGAGCAAATGACACACTCAATTCCCACTTAAATGACACAGATGTGATGGACAGGAATAAAGAGAGAGAGAGAGAGATTCATTTACATTATTATTCCTGGATTTCTGTAAATCACCTGCTAATCTGTCATTGTCTGAACGGATGTGACTCTGTTGTGATAATACAAATAAGACACCAAAAACAATTTGGCTTTCAAAACTTGATCATCAACATTGTTTATTGTTGAGTATTGCATATTGTTGCAAATTGGGTGTGATTTTTTTATTTAATTTTTTTTTTTTACATAACCCATTTGTGTGCTCTTGTGCCTTGTGATGAGTTGGCCTTCTATCCAGGTTGTCTCCTTACTTGTACCCTGGTACCCTGGAATAAGGTACCCCTGGTACCCACAAGATAAGCAGTATAGAAAATGGATGGCTGGATGGATGGAAATACATCATCATAAAAACCTAACAAGTTAAGTCAGCCTTTATTGGTCACACATACATTACTGCACAGTGAAATTCTTTATTCTTCGCATATCCGAGCATCTTGTTAGTAGGCCGGGGTCAGGGCGCACCATTTTTTACGGCGCCCCTGGAGCAGACAGGGTTAAGGGCCTTGCTCAAGGGCCCAACAGCAGCAACCTGGCGGAGCTGGGGTTCGAACCGCAGATCTTCCGATCCGTAACTCAGAGCCTTAACACACTTAGCCACCACTGCATTACAATCATTACTGCACCAATCCATTACAACAAGCACGATATTATAAACTTGTGCGTTGCTGTTATAGGAAAATCAGTCAATTCTTTCTGGCCAATCACAATTGAGTTATGTTATTGAATTTTTTCAACGTATTGATACATGCCTATTTTAAATCTCTTGTTTAGATCATATATATATGTGTGTATGTATGTGTGTGTGTATATATGTGTGTGTGCGTGTGTGTAACTATATGAAAAACTTGCTAGTGTTAATGGGGAGATATCAAACTGTGTATTTGGGTTTTTGAGTTTGCCAGGTAGAACAAAAGTTATCATTACTTTTATAAAGGGTAAAATGTACCACTTCTGGAATATTGGAATGATGTCAGAATTTTTTTTACTTTACATATAATCATATTGTTAAGATTATGATTATTATTATTATTATTTGGTCATAAAAGATTTACAAAAACAATCATAAAAAACACGTGATCATGTGTATCTGCCCTGTTTTTTTTTTGTTGTTGTTTTTTGCTCAGTTATGTTTGTATAGTTGGTTTAAATGAACTAAAATTTAGTTAATCATAATGTGGTGTAAAAAGCATATGTCACTCTATACTGTACAATCCTGATCCCTATATATGTTTATAAAAATAATAATAATAATAATAATAAAACGGCAAAACAAATAATGGCGAAAACGCTTTGAGTTTTAAGGGCAACAAGCAGAATGAACAGCGCATCAGAGCATGTGGTTAAAAAAAAAAAAAAAAACTAGAACAGAAACAATTAAATATTAGATGTTTTGATGGATGACAACTATTTATCCATCCAGGCCTGAACATGCCGAGTCAGAGTGTCACCGAAGTTCTCCACACAGGCGTCGATGCAGTCGGTGGAATGGAAAAGGAGACGTCTGGAGCCGGCCACACATTACTCAGGCTACTTTTGGCTGTTGAGTGCTGCAAAGGCGTGTTATTTCTGGGCTATTTAGAAGCAGCCAAAAGGTCCAAAGACTGACTATGGCTGGGAAAACAGCTCATTTTTCACCTCCTCTGACTGGAATCTGTCCTTTCTGTAAGAGGTTTTGGTCTTATAGCATTACCAAACATAACTTTGACGTACCAGAAGTCACACTAGATCTTGTTCTAGGTTGCTGTGTTCAAATCAGGGTAAAGAAGTGTGGTGTAAAGATCCAATCAGACCGTAATGGTTCTAAAGCTTTTGCCAGGTAAGTTCTAAAAAAAAAAGAAAAAGGTGGGATCTGCATCTAAGTGAGAGATCGTAGTTCTGCAAAGAAACCAAAAATACTACACATGTTCAAAATGAGACACACACACTGGGAGGCTAGCACTGTGGCCTCGCACCTCCGGGGTCAAGGGGTTGATTCCTGCCTCAGGTCTGTGTGTATGGAGTTTGCATGTTCTCCCTGTGCTTGGTTGGTTTCCTCTGGGTGCTCCGGTTTCCTCCCACAGGCCAAAGACATGTAGAGTAGGCTAACACCCTATAAAGAATTGGCACCCCACCCATGGTGTACCCTGTCTTATGCCCCAAGTTCCCTGGGACAGGCTCCAGGTCGACTGTGACACTGTACAGGATAAGTGGTATGAGTGAGTGAACGAGACTGTAAAGCAAACGATAAATGATTTTAATGTCTTCAGACTTTAAACAAACAAATTTGCATTCATGACATTGTGATGAAACTCAATATACTGTACACTCTCCATAAATTTCTGTTTGTGAGAGCACAATGTTAAAAGGTTATTTATTTTCTCAGGTACCCATGGGTTATAACAGATGACTGGGTCTGAATATATCTGATATGGCACAGGTTTTTACTCCACATGCCCTTCCTGTAGCAACCCTCCCTAATTTATCCAGACGTGTGACTCGCACAAATTATCACTGGCTGGGGTTGGTTCCCTGACCAGGCATTGAACCCAGGCCTCGGTGATGAAAGCATGGCATGCTAGTCACTAGTCCACCAAGAAACACAAATCATTCTAAAAGTAATGAAACATACCAAAAAAAAAAAAAAAACCTCTCTTCCAAGTTTATATTTACGAAAGGTTCTTATACTACACAGCAAAATCCTTAGTCTTGAATTAACACCCAGTGTGTTGATTTAACACTTTCAGAGTACATTCGTGACCATTAGGTCATATATAAACACTTGGGGAGTTAAATCAACACTGGGAATTTTGCAGATACATTTGAGATATATTGTATATATACTGTAAGTCTCAGATAAAGTCTTGTTTTAAATTCACAATATGAAGAAATAAAAATAATGCAATAATACAAGATGTTAATAAATGAAAGATTCAAATTAATCAAATGAGATCAATTTCTCCTGCCTAACCCAACACAAATGATCCAAGGTCATGTGATGAAGCAAAACCACCAAATCTGCGGCAGTTTCTGCAGCAGTGAGACTTTTGTTCGGAGGGAAATGATGCTTTTCAACAGTCACAGCTATTTATATTCAGGAGCTGGAAGTATGGGGAATCTGCAAGGCAATTACAACAGGAAGTGATCCATGTCCGTGTTTACAGTTCCCGAAGCAAGGCGGAGAGGAGTACATTGTGCAACAAATGAGTCAAAACAACCCCCTGCGTAACAAGTGTGCAAAATCTCTATATTCCACCACCCGTGAAATTGGGGAGGAAGGGATGAGAATGCAGGGTTCACAGTTTAAGAGTTGTATTCCTAATAAAAAAAAAGTTGTATTTCTGACCAAAAAAAAAAAGCTCCAAAACTTCATTAGGAAAGAAAGCATACATCTGCTTTTGATCACAGTCACCGGGATATCGTCCCCTGTGCCACGCTTATGTAATGTGGTTCGTTGTGGGTGGTTTCATACTTGCGACTGCAATTGATGGTTACCAGTTAAACATTTTATTCGTAATTAGCTAAATATTTACAAATGATGTCATTATGCACCGAAGTCAAGGCCAGTTTCTGATCCGGCTTTGATCAGGCAACGAGTTAATCAATTAGTGTTGGCTTTATGCAATAAATAAACAAAAATAAAATACGGAAGAAAAAAAAAAACAGTCATTATTGTGCAGTTAGACCATAAGTTTACAAACCGCCATCCGAATCAGGCCATCAGCGTTGGCCCTCGACATCCTCGAAAGCTCGTTCTGAGAAAGTCCAAAATGCTCCATGGGCCAAACGATGGCTAGAACACTTCAGACACTTTCTAATTCAAGCATGGCTATAAAGCCAGTGGGTCAAACAAACAGTAACACCACTGGGTGACTAGAAGAACTTGCCAAGCTGCTAAACAGAAACAGATGGAACAGGGAGTCCAACAAAGGAACATATAATTAGGAAAATGGCTGTACGAGAAACAGCAGCTCAGACTGGACATGATGCAAAAAATGAGAGTTATTAATCATTAATTATTAATATGATTATTCATTTATATAAATATGAATGTCAGTAGAACAATATGCATATACACTAGGGGATTCCACTGTAACATCTTCCTTATTAATGGAGTGGTTTAATAGCTGCTGTATAGTTTTTAGGCACACTTGTACGGTTGCCATTTGTAATGGTAATGCCAGTAAAGTTGACGTGAGTGGCCATGGTAGACTGACGACCATTTTTAAGCAATGTACTCAATTTTACTAGTTATATTTCCATCGCTGCCAGAAAAAATATGCATTTACTAATGTTGCTTTTCACAGCACTTTTCCTGTACTCTCGATTCACAAATTATTGGCACAGCGGCCAATAATAGCGCACACAGAGATCTAAATTACCGATCGTGCTTAACAGAGTTGTTTCCTCCATTAACGGCTGTACCCTCTATGAACCTCTTACTCGAATCATCACCATCAATCATGGCAGCGAGAGTATCCTTAAAGCAAGTTGATGAAAGGATGTACTCTTTAGCTGCTTGCGTTTCAGCACAACTGAATCATTCAGTGACAATAAAACGTCTCGGCCTCTTAAAGAAGGCAAATTCAAAGCACATGGACTTAAATGCGAAAAGCGGGGCTTTGCACAGTCCACTGTATTATAAGATGAAATTATGGTGAACCGATACAAACAATGAAAATAGCATAGCTGATGTGGTGTAGTTGATCTTCCTGTGAAAGGAACCAGAAGGATTAAGAGGAGGACATTACTGGTCAAATCATCGAGCCAAAGCCTCAGAGAGAGAAAGAGGAAAAAACAGAACCTCAAAGCAAACCCAAGAAGAGAACGCAGCGATCAGCTTCTCTCCATCCAAATCTGTTTAATTCTCTCCAGAGGTGGAAAGTACTTAAGTAATCGTGCTTTGTTACTCGATATTATAGAGTATCAATTTGAGGGAAGAGTTATACTCATATCTGCACTCATACTTATCTGAGCATGTTCTACAATCCAACGTTATCATATATCGAATATATCATATTCATTTTTTCTTCTGAGAATTTAACTTTTTTTATTAAACAAGGATTAAAGAGCATGCTATTTCAGGAAAATAATCAACATTACAACCTGACACAAAACAGAGTCAATTGTATTACAATGAAGCTTATTCATGTGAAGCATGAATTTTATTCTTCTTACAGTACATTGCAGAGAGCCACACAGGGTCTTTTTTTTATTATTTATTTCGCCCTCATGATAAAATAAAAACGTAATTTTTTAGTAGCATGACTAAACGGTAATAGGTTTGGCACGCCTTTCTCTCTGAATTGATAACCTTACTATTAATCAAATGTCTATAACAAAAGGTGCATGCCTGGGTGTGTTTACATAAATCCTAATATTCGACTAATAATGGGGAAAACAGCCCGATCAGAATATAAGTGCATAATGTGAACATCTCATTCGGAACAATCTGTTCTGAATCGGCTAGAAGTTTCAATGGGAATAAGAAGGCGTGTGAGAGGGAATATGAGCATTTTGCCCCATGTGGAGGTAGCATTAGGTGACTTAAAGAGTTTCCTGGAAGGAAATTCTTCGTCCGTTCCTGACCAGTAAACTTAGTGAGAACAAAACTCTCAACTCTTTGAACTTTCATCCATTGAACCTCTGGCTGAGGAAGGACCACTTGATCGTTTCACTATTTCACCTGTGCTGTAGTAAAACATCGAACCAATCATACTGTAGATGAGACTGAATCATTGTTAACACTCATAACACAGAAGGCAGGATTTGTCGGAAAAGCTGGGAAGCCTAGCCTAACTTCAGAGTAAAAACAAAGACAAAAAACAAACAAACAACAACTTCTTTTTCTGATATGTTTCCATTTACGGCATTGGACAGATCACATTATACATCTGAGCAGTCGAGGGTCTTGCTCAAGGGTGACCATGAGGCTTGAACTTGGGACCTCCTGAACCGTAAATGCCTTAACCACTGAGCTATACCTGACTCAAACAAATATTTCTGGCCGATGAAATGCTTTCAAAGTAAAAAACAGAACCATTTTCCCAAACTTATGTCAAACTTCCAGTCTGATTATATGCTTGGAGTATTTCTGAGAGTCAGATCATATCAGATCACTGTCCATGTAAACAGATAAGGTAGAATCTCATCAAACTGGATTATATTAATCAGATTGATTAATATGGTACAGTATACAATCAGATTAATCAAATCGAATGAATTAATATTGTTCAGTATACAGTAGCACTGTTTGAAATAGTGCATTATGGGTATTCTAAACCATCTACAGTACTTTTGTAACTCAGTATACGTTAAATAGCAAAACAGTGTAGTGTGTAGTACAGTAAAATGAAAGTGCATTTTCAGACATTCCCTAACTAGTGCACTAAAGCACTAAGAAAAGATTTCCTTCACTAGTAGGTCAGCAATCGGTTTTGCTATACAGTATGTGTTCTTTGTAATGCTATCACGCGTAGTACCTTACACAAATACGGTTGTTTCTAAGGGTGTTGAAAGTAATGCAAATATTTTCCCATCCTCTTTCTCAGCCTTGTTCTCTTCGGAGGTGATCCGTATTTGTTTCAACAGACCTCGTTGTTTCTCTCTCAGGAACTAAACAGTGAACTGAGACAGAAAATGAGAAGGTGTTGCTCTTTGGTAGATAAACATCGGCTGGTTTTGGAGGTCGACATGTGGCCTGCCAAACAGGTGTCGGTTTTTCTTTTTCTTTCCACTGGAATTCACTGTAAGCTCATCCTTAGAGAACTTTGTACCATTTGAGCGAGTGCAATTCTGCACAAAGGCGCTAGCATTACAGCATTATCAGCCATTAGTAATAACAATAATATATCTGTGTAAACATGATAAGACTGATCCTGCGGGCATTATGTCACCAAGCAGACGCTTGGATCTGAGCTCACGGCACTTTAGCTGCAAAAAAACACTTAAGCGGTGATGTGAGCTGTGGGTTTCAAGCATGCTCTCATATATCATGCATTGTTATTTACATGCCTCAATTGTCATTCTCATGACAGTTATCCGGATTTGATAAATAGAGCTGGAATACAAATGCAAACTTTGCATAAGAAAAAAAAAAGATAAGTGTACTGTTTAAAAAAAGGCTGTTGTACAAACGATCCATCACACACACTGCGGGTAGTGGAGCTGGACTGAAGCTATGGTGCTATGTGATGATGATTTTTATTGTTTTTTTGTTTGTTTGTTTGTTTGTACTACATGGTGAAATTCGCCACATTACGTAACATGATGCTGGATGCTCTTGTTCTCTGCATGAGGATGAAAATATGAATTCAATTAATTAGTTAGATTAATCGAAGCAGTAAATTGAGTAAACCTAATTCAATTACAATTCCGTCAGAGTAAAAAAATCCATTTTCAATCCAATATTGGCTTACAACATCCCACACTGGTTGAGGCATGAACAGGAAACAAACATGATTAATACTATACGAAATTGAACAGAATGGATCTGTTTGGGGTGCTATTTACAAAAAAAAAAAAAAAAAAAACAAGCAAAAAAGCAAATTGTAACCTCACTATATCTATTACCACTGAGTTCTAGCCACATGACAGGAACCCCTAACACTGGATGTGCATTGTAATATAGTTGTAATAACGATTGCAATGATGTTCACTGTCGGGACGGGAACGTTGTTTATGAAAGATGGAGTGACTTTAACAAAATTATGTTTTGAACTTGGCTCAAAATTGGGAATTGAGACTTCTACCCATGTAGGGGGAGTCTGAGGACATCCGTCCCTGCCAGGTTATTTATTTATTTATTTATTTATTTATTTATTTATTTATGTATTTATTCATTTGTTTGTTTTTACAAATAGACTGTTTTCGCATTAATTCTAAGAGAATTTGCATTCATTAACGAGTGCAGCAGAATAGCACAAAACCATTATCCTAACCCATTCCCTATAAATTATGCCTACGCTGCAAATATAACCTCAAAACTATGAAATTTTAACTTTTATTTGGAGCCTTTTTACATGCTTTTGCAGAACGTCTGACCACATCCATGATCCCAAAAGTTTACACCAGGGTTAAGAATTCCGATCAGAGACTGGGATGGACACAACAACACACAGCTTGTACGCGTCACAGACCTCCTAGTGTTGTGATGTTAATTCTCTGTGGTGGTGCTTCTTAGCTCCTAATCGACTCCCCTGGAATATGGTGTACGTACTGTACTGTGCATTCAAACTGCACCATGTCACAAGTTTCACAGGCCAGATCTCTTTTGGCTTTCCAATTTAATATTTCATTAAATCACAGTTGTCTCATATTTTTTTGTGGCACACATTGTTATGTATGCACATTTACTAAAATCAACAACATATTCCTTTGTGGTCTAAGAGTAAGGACACAGAGTTCTCACCGCAGTAACTGGAGTTTATATCCCACTCAGGACATCGGTTTGGTATTAATATTGTTTTCAGGCTGTTTTTTGCAGCATTGTGTTAGAGGAAATTGTTCCATGTTATCCTATTGTCATGCAGTCAATGGTGTTCCAACATCATTTCATCAAAGTAATCCTAACTTTTAAAAACAACTTAATGCTAACGTTGTCCCACTGTCCCAATGTAACGTTGGCAAATTACTGCCCACAATTTTTTGACAACCAAATATTCCTTCTGGTTAAGAAGGAACAATACTTAGGGACTGATCTGTGTGATGACACGAAGCCGATTATTCCCCTGACAGCACAGCTTTATTATTTTGAAACCACAGCAATTTTTACTGTTATTCTTTTTCATTTAATAAAAAACAACCTTTTATCCATTTACATCTATATTTACAATTCCATTTACCATACCATTTACCATCTATTTTCTCACTCTCACTATGTGTTAAACCAAGAAACCAAATGGTGCCAACTGCTTATTCCTAAAGAGGAAATCCTTATTGACACTGGAGACTCCTTCCTTATTTGTTAACTGGTCTCCTTCCAGAAAGCACTAGCTATCTAGTCAAGCTTGTATTGTATTTCTGAAAATCTGATATATTTATGCCAAGGAGGAAGCTGTACTCTTTCTGACTTTGGAGGCAATTCAATTCAATTTTATTTGTACAGCGCTTTTAACAATTTTCATCGTCACAAAGCAGCTTTACACAATCAAAAAAATTATTTAAGTTTGTATGAAATGTGAATGTGTATTTATCAAAAAATGGAGGCAGAAAATCACTAGACAGTGAGTGCCATGTAACTCTGTCGGCTTTGTCGTGTATTTTTAGGCTACTGTATATGCCGGCACAGTTAGATAAATCAGATAATTTGATGAAGCAACAGCTGGATAGTTGCTGACACCTGGATCGATAAGCCAGAAGAATTCCCATGGCATCCTAAAAAGCTCAAAAAAGGAAAGTTAGGCTACTGAGTTTTTCATCCAACTGTGCAAAATTTGACCAAGATTTTTACACTTATGTTTGTACTGAACAACCCTTGTGTGTCATCATTTTGCCCATATTTGTCCCTGTTTCTTTGTGTTTCTTTACACATTTATGTTCTTTTATATTGACGTTCGGTCCCAGATTCCATTTCCCAGCATGTACAGTAGTCTCTACTAGTCACATGGTCCTAATTGCATTCAACTGCACGTTGTTCTGTTTCATTAGTTTGTTCATTTATGAACCGTTCCATTTCAGTGTACTTCACAGGGTGCGCCCTACTCCCTGCTCCGTTTGCAGGGAATGTTGGTTAAGGGAACTTAAAAACCCTCCACAAAATTCCACCAACACGGATGTCACTTCCTTCGTGCGTTACCGTGGTAACATAAGCACCTCGGATACCTGTTGCTACTGCTGTAAACATTTCACACTACAGACATTAAAGATGAAATATTTCTTGAAACAAAAACTGATACCACAATAAAAACGTACTATTGAAACATGTATAACTTGTAAATAAATTATTTACGACAATTTATTTATTTTTCTTTTTACAGATTACTAGCCTATATAATACTATAATTATATAGGCTAGTAATATATATATAATATAATATATTATTATAGGCTAGTAATATAATAAATACTATAATTCTATTCATTAATAAATAAATATTACCTTAGTGATCCAATTGTGGTTTTAACATTACTCTACCAAGTTAGTGGCCAGAGGTGGTTAAAAATTTAAATCATCATTAAGCTCTTGTAGAGTCTTCTAACATCATCCTTGAACCTATACATAATGTATAGACAAAGTCAGGCAGAATATAATTAGGTGCCTTTTTTTCTTCTTCTTTTTTTACCTCCATGTCTTTCGGGGAGTCTCAGAAGTCTGCAGCCCAGTCACAGATAAACACACGCCGTCACACTGCAGTGTGTGTTTATTTTCTGCTGGTCCAATGATGAGGCAGTGCTGACGTGTGTGACATGGGTGTGTGAAAGCATGTGGTGCGAGTGTTGATGCTTCAGCCGCGTGGTCCGGATCAACCGTAATGGAAGTGTGTGTGTGTGTGTGTGTGTGTGTGTGTGTGTGTGTGTGTGTGTGTGTGTGTGTGTGTGTGTGTGTGTGTGTGTGTGTGTGTGTGTGTGTGCGTGTGTGTGTGTGTGTGTGTGTGAGACACTCATGCTCTTACTTGTGCACCTCTTAGTTGATACAGGAACAAAATCACCACTTCTCAAACATTTTCTACAAGCTCTATGCTTCTATATTCTTTGGTCGCTCAGTTTTAGGAACTAAACTAATATGGAATTAAAAGGAAATCTAATAGGAAAACTTGTTTACAGTTTATCAACCATAAAGGCCAGTCTTTCGAACCTGGCTCATGTGCTTGTTCCATATTCGGGGTCTTTTAACAAGCTCGGAGGAGCAATTAAAACGTTTGTTTAGCCGCTCGAGATTTAACTACAACAAGCCAGTAGGTTTAATAACGAAAAAAAAAAAAATGTTTTCCTGTTATAAAGCCAGGCGTTAAGACCTCCTTTGCTTGTTTTTCTTTAATTTAAGAGACTGTGTATTTTTATGACTGCCACTAGCCCCGGCTCCTTTTGTGTTTTAATGGAATGGAAGGGATAGCGAGGACGTGTTTTTTGAAGACGGGTAAAGATGTTTGGAGAGTGTGTGTGTGTGTGTGTGTGTGTGTGTGTGTGTGTGTGTGTGTGTGTGTGTGTGTGTGTGTGTGTGTGTGTGTGGCTGAAAGACCATGTCAGCACAAGCAATTTCATGACTAACTTTCTGCAGAGCAAGCAAATGGAAAACACGTTTCAATGGAAAAATTTCCACACACACACACACACACACACACACACACACACACACACACACACACACACACACACACACACACACACACACAGAAGTCAAAAGTAAAAAGGAAGAGAGTAGCCCCTGGAGAAGAGGGGATGTCACAGCAGTTATCGACCTCCATTCCAATGAAGCTGTCTAGTAACACTTAACCATGAGTGTGAATCATCAGAGTGCTCCCCATGGAATGAATGTGGCCTTTTATTACGGCCAGAGAGAAATTTCATGTCCGTGTCATTCGGGCATGAGCATGTGCACGTCTCTTCTATCGGAAGGAGACACTGGAGTCACATCACGTCCCAGCAGCTCGGTGTTAGGGGTCGAGCGTGAGGACGTCACTTGGGGGGGAATGTAACAGGCTCAGACTTATGAGTTTCTAACAGTTAACTGCTAACACAATTAAAGAGCTGTTGTGGATTTTACTAGACTTTTTTTCTGGATGTGAAACAACTTGCTGTGTCTAACTCGCATTTAAATTCTTGCATTTTGCAGACACCTTTAAAGCACAAGGACTTAGAGAGATGCTGAGAATCTAAGTATGTTGTTAAGCTTAAATGAGTAGAAGTGTGTGTGTGTGTGTGTGTGTTTTCAACTGTTCCTTTAACACTGCAATTCCTAGAAATGCACCAGAATCTCCAGCCCACCCAAAAGAGAAGCCCCTCATTTTTCACCTAAATAAGCTGGCTCCTCCCCCTTCAGGACTGTTAAGCGCTTTTGTTTCACAAATATATCACAGAAACTCAGACGAAGTCGTCACCCAAGCAGAGTTCACATCATGCACCCAATGCACTCAACTCTGCAGTGAATAGTGGTTTTTTTTTTTTTTTTTTTGCAATTTATTTATGCAATTATATAATAATACATATATACAGCCCTCCATAATTATTGGCACCCCTGATTAAGATGTGTTAAAAGCTTTAAAATTAATTCAGTTTTTATTGCAGAAGCATATTGTCACTCTGAAAATTGTAGAAAAATATAACGTGAATATAAAGTGAATTTTTAAGGGGAAATAAAAATCCCTGACTAACAAATAATAATTTTTCATAAAATAACCTGTTCCACAATTATTGGCACTATACTATACTATACGCACACACGCACACACACACACACACACACACACACACACACACACACACACACACACACACACACACACACACACACACCCATGTGTATATATACACATGTGTGTGTGTGTGTGTGTGTGTGTGTGTGTGTACACACTTCAACATGAAAAATCTGTTTATCTTCTGACAGTCACATGATAGCATCAAATTGGGTCTTAAAAGGGCATAGATAACACCTGTTGAAGTGTGTATACATTTTTGTCCCTCTGTATACAGAAATGTTGATAACTTGGAGTGTACAGTTGTGGTTGTTGTTGTTATTAGTTTTTCAGCTGCTCCTATTTTATCCAGGCTTGTGACCGACACTACATCCAGTGGCTGAGGTTTGAGTGGGATTTGAACCCAGGCCTTCCACATGACAAGCGAGAAACCTACCACTGAGACACGAATGCACCTTTGAGGTGTACATTATATTTATTTATTAAATACATACATTTAATTTCTATCAGTAACAAGCTATGCATATTATTAATTAAAATATGTTAGTCGTAAAAATTGTGGGTAAAAGTATTACTTTGTGTTTAGAAATTGTGTGTCTTTAGTAAAGAAGGTCTACAGTCGATCTCATTAGCTAGGACTTTGCTTTAAACTCTTTTATTGCTTTAAGACTTTGATGTTAGCATAGGCTTTCTATCTTTTCCTGCCTTCTGAGTTATAATCGGTTGCAATAATGCAGTCTCATCTATACTTGGCTAGATGCTTCACTACATGTGAAATGGAAACAACTTTCATTATGTCCCTTAATGTTACGCCTTATGAGGCAAACATGCACAAAAATGATATATTTACTTCAATAAGAGAGAAATGATCGGCTCAAGTGTTTACATGTTTAATATTTATACCTCCCTTTGTCACTATCCCTATCATTTGTATTGGAAATTCATTCCATTCGGGCTGGAATGAGCCAGATCGGGCCAGACTCTTCTAACTGAGATATGATTTACATTATTTACAATTTTAATACGATTGGACTTTATTACCATTATTAAAGAGAATATTAGTAGACACAGCTAGTGTCTCAGCTTTTTGGAGACAGAGTACCTTGACCTACAGTATGATGGGTCCATTAATGTCATGCTAAACTGTTGAAGGGAACATGGTGCAGAGCAGTGTTTGATAAGTGCCTTCAGCTCCAACTACATACTATATTTCTTAATTTTCAATAAAGTATGCTAATGGTGCTCCAGTAGTGTTATACAACTGCTAATCATCACTTATGACCTCCAGGTAGAAACATGTTGTAAAAGCAAACATGGTTAATTGTAAAAAGACCTTTGAGAATTCATCTAAGCATGTATTAGTGATAAAAGGGTGGGCATCCAAACCCCTAAATGATCCCAACATCCCTCGGATTAATCATGACTCCATACATCTTACACGTTCCATATAGAACCTTTTCAGGAATCGAAACTGATACCATTATGAAGAACTCATTATGAACATTATAAAAGAACTTGATGAAAGTACTACAGACTACAAGAAAGCAGTAAAATCAAATCCTGGAACTGCCATCCCACCAACGTTGGACCCCTGAACAAAACCCCCAACTGCTCTGACAATGGCTAACCATGACCTCTGACAACTGTTCAAAGCAAAGTATGTTAAGGAACACAATAAAAGAAAATGAACTTGTTGACAGTTGCCATTCCTTCTGGTTGTGGTGTTGAAGATACCAGCAACACTCTGGGTGAGTCGTCAGCACTTCACAGTATAGCTTCACTTCTCTCCTCTTCCTGTTGACCCTATGTCAGGGTCCAAACCCGCTGCTTCCCACGTTGACACAAATACACACAGGCTCATGTGACATCCTGTGGGGAAGCCGGGAACAATAATGATACACGTACATAGAGACTCAGGAACTCTCAGAACGCCACGTTGTGCTCCAGACAACTCATCCTAGAGCTTTTGAACACCTACAGTAATTCCAATCTCTGAGAACACATTATCAACACAGCTATTTCTCCATCCAAGTACGGGTGTTAATGACAACGCTCAAAAAACAAACGTTTCCAACAGGAACAAACATCGTCTTACGAAGCATGTGAACCAAAGGGAAAACCTTTTTTTTTTCTTTCCCCCCAAGCTTGGTATGCCATAATTGCAAATGTCATTGCCACTAGTGGGACATTTTTAATGCTTTTTTTCACGCCTGCGCTTGCAGTTCATGTGCTGTTGTTCACAGTTTTTGGCCACATCCAACAGAACTTAACTACGTGATGGTTGGGTTGCAGTTAGCACATTGCACAATTCTGCATAATCGTGTTAAATAATAGTGTTGGAGCCAAAGATCTTACCCTTCTGCAAATGTTAGACCTCCTCTCAAGCAATTAACTGTTACGACTTGCCAACCCAAACAAGCTTGGGCTTTATTTGTTTACAACAATTTAGTTTCTTTCTCTCTTAGGAGTGTCCTTGTGGTACACAAGTGACTAATCTTTGTCTTCAATCTTCAATCTGTAATGTACCATAGGCCTGTGATATCAAATGCTGTAATTCAGGGAAACCCAAAACACTCATTCATGTGTCATATTTTATGCTTTGCACTACAGGCAGACAGGAACCTGTTGCTGCTAAGAATTAATTTATTACATTATTTTGCTTGTAACTGCTTTTTTTTATTTATTTATTTTATTTATTTTTTTTAGAAGACCTTTATACAGTATAAAGGATTTGGTTTGAAATTTGTAAATTGAAAAAAAATAATAATAATAAATAAATAAATATAATATAATATATATATAATCACCTATAAAAAACAGCTGGGCTACTTGCAAAGTAATTTATTAAAATAAAATAAAAATATATCAAAAGAGATGTTTTTTTTTTAGTGTTAAATAGGGTTAAAAAAAATCCAGCATTGATTTTTTTTTTCCTGGAGACTTTACTTCCTTCCTCAATGATACTCCAAGAAGAAGTTCCATGCAGTGAAATTGTTCAAAAACACAAATAAAATGTTTGTCCCTAACCCTTAAATGTGGCAAGCACAAAGGCGACAGGAAGTTTTCTGCCCTCGCACGTCCTCTGTCCTTTTGTACAATTTCCACTGACAAATTTACAGTACATCTTACATGCAACAACAGCATGTTGCATTGGGTCACCAGTCCCATAGGCATTATATGCTTAGATTATATACTGGGAAATATTCGTCAAAACAGCCCACTGGTGATTGAGGTTATGAGAGGACTTGACCTAGGAACAATGAAAAACACCAGTTGTTTCCCCGCTACCATCACTAGCATGAGCCAAGCAGACGCTACTGACAATAAAATGTGTTTGGTGTTGTACACAATCGCTTTTTCCTTCCAACAAAAGGAGGAGACTGTTTGAGTTCCCATTTAAATCCTCTCTTGATTCTTGAACAACCTGCTTTTTTGCCTCACATGGGCAACAGCGTTTTGGAAAAACCCGGCTTTCTCTGTTTCTCGGCATAGCATATATACACGCTTGCCTGAGTGCTTGGTATCCTCATTTTGTAAACACAGGAAAAATAAGGCTTTGAATTTCAGTTCAAAGTCGGAGGCTCTGGAAACTCAGTGGATGAACGCTTTCAATCCGCAGTCCTTACCCAGGCCCTTGGCATCGACAATAAAAAGAACCTGTTGCAGCTTCCCAAGTCGACTCACCTAATAGAAAAAATCTGGGTGAAAAAAGGGTGGGATTTTTATTTATTTATTTATTTATTTATTTACTTAAACATGGCTAATAATATTTCTCAATAATCCCTAGCGTCCCAAGCATCCTTGCTGTTCCTCTGCAGGATCGTGTCTTCATTAGGGTGGATTAGCTGAAAAAACACGACAAGGCAATTGACTTCACACAAGAATGCACCATCCTCTACGGCTCTTCTCTCTAATTTACATCTGTGTGTATTCCTTTAAGTGAAGGCAACACTTTGCTCAAGTTTGCACTTTGCTCAAGGTACAAAGGCTCTGTTGTGGCCGTGAAGGCTTGGTGTGACTCTGTGGGCATGTGAAGTGTCCATTAGAAAGAAGAAGAGTTATAGTCAATAGGTTTTAAGGAGAAATAAAGGTCCTTCCACCTCCTCCTGTCCTCTAAAGCTTGGCTTACGAAATTGCTCGGTGCCTGCCTCAGCCTTTCTTTATAACAATGCTCGGCACCCTTAATGAAAAACTTCAGCATGACCCAGACGTCTATTGTGTTACACTAATCAATCTTTGCATTGTGTGATATATCGTTTGCTTACTAATGTAAACATACAGCTATATATATTTTTTGTTGTTTATCTCGGATGGTAGTTTGCTTAGCTCCTCTTGAATTGAGGGGCTTTATTTTGGCCGGTAATTTAGTTGAGCAGCAAACAGGCTCCAATGTTTTTTTTTTTGGTTTGTTTGTTTGTTTGTTTGTTTTGTTTTTTGACAGACATGCTTTAAAACCATAAAGTAATTTTACATGATTTATCTCATCGTCTATTCTTCCCTTGCCACTCACATACACTCAGTTGGATGAACACAGGTTCTATAAGCCTTTCTGTGCCAACTCTAGGCTCTAAGCAACCAGTTTCAGGCAGGCCCCCCATTTTGCCCCCTTGGTGCTGCCAGTTTGAACAAGTACTCCTCAATGCCCAATTACGAGAGGAGCTCTATTCGTGGACCAGTACAGAATGAGAGGCTTGTTTTCAAGCAGGTTGGAAGTGGATGTGGTTTAAACTGATGACAAAAACAAAAAATGTATATCCTCAAGCTTGCATTCCTGTATTCAATGAATACTGTTATGATACTTTATTTAAAGCATCTGTTATCAGCAATCTATTGAGTAAGTAGATTACATCTTTTGAAATGGTAACTCTGACCATATATTTATGATCAACATTAATTTATGTTAAATTAATTAATTAATGGGATTCGTATATGTGTGCATATATATATATATATATATATATATATATATATATATATATATGTTTCTGTTCATGCTGTTCATTTTGTATCCTTCCAATTTGCCAAAGACATACTGGTGAGTAGATAAATTGCCCACATGTTTGAATGCAGATAACCAATACTGTGTAAAAAATTGTTGAGCCACCCAACTCAATTTATACACATTAAATAAATAAACCTTTCTCCAGAATGGTTCGGTAGTCCTTTGCAGTGACGTGCCCATCTATCACAAGTATTGGGCTTAGGGAATTCCATGATATTGCAGCCCAAACCATCACTGATCCTCCCCCATGCTTCACTCTGGGCATGCAACATCTGGGTCGTACGCTTCTTTGTAACTCTCCCGGATGTGGGAAAGACAGTGAAGGTGGACTCATCAGAGAACAATACATGTTTCACATTGTCCACAGCCCAAGATTTTCACTGCTGGCACCATTGAAACCGACGTTTTGCATTGACACGAGTGACAAAGGTTTGGCTATAGCAGCAAGGCCATGTACATCGACCCTGTGGAGCTCCTGGCAAAAAGCTTTGGTGAAAACAGGAGAGTTGATGTGCACATTTCATTCTGCAGTGAGTTGGGCAGCTGCGGTTTTATGTTTTTTTGAATACAATCTGGGTTAGGACCCGGACATCCCTTTCAGACAGCTTCCTCTTACGTCCACAGTTACTCCTGTTTGATGTGGTTCATCCTTCTTGGTGGTACCTTATGCTGACTTGATGCATCACAAAGACTGCGCCAGTGATACGCACATCAACAATTTGTTCTCTGATGTTGTGTCCATTGCCATATTTTAAGCAAAACTGTGGAATGGTGGAACTGTGGAACTTACTGGTGAAATGTGAAATCAATGAAGACTGGCCACCAAGCTGGTCAAATTTAGCCATCAAACCTCCAACACTGAATTGGCCAGTGTTTCAGTTCCATTGTCCAACTCCTGTTTATATGGGTTTTATACAATATACAGTATAGTGTTATATATGTTATATAGCGCTATATGTATGTTAAAGTGACAGGCTGCAAAGTGCCTAAAGAAACAACTTAAAAATGCATTGTTTATGTAATAACCTCAGCAGCAACCTCATTTCCCCACTCATCTGTTCCAACCCATTTAACATTCAGGATCATTTGTATAGCAATCATCGGCCTGATCATCTGTCATTATCTGCATTTGTTTCTCTCTGGTTCATGCTTTAAGTGTGATGTTTTTACATTCTTGAATGATTATCAGGACACTGTGTGGCTTAACAACTAAAAACATTCCTCTGAAACTACTCAGGTAAAGGTACTGGACTGAAAATGAGAGGCAGAAAACTTGCCAAAAATGAGAGCCAAAATGTGAAGCCTGGAGACCTATTTTTCAAGTCTAAATTAAAATGATAAAGCCTGGCTCTTTGGAAGCAAAATATGAAGAAATGGGGGGGTGGATTAAAACTTTTTTATTTTATTTTTACAAGTAATGTAGCTTCCTAATGAAGAATCTTGAGATGTGGTGAGATTGGCAAGGAAAAGCTCCAACAGACACCATGAGAGAGGATCCAGACTTAAAAGAGGAAAAAAACTGGGTCTCAACTGGGTGATCTTTTTAGGGTGTCAGTGAGGGACCATTCACAAGAGATGCTATTAGAGATGCTGTTTTACAAAGTCCAACTAAATTGCTCTCATTTGAAGATCAATGAGAATTTTATGATAGGGATCATTGAAGTCACAGTATATGAAGCATGCCTATTTTGATGAGAATTTTCTTCTGATCTCTTATAGTTTCTCCAACCATACCTCATTCTGATCACTGCTTGCAAATTTGCCCATTTGTCAGCTCCTTCAACAGATCTATTCATGGGTTGCATTCTATAAAGGTATTTAAATTTCACTATGCATGAAAATGTCCTTCTTTGTGCCCCTGTTGTTCTCTGTCCTACATACGCAGGACCTGTAGGTCATCACGGCACAAGAAGGTCTTGCTCTGACATGCTAGTTATGCCATGAGGCCTAGTTTTTCTCAAAGAGTCACTGCATCACTAAGGATCACTATTGTTCTTGATCACTCATCCCAAGCCTGTTATTTCTCTCCATCATATAAATGCTGTCCTGATTACCCTTGTGCAAGGACAACTACTATATAATCTGAGCACATTCCCAAACACACCCCCGGTTGCCTTTTTGCTACTGAGTGTCACATGAGACTGAGACATTTAAAATAAATGCATCCTTTGGTAAAGGAGCAAGATGCAATGAGTTCATGTCTCTTGAAATGGGTTTCACTCTGACTCTCTGTCTCAGAAGCCTGAGAAATAATTGAAAGTCATAGTTACTTTTGTCCAGATTTTCAAGCATAATTACAAGCTTCAAGCACAGTTTGAGTTTTCCAGTGTTTTTATTATTACCCACAAAATAATCATCCAAATGTCATTATTTAAAATGATTGAATGTCAAGTTTTCATATTAAATACTCAATTCCTGGATGAAATGAGGGGGAAAAACAGACATCAAAGCAGTCTTTCCATAAAATATACAAAGCAGAGTAATAATTAAGGATGTCCCACATTACAATGATTATTTTCATGCAAAAGTTTTGTATGTTCCTGAGTTTTATTACTTTTATAGCATCTTTTCTTTCTTTGTTCTCTGTTCTCTTTCACGTAGAGACTTTTCCATGGTGGGAAAACTTAACAGCATTACAGTTATAAAGAGCTGACAATGGAGACTCCTTCCACAAGTGCAATATAACGGTGTAGCTGTGTTCTCACGGAAAACCTTACCATATTAATAAATATGATTGTTTTTTTGTTTTTTTATTATGCAGTGTCTGTCATACTCATGTTATTATAAAGTACTATTAGAACTCGGCCATGGCACCACCAGTTTGCCAATGTTGGGCCCTTGAGCAAGGCCCTTAACCCTCAATTACACTGATCTGAATTAAATTAACTGAACCAGTGATTAGATAAAATATAAGTCGCTCTGGATAAGGGTGCCTGCCAAATGCCGTAAATGGAACTGTAACTGCTGTTATAGAAAATCAGTCAACACCAAACAGAACTGACAGTTCAATAGCAGCTTATAAATAAAATTAGAATATAATGCATTTCTAATAGAAAGCACCCCTTGGGTTTTATAAAGGTTTTGGATCCGCTTCCTTTAAATGGGTAAAGGAACGGCACTCGGAAAATCAGTTAAGCGGCTGATATTCCGAATGTGGTTTCATTTACGACAACATGTTTCTCCTCCCTGTAGTGTTGCATGCTATGCTTCTGTAAAACTATCTGAAAACATAAAAAAAAAAAGAAAAATTATAATAGTAAAATAAAATAACCCTAGTGTATTATTTTGTCATATGCTCCTGGAAGAAAGAGTTTTATAAAGATATTTCAAATAAAGTTTTACTGTGTGGTCATGTAAATTCTTTGCAACCAGGCCAAAAATATTTTAGTTTTACCACTCTGCTGGTGTACATTGGATGGATGAACAGTGTCTGGTCTGAATCCACTCACCAGACAAACAATAAAACTGTGTGTTAGTTTAAAATGTTAAATAAGGCGTGCATTTTATTGATTCCAAAATGCCATTGTGATGACAGTTCCATGTAGCATCTGTTGGTGTGCTAATGCACCAAAGGAATCTCCGAGCCTGCATAAATGCATAAAATAATGAAAGAACTGTATAAAATAACATACAAGGGCATTCCTTTTGAACAGCAATACAAAAAAAAAATGCTTTAAGAGAGGTTGTATCATGTTGTGACAGGCCATGTGACCTTCCAGCTGCACCAGATGCCACAAGCTGCTTTGGGAAACAAGAGGTCAGTGGTCAGCACTTTGATCCATAGAGGGTTTGTCCGTGTTTCTTTGTTCTGTGCCAAATGATAACACACCTGACTCTACTATTATTAGATGAATCTGATTTCGTGTTTTCTTTAACAGCTTGGAGCATCTTGGTTCTCACTATTTCCAAACAGTTAAATAGTCTAACAGATGAGTAAAAGAAAATCATCTGGCTGTGTGGGAGCTTTTTTTTTCACTTAAAAGACTCATAGTTTACTATTTCTTTATTCTAAATTATAGTAGGTCTCAGAGGTCCTCCAACATGGATGCACCCTTGAGACAATGCATTTTATATACCTCAAGCTTTCCTTATTCTCCGCAAATTTGCAATTACATTGTAATTATAATAATTGAATTTGGATATTTTGTTTCTCTCATATTTGGCTTGTGTGCGGGCTCATACGGAGGCCTAAGAATTAAGTACATTTTGCATTATAAATCCCATTTAAAAAGTGAAGCATAACTAAAAAAACCTCGCACTCACTAATCCTGTATACAGGGTCGTGGGGGCCTGGAGCCTATACCAGGAGGGGCAGGGTACACTTTAGACAGGGTGCCAATCCATCTCAGGACACACAAATACTGTACTGTATACACACACTCACACACTACGGACAATTTGGAAATGGCAATTAGCCTAATCTGCATGTCTTTTGACGGTGGGAGCAAACCGCAGTACTTGGAGGAAACCCACCAAGGATGAGAAAAACATGCAAACTCCATGCACAGAGAAGGGAATTGAACCTTGTCAGAAATCAAACCCAGACCCTGGAGCTAACCTCTAAGCCAATGTGCGGACCACAGAAAACTATGGATGTTGCAATATTTCTATCCATCCTGGAAGCATCTTTTTCACGATGACTCTGCCTTCATTTGCAGGGTACAAGACTTCGCTTTTAATGATTTGGTGAGGATGAGAATGATGTAAGTCATATGCTATGTCCTTCACAGTCACCAGATCTCAAAACAACAGAACATCAGTGGGTAATTCTGGAGAGAAGTGTTAGTGTTTTCCACCACCATCATCAAACCACAGCTGATGTAAATCTTTATAAAGGATGACGTAGTTTGTCGACACTGTACTAAGGAACATTGGTGACTCATGGTGGCCCAAAACCTTACTAACACACTTGTTTATTCTTTATTAATTTTTTCCTTTAATTTGGTTCTTATATGAAGGTTACCCTTGGATATGACTGACTCCAGTATGATACACACATTAAAAAAAAAATAATAATAAAAAAAAGCTTTTTTTGTTTGTTTTGTTTTTACTAGCACTCTTTAGTCAATCTTCTCACATTGTAAGTGATGATGAAGAGGACTCTAGAGTTGAGTGCATTAACACCTATTTCTGTGCTTATTTTAGTTCCACCAAGTACTTTTTCCATTGCAATAGTCTTTCTATTGGCTTACTCAATAGGCTGGTTTATTGGACACAAATTAAGTTTAGTCCTAGACTAAACAGGATTTTTAATCACATAGCTCAGCGATGACAGTATAATTGAGTGTCAGTGTATTTCATGGGATACAGAGCTAAATATGGAGTTGTGGGTGGATTTGGTTTTTTTTATTTATTTTTATACATTGATTCAAGTTCACACAAATTCTTTACACAAACTGAAGTCTTTATTTACAAAGAATTTGATTGAATTATTTATTCAGGGTTTCACTGATAACTGTTTTTATCGACATCATGAACGTAAAAAAAAAAAAAAAACTTTTTGTTTAATCAAAATGTTCAAAAGTTAGGTCTTCAGTCATTATTTAAACAGTCAGTGACTAGTGGTGAGGGGGAGGAACAGTTGCCACTATTGGAGTCTTGAGGAAGGGCCTAAACCCTGCACCCTGACCTTTAACCCTGCGACTTTGTCATTGCACACTATAGTACTCCGAAATCAAATGCAGTTTACCAGTTAGCAGAAGTGTAAATCGTAAAGTTTATACACTACATGTGTATATATACAGTATAATCAGTATATATAATCAATGGTGTCATGGAAGCTTAGTGGTTAGCACTGTCGCCTTGCACCTCCAGGTCCTGGATTCAATTCCTGCTTCGGGTCTGTGTACATGTTCTCCCCGTTCTTGGTGGGTTTCCTCTGGGTTCTCTGGTTTCCTCCCACATACCAAAAACATGTTAGGCTAAGTGGCTTTCCCAAATTGCCCATAGTGTGTGAATGTCCTACCATGGTTGTAAAAATGGGAATAAATACAAGGGTAAATCCACAATGAGCTCTTTGGTTTTCTCGGTATTAACAGATGTGCAGAAACAGATATTCACTGTGATGTTTAATTCTCCTCACCTCCTGGCTACATAGTACCGGTAAGAATTTAAAAATTACTTACAGCACACTCCTGTTAATTACACTAACTGTCGGTTTGCCAGCTCTGTTAGTTCCACTAGTCATGGAAGGGTGTCGGTGAAGCAAAATAAGTGGTTCAATAAACAAACAAATCATAATCTGTTGATAATAAATTGTGTTTGTGGAATGATATCCAGCATAAAAGCACTCCCTCAAGTGTGATATTGCTTAATTCTATATTATCTCTATGCATATTGCAAGTCGGCAAATTTTAAATGCTTATGCAGTTTGCTGAATTCCAAAAATCAGCCAAGAAATGTATATATCTTAATTAAATTAACTGAATAGACTAGATTTTTATATTTCCTAAATAGTTTCTATTAGAACTTTTAAGACAAGCAGAAAAAAAAAACTAGACTAAAGTGCAGATGTGTGTCTTCTTTATTACTTATAAGATGCCTTTAGTCTTTTCACATGACTCAGCACAGTTTATCGTTTCTGTACCGATGAGGCAGAGAACCAGACAGCACATCAAACAGCAATGCCACGCTCATGAACAGCCAAAGCAATCAGCCTGATTGCATGGCCCTTATTATCTGTAATCTCCAGCTAATGTTGCACACAACAGAGACATTCTGATGCGCTAGTTTGAGCTGATACCGAGTGCGTGCGCAACGTAACGCTGCAAAGGGCCTACGAATTCCAACGTCATTTAGACGTACTGAGATCTGAGATAGTCAGCATGCCGCCAACTTCAGGACAGAGACAGCACTGCAACGAGCCACCGGTTGATGCCTATCGCAATATTTCATGCTCTCGGCCTCGAACGTGGTGCACGCCATGCTTTTTTTTTTTTCCTGAGTGCTGTTTAAAAGACCCGAGCTTTGTTTGCGATGAAGCTGAAACCAAGAAATTATCCTTTTAACAGAAAGTGTTTCTGGCTGTTGCACAGACCATTAACCTTTCCTTGTGTGCAGGGAATTCTCTTGTAAAAGAGTCAGAACATTTGTCAGTCTGTCAGGATAGTTTACTGTCAGCGAAACTACATCGGTTGGTTAAATTTAGATGACGCAGCGGTGGGATTTCGCAGGAGGTGTATAAGAACGCCTAGGCTAAACAGATTTGACTGAATCAATTGAAGCATATCTGCCATGTCATTTACACAAGGACACCTTAGCCTTAAGTCTACAAGGTCTTTAATGCAGACCTTGAAGTGTTTTATTCCACTTAGACTACAGCAAATACAGATGATAATTTTGCATGTTCATGGTTGATATTCCATTCAAAAATGTACTTTCCATTATTACTTACATTAAATGAGCTACATACAGTAAACCATTGTTCTGTCAGTGGATCTCTCTCTCTCTTTCTTCTTGAAGACATTCCCATGCAAAAGACTGCCATTTTATATTACATCCTTTTGACGATTGAGACCCCTTGCATAAATGCTAAGCAAGCATCTCTTCATAGAAAACTTCACTGTCGCAAATGAACGCAAATCACTTAAATGCTTGGTAAAGTTTCATCATAAAAAATGACAGTAAATATCACAGCTATGTTTCAAAGTGAAAGTACAGTAAGAGCATTGCCATAGCCACACAGTGTGATGAGAACTCAAGATTGGGAATAAACTGCCCATAAGAAAACCACTTGTTACTGAGACAAAACAGAAAAAGCGTCAATTGGCTGCGGAGCATAAAGATTGGATTTTGGAGCTACGGAAGAAGGGCATATGATCTAATGAGCCCGACTGACACGCATGCAGTGTACCCCACTGTACAAGCCTCTAGAGGCAGTGGTATGATCTGGGGTTGCTTCAGTTGCTCAGGTCTAGACTCAACAACGTTATGTGGCAATAGAATTAAGTCAACTAATGGCACAGACAGGTTCCAGGACTTAAATTGGTAAAGAGTTGTTCTGGAAGCATAAGGAATCATTTATCTCAGCACATTGCATGCTGTAAGCTAAAGGTGGTCGAACAAAACTTTAGTGCGTGCAACCCTCTGTGTAAGTTGTTACTATAGAAATGATAATACTAATAAGCAGAATAATCATATGATTTAAGTCACAGATGGTCTTACTGGTCCCTCTGACCAGTCTTAATAATTAAGCAACACTATGGTATTAAAGTTATGATTTTATTTTAATATATATGTATGTTTTTATATTTATGGTAAATAACTATTATGGTAAGAACACACTAAGTTAATTTAGATGCATAAACGTATCACAAGTTTAAGTAAAAAAAAAAAAAATCCCTATATATCAGAAACACATTTGAACTTTGTGTTGTATTGTTTCTTCTGTCACTAACCTCAAAAGGATTATTGAGTGTAACGCTGGTTAACAAACCTTTCATACTTTTTCAGTTCCTTTTGTCCAAGTGAAACTGACAGGTATAGTGAAATGTGCATAACATTTATGACATGAAGCACAGAACACATTTTGCTTGGCTCTTATGATATTGTTAACTCTACTGTTATGATATTAGATTCCTGCTGTGAGCTCCAAAAATACCACATATATTGGATGAGTGTTCTCGATTTATTAAAAAAAAAATAAATAAATAAAAAAGGTTTCTTGCTAAACCCCATCTTGTCTTGGACCGACTCTGACCAAAGGGCAATGCCAAGGAACACATGCTTTTCAGTAGATACAATTTTGAACACAGCACTTAATCTGTGGAGTTTATTAGTTTTGTTTTTTAATTATTATACTTTATTTATTTATTTTTACTCCTAACTCATCAGTGTCTTCATGTATTGTTGTTGATTGTGTAAGAGCTCAATGAAAGACTTTCAGAGTTTGCTAAAAGAAGAGTTTGGCCCATCAGTTATGCTGTGCCTACTAATGAGCTGCCCTGGGTCTCTTTGGTTTCTCAGAAGGAATGTCCGCAAGCAGGAGAATGAACGCTGCTCGTTTTTCAAACAGGACATCAAATGGGAGACTTTTACTGCAATGCCCTTCATTACCTAGAGCATAATGATATACGTCATGCTTACTGCAGAATTTTGTGTGTACAGTAGGTGTGTGTGTGTGTGTGTGTGTGTAATGAAAAGATGCGCATACTTGCTTTTACTAAAGTTGACCAGGAGGCTGACACATCTAGAGCAGCTGGTAAAATTAGATTTATATATATATATTCCTTCACACTAAAAAATGCTGGGTTGTTTTTACTACCCAAACGCTGGGTTGCCTCTGTTTCTGGCTTATTTACAGGGAGTTGGGTACTTTTTTTTTTTAACCCAGTTGGGTTAGCTAGTGCCAGCTAACATCACAGACAAGACCGCCCCTTCCCTGAAGTTCACCAGTGTATTCAGTGGCTGTGTCAGCTTTGTGTCTTTTTTTCTTCCTCCTCAAGCATTTAAGAGGAAATGTAAACGTTAAATATAAGGTTTGTATACACACTTTCACTCACCTATGACTGAATTTGTTCACTGTATGGAACATTTATTACTGTTACCGTGTTACACTCAAACTTTCAGCTTGGTCTGTGTTGTAGCATGCTAGCTTATCTGACAATGGCTGCTAGCTAGCCAAACCAAAGAACCCAACATGTGTATGAAAGAAACTGCAAAAATGTGAGCTTTTTAGCTTTCTTTGTAGAATGCTTGCAGGGTGTATGAAGGTGGTGAAGTGATGAATGAAAGCTAAACTGTTAATTGCAGTGCTAGCATTTAGCCAAGTTGCTAGCGTTAGCAAACACATATGAAAAGCTGAGGTGTTCTAAAACACTAATCTTCTAACAAATATGTATACTAACCTATATACTATGTATAACCAACCCTCTCGATTTTTCCATAAACTTTTACTTTCTTTAATTTCTTTTTTTCTAAGGTTGGAATGAACACCGTAGAATATCTCCAGGAGGCTGAAGGGTTGTGGCCGTACCCCTACATCCTGATGTTGGGAGATAATGACCAGCACTGCTCTCAGGCATTAGTGCTTCTCAGTAATAGTATCATAATGATGTCGCTGTTGAACTTGTTTTGTATTATCTGATCTTGTGCTTTTGAAAAATAAATATAAATATTTTTTCTATGATTTGTACAATTAATTGGGTGTTGTCTATTGCATATATGTATGGTTTGCAAAACTTAAAGTGTTTTTTTTTTTGTAATAGACCAGTATATCAAAGTAATTAAACTGTTTTACCCATAGACATGTAAAACATAAAAATAATAATAACCTACTTGTGAGGTAGAATTAACCCAGCATTACAGTTAAATATGACCTAGCATTTGGATTGAATATTTTACCCATCTTGCTGGGTTAAATAAATAACCCATTTTGCTGGGTTAAATTAACCCAGCATGTAGTTGGTCCAATATTTATCCGCAGCTGGGTTAAAAACAACCCAGTTTGGTTTGTTTTTAACCCAGCATATTTTAGGGTGTTGGGATTGTGCATATACTGTAGTGCATATACATGACGTGTGTGTGTGTGTGTGTGTGTGTGTGTGTGTGTGTGTGTGTGTGCGCGCATGTTCTTCTTGGTTGGTTTGCTATATAATCATATTTCTTTGACAATGCATGACATCATATATTTTATTTTGTTCGCCAAAAAGTGCCATATCAGTACACACTCGTTTATTATGTTAATCTCCAATATGTAAGATTCTACAGCTTATGTAGCAATGACAGTTAAAGTTTTTGAGTAAAAAAAAAAACAATTAAGGAAAAACGTCTAAATTCCCATTGACTCGAAGAGGGCAAACTATGGTATGTAGAAATACCGTAATTAAACCCTCTATTGTTCCAATCCTGGGGGAAAGATGGGGTGAGAATGTGTCTTCTTTGGAGTTAATCACTGAGCTCTAGGAAATATCTAGTCAAATACCTTTGCACCATACAAATTTAAATATAAAGCAATAATGTTACATATCCAATATGTACGTAGATATGAAATAAGTACATTTGTGTCCCCTATATGAATTTGAATAAAGTGACTGGAACAGAGATTCCATAAAATAAACCAACAAATGAGAGCTAATGAAGAACAAGTGGAAAAAAAATAAATGAGACAATCACTGGGCAGGGACAATGTGTAGCAGGGTCTGAAGTTGGAGAAACCAGGGAGGAGACAGGAAGCAAATAAAACAAAGACAGACAGGAAGCGCTCGTCATTTTTCTTCCAACAGAATTCTAAAATACCACAAAGAAGCTTTAATGACCATCTGAATAGTACAGAGATTCTTGCCACTTCATAGAGTAGGGTCATGGAGTATAGATCTGTTACCATGTTACCATGAGGGGTTTTGTTTTAATTGCTTAGCGTTTTCAGTAGATACAATGACCAAACAATGCTTCTTATAAAAATAAAATAAGTGGAATGAGAAAAAGAGCAACATATAGAGTAGTCTTCTTAAAAACACCTAGAGTAATAATTGTTCAAGTCTTTTGTTGATTTAGGTTTCTGAATATCGAAAAGTCAAGAATAATTGAAATATATTATTTAAATACATACCGCATGAAGTGAATGTAAAGTGATGGGTTAGGGCTGGATGTTTTAGGATGGTTTAGGGCTGGTTTTATAACGCTCTGGATTGGTGATTGAATGGTTGGGGGTTCAAATCCCGCCACTCACTGGTTGCCATGATTGAGCGTTTGAGAAAGGCCCTTAAACCAATGGCCATACAGTATAAGCATCACAAGAGGAAGTCGGACCCACTGATGTAGAAAGTGGGTGTGAGAATGGTGTAGACAATGAAAGGGCAAACCAAGATCAGAATACCTGAGAAGGTGGCTATTCGAACCGTGACTTACCATCCCTGCTAATGATGGATTAAAAAAAAAAGATAGAAACTTTTTGTCTAACATTTGATTACTTAGGTAAAGCAGCAATGATATCAGTCATCATGTGTTAATTATCTATCATAAGCATAAGATTCCATTTGTATGAAACATATGATGTCAAAATACTATTAAATTAAACAGGTTTTCTAAAAAACTATTTTTTATGTACAAATTTTTTAATTGAAATCAATGAGTAAATGTTTTGTAATTTATAACTCCATGGCGTTTATACATCATAAAAACCATACTTCAGGGATCTTCAACTCTTCCTGGAGGACCATTGTTCAGCACAGTTTCCAATTCACCAAGACCTAAATACACCTATTGAACCTGATAATTAACAGTGTTTCAGCAGAAGAATCAACAACCTTACTGGACACTAGCCTTCCAGGACAGGATTTAAAGATCCCTACCATACGCATTTGATTTTGGCATGTCCTTCACCTTGTCCTGCCATTGGCCTGCTACCTCATTGTGTTCACCTGATCTGTGTTAGTCCATGATTCGTTTCTTGACATATATAAAGGTTATATGATCAATGTAAAATGTTATCCTGCATCCAATTCAATTAAATATAAGTTATGATTAAGGTTAACACTTTTACCCTTGCCTGTTTATTTTTTATCAGGATTTTCATTTGACCTTGTTCACAACAGAGCTTGGTTTTATTCTCAATTCTGATTTGTAGGGCAGCTGTGACAGTAGGTTCAGCTACAAGACAAATCACAAGTTTATGCAGTATTATGGCACTCTTAACATAACATTTCTGTAAGAAGTCTCCAGTACTAGTTAATGTAAGATAACTTTTTGTCAGTAAGTGGAAGTCTTAAGAACTTTTAAATGAAACAATAGTGGATGGTGAGAAACCCTACTGGATTGTGAGGTTATCCATTTTGACCACTGTCTTGGACTCTATGACATTTGGGTTGAAATGAATGCATTCTGTCTGCAATTTATTGCACCGCAACATGACCAAGGTGCGCAGAGCTCACTGCAGTCATTTCTGTGAACATTCTGGGAGTTGAAACGTCTGATCATTAAAAATCACAGATAACTTGTCACCAACTTGCGAGAGTGACACATTTGTTTGTAAGAACTGTTCACACAATCATTCACCAACACCACTTGCACGGCTGGGACTCTTCTGGGAATGAGTTATTGCCAACTTGCTCCAAACATTTTCACATGTTTTGCCCTGGGAGTTCCTGGGAAGCCCGCGTTTCAGAGTTGAAGCAGGCTCTGGCATACTGAGAAAACTTTCTACCTTGATAGTTTTCAAGCACTACTGAAATGCGAAGATCATTGGTGTATCAGAGGATTATATCAAGAAATAAAAGGAGCTTTTACTTATCAAACTGTCTTCTGTTATTCTGCACAATTAAAACTCTCAGTTTGACTTGAACAACCCTTTGTATTTACTTACAGCTGCAGCATGTGTTATAGCTTTAAGGTAGCAGACTGAAGTGAAGTGTAATGGCAGGTTGGCGATGAAGCCACTCTCGCCCCAGACACTCTTAGTGGTTTTAATTACCTGTTTGGTTTGTTCGTCTGCAGCACTACCATTACCTCATGTATGCAACTGCTTAATAATGACACAAAGGCCAAATTGGGTAATACCAGCTTTTAAATGCCCGTGCTAAATATAAACTAGAATTATGCAAACACAATAGCCACCTTTTTGTTACGAAGGTGTTTCTCATAAAAACAGGTCTGATTTTACTGGTGGTAGCTGTAACTCAGGAATGATGACTTCTTCTGTCCGTCCGTCTGTCTGTTGGTTTGCTCATCCTCTAAGTATCTGTTAAGTGACCCAAATTGCAGATGAAATCTCACAGTTATATTCAGATGTTTACTCTGATGTAAACATTATTCTTGTTGGCTAAATATTTAAAACACCATTTTTAGCATGTCTTCTAAGAGGTACCATGCACAAGTCATTACTTTAACCACTTTCTACAAATCTATACAAATCATTAAATAGTTTATTTTCTAAGACTTCACATTTCCCCTTACTTACTTGATAGTAATGAATTTCACATTTCATAATCAGCTATGACACAAAATGTGAAGGCTAAATTTATGAAAATCATTTTTGCTGACTCATCCAGGTGTCATAATGATAAAGCTGTGATACAAATTATAGCTAATACTAAGGTCAGGAGTGCTGTTATAGAAAAGAAATCACCTTCTAAACGATCACATTTAAGAATTTAAAGATGCCTTGTGTAATAAATCATTAAATAGCTCAATAATTATCATTATTTATGAATTCAATGATTAAATGTAAAGTTTAACTCATTATAAATTGTATGCAGTTCATATTTTATATTCTATTTGGTGCTGTACAAATTGCATTCAGCAATGTTTTTAATGCTGAAAAAGCAACATATGTTGTTGTTGTGAGGAAAGTTAAGAAATTTCTCTATTAGGTAGTGACAATGAGTATTTTTGTTACTCCATCAAATCACAGTAATTATTATACCAGTGACTTTTGCTGTATTGTAAGAGTGCTGATACTGATGATAGGGTAAGTATTCATCATTGCATGATTTATGTTGTAGATGACATTTTGTTTGCTAAAGCTACAAAGTAGCATGCCAAATGAAGGAATATCTATTTTCCTGGTGTTACAATATTTTGCCAAAATTGCGTTATGACTTGTTTTCCAGTATTGGCTAAAGCTGGATTCAATTAAACATGACATCTTGAATTCTTGGAGTAAATTAAAGAACATTGTGTTCTTTTTTTCCCCCATAGTTTGCATGAAATGAGATACAACTGTATCCCAGACAATCTGGTCAGGTACATGGACTGGACAGAAAATGTGATCCAAAATTGCCAAAAATGAGAGGCAAAAACCTGCCAAAAATTAGAGCCAAAATGGTCCTCCAGAAAGTCTGGAGAACTATTTCTTAAAACTACATTTAAAATACAAATATTTCTGGCTCTTTGGAAGCAGAAGTTGAAGAAATGAGGGGTGGTTCAGCAATGAGGCCACATCAACAACATCAAGAGACTGCTTTTGCTTAAATGCTGGTAAAGAAAATGTTATCGTAGCTGATATTTAATTGGTAATGAAATTACCTGCAAATTCTTTGAAATCTTTTTTAAATTCAAGTACGTATAACAAAACCTAGCTTAAAAACAGCCATATACAGTAATAGCAAGCTAATTTAGCTAGTTAGCAATCTTTCTGGCTTAGCTGACAGGAATATTTACTCACTCACTCACTCATTGTCTACACCAGTTTATCCTATATACAGGGTTGAGGGGGGCCTGGAGCCTTTCCCAGGAGACATAGGGCATGAGGTGGGGTACACCCGGGAGTGCCAATCCAAACACAAACTTACATGCTCATTCACTAACTATGGGCAAATGGAAACACCAATTAGCCTATTCTGCATGTCTTTAGACAGCAGGCGAGGAAGCCCACCAAGCACAGAGAGAGAGAACACGTAAACTCCATGCGTACGGAGCCAAGACGGGACTCGAACCTTCATCCCTGGAGAGACAAGGCAACAGTGCTAACCACTAAGCCACCGTGCAGCCAGGAATATTTAAGAGGAGGCACTTTCATTACAATTAATTAAAATGTTTTAAAAAATAGTCAGGCAAAAATATTTGCCCCATTTATCTTTGATTCAGTTGTTTTACTGTACATGTTAAGCTTAAATTCATTTAGTATTTTTCAGCATTTTTCTAGTTTAAATGTGCAGTTTTGTTGTGAGTTTATTACAGTATACAGTATGTTTATAGTATGCTACATTTTTTTACCTGGTATTATGATCTTGAATAATGGAGCTTATCAAACCATTGGTTTATTAAATGTATTTAAAATTATTTGAAATAACCTTATATTATATCTATTGATGAACCTATTGAAAAATTATTGAACATACATTAACATAAACTGGGTTTAAATAAAAGTTTGACTGGAATAACCGGTGATTCAGTCAGCCACATCTGTCATGCTCTAACATCTGTGTTGTGGGCATGGTTGGCATGATAAAGAAACAAAGAGGACTTGCCGTAGATGTTTGGATGGACAGACTCCATTCCCTGGGCTAAAGACCAGATCTCCAAGTGGTCCCATGACTAGGAACGGTTTATTAAGCTATTTTATGGGTAGTAAAATGCACAGAGAGGCTTATTAGGCTTTTGTCTGAGTCTGAAAGGACCAAGCCAAACAATTACGTCTTTTAAATACCTTAATTTTATTACGTATTGCTGAGCCCAGCAAAAAAATCCCGGTGTAATTTGTGTACAAATTGACAATGTCTGGTCATTTGCTTTGAGCCCCAAATTCTGAGCTGCTGTCTGTGAAAGAAACCTAATAAACAAATTCAGGGAGCTCATTTTAAATCCATAAGAATAGGATAATTTCCATCACCCTTTTAGAATAGAACATAATTTAAAAAGGACCAGTCAAAAGTTTGGACAAGTTTGGATTCATTTTCCTGCATTCTAACACAATACTGGAAATTTGAAACTGAAATGGTTCTTGCAAGAACAGCATTGTCAAGCAGTCAAGTATCAGTCAAGTGTATTTGCAAAAAAGCACGATGCAAAAAAGCACGATGAAGAAACTGGGTCTCATGAAGGCAAGACCAAAACTTAACTCTGCTGCAGAGGAGAAGTTCATTTAACGTCACCAGCCTCAAAAATCACCAATTAACAAACAGCACCTCAGATTAGAGGCATTATGAAGTCTTTACAAAGGAGATTGTTGCAGATTGTGGATGCCTTCAGCATTGTTTTACAGTGTAGAAAGAAATAAAAATCAGGAAAGTCTATGGAGTTATGGAATTAGAAGGTGTGTCCAAACTTTTGACTGATTGTATAGATTGTGAAGTATGTGTCCTTGCCTAGGCATCAGTTTTAAAATGGAAGCACATAAATGGAAATGGAAGCACAGGAAGGAAGCACGTAACATTGTACGTCAAAATGGAAGGCCAAATTAAACACATCTGATGCTATTGGGCTTTGCTCTGGTTATGATCCTTCACATGTCTCAGATACACAAGAAAAGAAATGTTTTTTATGAATTCACAGTTTTCTGGCTTCATGAACTTTAATAAGGTGCTTTCATCATTATCATTAGCTCTCAGGTGAAGTCATGGTTTAGCATAATGACTCAAACCTAGGCATTTGCACTTGAATGATGTCAGCGTCTTTGAAAGTGAATGGAGTTCATTGCTTCTAGGAAACACAGCTAATAGCCTCTTTAGCTGATGTAAATAGGCTACACTGATGAAATACATACTTTTGGATTTAAAGGTGTTTCTTTTAAAGTCGTCATAAAAGTACCTAGGGCTTGGCGTTACATTTAAGTATGTGTCAACTGCTTTGTTGCCAATATTACATAGCACAACAGCCAGACTGTTCACAGACATATAAAGAAGACTTGGGGTTGCTTAGAAGTCGTATGATAAAAATTTTGAGATGCATGCTTTTATCTAGAGGTGGAGGTAAATGTTCATTAGCTTTTTTCACTCTTGCAGCAATTGGTTCCTAGTAGAACCACTTGATCTTTTGAACCACTTTATGAATCACTTGATCTTTTAAGACCTGTAAGCATCTACACATGCATAAGCAATTTCCTTTCTATCAAGGTTAAGGAATATGGTTTGAGTTTTCTTTTGCACGTTTACCAAAAAATGGAGGTCGGTGAGGGCACTTCACAAGCACAGTTTATTCACAGCATGCTAGAGGTACTGGGGTTACAAACTACTGAGAAATTGTACTTAGGTGAATGTACAGATAAAGCATCAAAATTTACTTTACTATTTAATTTAATAAAGTGGAAGCAATTAAGCAGTCAAAAATGTACTCAAGTGAATGTCAAAATTATTAAACTTTTTAAAAATTATGTTGTGTCTCATAATTATTCATTTCAGTTTTATAAAATGATCTACAACTGTTGCAAGTAACTATATCTAAAATGATTTATTCACTTATTCAATAGTTAGTTGACTATTACTATTACCATTTCTGCCTAGCCAAATATGCAATCAGTGCAATATGGGATTAGCAAAGGAAACTAATTTAATAAAATATTCCATGCTATGTACATGCATTCAAATTATGGAAATCACAGAATTCATACATTTTAGGGATGTAAAGAAGATGCCATTTTCAAAAATTGTCTACTTGGCATGGTGGATTAGTGTCCTGGATTAGTCGCCTTTCACCATCAGGTCCTGGGTTCTGACGGATTCCTGCATTGGGTCTGTGTGCATGGAGTTTGGATGCTCTCCTTGTGCTCGGTAAGTTTTCTCTGTGTTCTCAAGTTTCCTCCCACAGTGCAAAGACATGCAGATTAGGCTAAATGGCATTCCCAAATTGTCCATTAATAGTCCTCTGGAAAAGGATATGGCAACCCACACCAGTACCCTTGCCAAGAAAACCACATGGACATCATCTAGGAAGACCTGGGGTGCTATTGTCTATGATGTCACAAGGAGTCGACACAACAACTAAACAAACAAACAAACTCATGTCATTTTACTGAGAGATTAGTAACATTAGACGTTAAACTGCTCGGATGCTCGAACCAGCATTAAATTTAGACAAATTTTTCTTTTTCTTTTTTTTAACATGAGAAATTGATGTCAGATTGTGCTGTTAGCTTCAAGAACAAAAGAGCAAGATATATTTTCTCATTGTTTATTTTACAATGATGTTTACACAGATGAGAAATCCAACGCATTATTAGTGTGGATTTTGTTGACGAATTACAGAAGGAAGTTGTCTTTGTAAGGTAAGTGTAAGGGAGTTATAATGAAATTCAAGCTTACAGATAAGGAACGTATAGAGCTAACTAAAAGGACTAAAGCTCTGCTGTGTTGATCTTTTAGGTAGAGATGAAATCTTTGGCCTAAATCTTTTTTTATATATTTTCACAACCTACAGGTGGTCAGAAATCATTGAGAATAATGTAGGAAACTTGGGAAGTAAAAAATTGTAAAGTAAAAAAGTAGGAAGTAAAAAAATATTTGACTCATTTGCAAGGCCTTCAGCATGAATTATAAGTCAAATATACCACATTATCAATGAGAACAGAAATATACAAGGGGCGTTCAAGTCAAACCCGATCATTGAAAATCTACTTGCAAAAGAGGTGCACACAATCATTCACAAACACCACTTGCACATTACTGGAACTCGGCTGGGAGTTATTGACACACAACTGTCCCATCCTGATCCTGAGCCATTTCGACATGTTTAGGCCTTTAATGTTGTTCCTGGGAGCCCAGAACCTAAGACATAAAGCAGTAAGTCAGCATCCTGAGAAAACGTTCTACCTCTAGGTGCCTTAGCGTAGCAGGGGCTTATATGGAGAAATGAAAAGAGTTTTTACTCTCATATTGTAACTGTGTTCTGTTATTCTGCACAAATCAAATGTCCTGGTTTGACCTGAACGCTGCTGTAGATACAAAAGGATAAAAACTACAGGTTGCAAAAGTCCACTGTGCATACTAAGCTGTTGTTGCTGCTTTCTGGTGCACTGTGAGCTGATTGCTAATCAGTGCCTTGTCTGCCTTGTTTGGTTGTTGTTTGTGCTTGGCTTGGATACCTTTGTTGCTTTGGACATGCTAAGTCTTTCATAAGACGCTGGCCATGTGCTGCAACAGAACCTTTGGCTGCTATAACTGATGATTGTCTAGCAAAGAAACCCAACTTCTTCCACCCACAGTAGCTGTTTGGTTTGATTAATTTGTGATAAAATGCCTAGTAGCTCCAGATAAAAGCTTCAATAGTAGTAATGTTATGATTGGCACTGAAACAAGGTAGATAAAAAGAGATCATTATGAACAGATGATTATCGTGTTATTAATACCTGCAATTACCATTACCGTTATTCCAGCCAGGCATAGGAACAACTATTAGATTTTTTTTTTTTTCAGCTGTGGAATTATTTTCAGGTTGTTTTCATGAGCCTCTATTGCTCGATGGCATGCAAAATTCATGGGAAATCTCATAAGCAGGAGTTTAATATACTGCTAACCTTTTTCCTCCATTTATCTGATTGTGACTGTTCAAAATTTATGGATTTACAATCACAAGACAATGTTGTTTCAGTCCACGCTGTTGGACTGCACGCCTGCTTTCACACTTCCTTTTCCTTTTTACATTTCCTGATCGCCTCTCTCTCTCTCTCTCTCTCTCTCTCTCTCTCTCTCTCGCTCTCTCTGTCTCCAGCACAGAACCTGAGCAAACAAAAGTAAGGTCTAGTTGATTCATTTTCATGAAACCATTCACTTTGATAAATGTTTTTTCAGCAGCATCTTGAATTCTCACCTTAGTTTCTCCTTATGGCTTTGCTTGTTGCTCTAAGCCTGTCCTTAAACAACGCATTCTAAGAAATCCCTTTGGTGCTTATTTATATATGTAAGATGTTTAGATTTTCTGGGGTACACGCAGTTGAAGCTTATGGTTAAGACACTGGAATACTGATTGGAAGTTCACAGGTTCAAACCCCAGCATCACCAGGTTATCACTGTTTGCCCTGTTATCAAGTTCTTTACCCTCAACTATTAGATGTAATATGAAATAAATGGAAGTTTCCCTAGATAAGGATGTATAGGGCCCAACTATTGCCCAAGAAGGTAAAGGGACAAACGATAACCAATGACTATGTCTGGTTAAACTAAGTAAACTTATGGTGCAAGAAAAAAAAGGGGTGGGGGGGGGGTGGAGGGAAATTGCCCTCTCATTCTTCTCAGAGGAACACAAAATTGAATTTGTACACATTCTTGAGATAAAGTCAGTCCCAACTGGATAGCAGCAGCAGCAAAAAAAAAAAAAAAAACAGCTGTCTGCGACAGTGTGAATCAAAGTTGGGTCTGGAGACCTCAGGGATCTGAGTATCATTATCAAGCGGTGTGTGATTGTAATTTATTTTCAATTCAGTGGTGAAAACCACAAGGCTGTTTGATTTGAAACAACTCAGAATCAAGTAGACCTGTAATTAATATAGACTTGCTGTTCTGTCAGTAGAAAGTAAAAGTAAAAAAAAAAAAAACACTCTGTTGTGCCAAGTAAGCAGTATCCCATGAGCTAGAATGCTGTTATAATGAATATAGTTTTCTTGTGTTTTATGTGTGGGCTCCTTCAGTCTCTTTCCAAAGAAAACAGCTACTAGGTGAATTGCCTGTGGTGCATGGTGCCCTGAGATAGACTCGCTTCCTATCCAAGATGTAGTCCCACAAGACACTGTGACAGACTCCGGATTTGCATAAGGAGTGAATAAAATAGACCTGCAGAAAGTGGACAAAACGGCTGCCTCCAAAGACGAATGAGAAAAGGTCTCTGACATCAAGCTGCATTCTGGAAGTAACGAAACCCTCCGTCAAATGAATGAACTTAATGATCCCACATTCTCAAACATCCATCGATCAGTGTGTTTCTCATCCAGCAGCAGGAGGCACTGTTCTGTAAACAACATGTGATCACTTTTGAGTGTTTTTTCCCCCTTTCCACAATTGCCAGCGAGTGCAGATCAGCTGGCTTTTGAAGAAGAATGAAAACAAGCCCGGCCTGAGAAATCTGTGCATGTATGCTGGAGTTGTTTATTGAATGTGTCTGCCATGGTTAAAGATGTGCTATGTCATAGTCACTGAGCTGCACAGCCTTGGAAATCTCAGATCTGCTGATCTCAGTGTTCCTCAACATCTGAGCGCCACTGCTGCTTTGGCAAGTGCGCCGTTCAACGGGTGAGAGAAAATAACGAAATACTTTACATTGCAATGCTTGTGAAGATACATTTTGAGAACTTCTGAGGACAAAAAGAAGGAGCTGTTAGAGCTGCTAAAGCTTTTTGCTACATTAAACCTGTATACATAGAGACAGTGGTATGAATAAAGAAAAGGTCCACATTGTACTTTAAGCACTGATCCATTGTGTGAGAGTACAGTTAACTTTTTTTCTTTGCTTGTTTTAAATCACAGTTAGGATTGAAGGTTAACAGAAATGTCAGACACATGCTGTTTGGCGTTAAGGGAGATTTCCGTTTTGGACCAGACTGAGTGGGTTTTCTTGGCCATCCTGCCATTTCTTGCAGTTTTAATGCGACAGAGAAAAGGAAAACATCAGTCGCAGTTCATCCTTTGATTTATTTTTAACTACATGGATAACCCTGGAAACCACAGACATTACATAATAATGAAACATAGCATCTTGTTGTTTTATTGTTTCCGTGCCATAAAGGGATATGTTTGTACAATACGATCTTGCATTTATAACAGTGCATTTGAAAACAGAAATGGTTACACTCACTGAAGGGTGGTTGTGATATTTGATTGGAGGGTTGCAAAATGGTATGGTTAACTATAGGACATACCATAATATACAATAGTATTACTATGATACTTCAGACATTGCTATGGTTGGCACCATAGGAGTTTATAGAATACCAGGGTAGGTAATGTGCCACTTCAGTGGGTCCCTAGGATATGTACCACCATACTTGTATATTGGGTACCATAGTGGCTACCAAATTTCAGCAGGTATCTAATATAGTGATGGATTTTTGGAGGTCTTACCATGCTCAAAAAACATTTTTTTTTTTTTACTATAGTATGTACCTATATTAGAACATACCATAATATACAATAGTATTACAGCACCATGATACTGTACTTCAGACAATGCTGTGGTTGGCACCATAGATGTTTATAGAGTACCATTGTAGGTAACACTTCAGTGGGAACAGTGGTAGTATATGGTATGTACCACCATCCTTATATAATGGGTACCATTGTGGCTACCAAAATTCAGCAGGTATCTAAAATGGTATGCTCGTACAAACTGTATGATATTAGCTATGTTAGTACATACTATTGGTAAAGTATAGTACTGTACAGGCAGTACCATATGATTGTATGTACAAACTACTATGTAGTTTGTACTACATTAATTACTATGGTAATTAATTCATAAATGGAACATACTGGACAAACAGTGGTACTAAACTGTATCTTTTTGATAGTATCCTGGTACATGGTACATAGTACCATATGCATGTACCATAATTATGTACAGTACCGTAGTGTACCATAGGTATTCATAAATACCATTATATACAGAACCATGGTACATTGTACCATTGGACTACAATAAAGTAAATTTCTTACTGGTAAAATGATACCTTGTACTGAGGTGGTTTACCTTTGAAAAACAGAGATTTAGTCCCGCTAGTCCACTTTTTACCAATGATTCTGGTAATCACACAGTTTAAGTTGAAAAAGGCTAAAGCTTGACTTGAGTTTACCACCATTGTGTTGAATGAAATACAACTGATATGTTTGTTGATTTTTTTTTCCCTGTTGAAAGGAGCCAAATTTTGTTCTTCTTATCACTTCAAATCCTATCATGTTCATATAAATTCTGAAATGTTTTAGAAAATGTCCTACTACAAACTTCCAGAGCCGTAATCGTACACATTGAGTAAACCTGGAAGACAGTAATATGATCAACTGTCCGAACTCCCTTATCTATTTTTTTAATCAGTGAAGGGAATACAAATGTGAAGGATGCACAATGCTTCAAAGCCAACTCAAAGTGGTTAAAGCTGATTATGCCTTAAGTACAGAGCAGTCTATGTCCTAACCCAGTCACTCCATAAAGCCCCTTCTCCAGTTTCTCAGACATTGCTCTAGGACATTATTCTGTGTTCCTTCTCTGCAACCAGTTACAGACCTCTTGCACTAAAATTACAGCTGTGGCAAATACATATTGCCAAAACAGCCCCACTGAAACTGATTAAATCTGAGGCATTCTTTGCATAGATATTGGTTATGCGAGTGAAATACTACTTTTTTTTCCCTCCATACTTCGAATATTCTTGGCTTTATTTTCACGATTTGGAACTTGCAGTGGAAAACTGGGGCCCATCTGGCTAAATTTAGAATAATGACCATGGTCTATGTTTTGTATGTTCACAGTAAGTGAATGCCGGTGTGGAAGTGTCAGGAAAATCCGCAGAACTGCACGAAAGGGGTGACTATGGAAATATTTTGTTTATGCCAGCTCAGCTCGCTATTGTCTTTGGCCGTACATTGCATGCTTTCTGTCTCTTGACCTCTCGGTTAACTGGTGATCAATCTCAGAGTCACAGCTACCTGAGAGCATCTGTGGTTAAGGTTTCTCCATTTTAGAGGTCTCGGGTCCTGCTCGTTAAAGTCCTAACAGCTTCGACACCTCACCATTGGAGAAGGAGTGTGACTGCTGTCAGAAAAGATGCAGCACAAAGTTGAAAGGACAGTGGCAGGACTAAACACTAATTTGTCCCACATGCCTCACATCCTGCTTGGCCAGAGAGTGCGCACATGCACGCAGAGGTCTGACAGAGAGACAGACAGAGAGAGAGAAGAAAGGGAGTGGAAACAGCCAGAGCGGGACTGATTCATTGTGCTCATGAACAGGGTTTACATGCCGAATTATGTTCCACATGTGCTCTTCCTCTGTTGTTTTTATCGATGCGGTTCTTGTCCCTTTAGTGCTGCTGTGCTTTTTTAGCTGCCCTCTCCGTCAACTTGAATCTGGTGTGAGGTTCTCCACCGCTTCCACTAGAGATACTTTTCCCATATTCTGTGTCACGTTTCAGTTTGCTCGCCTGCCTTGCTTTGTCTGTGGAGCATGTGCTGATGCTCTGCATGCTTTTATAAAACACATGGAAAACTGGAAAGAGCCGATTGACTCCACACAGCCCACGAGCCATGCCTCGTCTCACTCCTCTTTTTCCAAACCTTCAAATATCTCGGAGACAGCTTTTAACAATCAGTGGTTCATGCGCCCTGAAATGAACGTGCATACAAATAAGAATTTGAGTGTACAGGCTCATGTGAGTTCGAAAAATGTCAAACAAAGGGAACGCCCAAGCCAATAAGCAAATTTGTTTCTTGTAAATCTATTCCGAGAAGGTTAATTTGCAGGCATTAATTAAGCATCAAATGCTAGCAAAATTGTGGTTTTCTAAATTGCCTCAGATTTCATTTGCATAGCAAACCAAGGCATACTGTACGTGGTACCTCAAGTGGAATAAATGAAATGGCATATTTTAGTGTTTTCTGGTGTTTTCCACAAAAGGAAATGGCATAATATTGGGTTTAGAATATTTCAGGCCATTCTGTTTGAGCACTTAACCCCTGAGGTGGCAAAAAGTGGTAAAAGTGAATTGGGATATGATGCCAGACCACTATCACTTCTTTATCCATGCATTTTTTTTATTTATTAATGTTGGACATTGTGGAACTGAAGAATGTTCAATGAACACTGGAAATGAGATGGGAATACAGCCTGGGTGAGTTAACAATTAACAATACTGCCGTAGCTATCCATAGGTGGAAAGGATGCCATTAAAGGTCCCATATTTTACTATTACGTCAACAAGTTAATACAGGTCTCAGAAATCCCCCAAAGTGTGAGTTAATGTGCCAGATGAAATACGCCTTAGAAAATACATTCATTTATATCTTTAGCGCTATAAATTTATTTCACTCCTCCTCCAAACATGCTGTTGCAATCTAGCTACTGCTGTGCCACAACCCTCTATCAGAAATCAGCAGGTCTCATTAGGGGGGAAATCTAATGTTTTTTTTTGTTTGTTTTTTTGAATGTACAAAAATGACCCAAAATAAAATTTTGCATAGTGGATTTTCCTTTCAGTCCGAATGATTCTAGTCAAAAGTGAGCACGTGTGAGACTTCACCCCTGCCTGGTTGGTAGCTGTTGTATGAAAAGGAGTGCTAGTTATGAGTATTGGGATTGACAATAAGAGATAACCATAACTGAGGAATGTGGGTAGCAAAAGAATGAGAAAATAAATGATAGCAGCGAAACAAGAAGGGTCAGGAATACAGCAAGAAACAAAGCTAACAAAGACATAGAATGAAGAGAAGAGACTTTTATGCAAAGGCATAAAAAGACGTGAAAGGGAGCCACAGCAAAAGAAGAAGAAGACGTAAATGTGGTCTGATTAATATTCTCCAGTTCATGTTTGGTAGCGGTTCATCCACGTTTAATAAAACCACAGCCTTTATGCTGAGCTCCACTGACTGCACGAGGGCCAGTAGTGGATTTTTCAAGAGCGGAATAGGACAGGCAGTCCCCCATTTCTTAACCACATCCAAAGCCATGACACCATTCAAAATCGACTGCTCTCCCAGTTGAAGAATTGGAAGCATCCTACTGTTTTGATTCACTTATGCTTAAGTAAACAGCAAAGAGTGTGCAGGAAACATAACTGTGCATGATATGCTCGTGCAGAACAGCCAAGTTGAGAGCGCAGGGCCATTTGCAGAGAAGACGGAGAACATCTGATATTTTCACACCCTGCGTGTACCGGGTAACGTTCCAACGCTCTTACAGGGTGCCAATCTGTTTAAACTGATAATATATGTTCTGCTTTATGTACGTGTGATATCGCTATAGGAGAAAATGTAACACTGGCTGATCTCAAAAGATGTACGCGACCGAGGGTGTTAGGGTCGACCGCACGGCCCACGACGTTACCTTACTTAACCTTTTGGGAACCATAGCTTTCCTGGCTGAATAAGTGCCTCGAAACCCTTCATGTGTTTGTGTTTTTCATAAAGATGGAAAACGGTTGTTTCATGTTGCGAACGCAACACAGCTGGGAATCAGTAAGAGGGCTTTTTAGGCACAAATAAGAAGGTCGGATTTGCTGCCGAGCCAGACTGCTGTCCAATAGAAAATATTACGAGAGCAGCGTGGCATATGTTTTTATTAGACATAGGGGCAACGTCATAACAATGAGTTGATTTGCCATTTTTAGGCAGAGTTAGCAGCTTTAACACGGATTCCCAGAACCACCCTGGAGTTGTGGTCTGGGTGGCTGCTCAGGCAGAGGAAATGTAACTCTGAAGCTGAGGTTTCCAGGAGGCTGTGGAGAGAAGCAAGCTTTATATGCGCTTAAAACTGTCCTCAGTTGAATCCTCATTGTCCAAAAATAGACAAGAGAAATATGTGTGAGCTATGGCTTAGATATGTTCATGCAACTTTCACACGGCACAGAGCTCTCAGAGTTTACTTCACGTTGCAGCAGTAGCATCATGACTCTTTAACAAAAACGATTAGCCTAGAAATGCTGATTTATACCACGGTAAGATGTTTTCTCCAAATGTTTGGCTTCGTTTTCATTTCCCCAGCCTTAAACATGATCATTTATGTAGTAATTATCTTTCCTGAATAACCTGCACAGCCATTTTTCAAGTAAGTCATTCTCCCATTCATAAAATAAAATTAGGTGATAAAGCTGATATTTAATATATATATATATATATATATATATATATATATATAAAAGAAAAAGCCATCGGTGAAGAAAAGATCTGGATTAATTAGCACTAGATCAAAGCCTCATGCGTTTTTCCCCCTGCACTTTCTGCTCTAGCCACATGTGGTCCACAGGCTCGGCCCAGACATGTGGTTTTATTTAGCTTTGTGGAAAGGTTAAATACGAAACTTGGATAAGGAAAAAAAAAAAAAAAAGCACTGGATCTTTTTATATGATGAAAATTTTAAAGTTTCAGAGGCATTTTAAACATACATGTAAAAGCGTATCAGTCTTTTTCAGTTTGTAAGTAAGTCTTGGCATCAGGTTTTGGCCATGATGCCGATTTAGCCTTATTGCCTCAGTTTATGTGCGTGGTTTTGTGTAAAGCTAATTCTTTCAAGCAAAATGCCTGTACCAGGCCTTATTTGATACTGGCTCCAGACAAATTGTTGTGCATTGTGTCATTTTCAGATTATATGTGTTTAACAGCTTGTAAAAAATATACTCAAAGCACCCCAGCAAGGTAAGAACTAAAATTTAAACAATAACAGAAATAAAACTTATATATATATATATATATATATATATATATATATATATATATATATATATATATAGTTTGTTTTTTATTGCACTTATGGTGAGATGTGAAGATGTGACTCGATCTCATGAAACTATATCATTTGTGAAAACAAAACACATGGAATATAACAAAGAAAAATCTTTATTGGTTAAAATAGCCATTTTTTTCACAGATTTGATTAATGACTTTTTTTGTTGCTATCATGCATTTGCACACTGTACAACAGTGGATTCTCAAGGAAAGACATTTTCTCAATGCTCTTCATCAAACAGACATAAAACTGTATTTGCCTTCTTATTCAGTGGATATGAAATATCTTGCTTTGGGCCTTCAAGGTCCAAATGCATAACAAAGGGTTTCACACAAAATCTGTTTTAATATTGTAACTGTTGGCCTGGTGTGCGTGGTCAAATAAATTAATCACATGCATAACAGAGAGAACATGTTGCCACTTCTGCATCATACAACATCCTTGCTAAAGTCTCAGTGCAAACACCATTGTAGCTGAAAAAGAAAATAATAATAGAGATCTCCATGCTTTGAGTACCGATATGGTGTGATGTAGTTTCAGTTTGCAAATCAAAACCTTAAAAAGAATTTTTTTTAATTCTATATAATCTACTAGCGTTTGGTAAGTGTGGAGCTACATTGGCATATATCTCTTATTTTTTTAATTTTATTTAAATGACTAAATATTAGTCCAGCTCTAACAAGCAGTCTTTTAAAAACTCACATTTGTGACAGTTAGCTTGATTTACAGTACTAAAACTCTATCTCTCAAGCAGCACGAGTACACTGATGTAAAACAAAAACCACTCACTACATGGGTAGAACAGAAACAACTTTCCTTTTCTGTTTAACAAGACAAATAAGGAAAAGTGGCAAACTTTTTTCTTTAAAAAAAAGGGAAATCATGTAAAGCCATTTGTTGCAAAGTTGCTTTTTTTTAAAAAAAGAAAAGAAAAAAAGTGAAATAAAAATGCAAAAAAGAAAAGACCCAGACCGTCTGCCCCACATCAACATAACAAACACAAATTAATCAAAACTAACACCACATATATTCAAAGTTTATCAGGAAAAAACGTCAGTCCACTACGATTATTATAAGCAACCTTTTGTTAATAAATGTATTGCCAAAATTTGAATTCTTGTCAATAAATATGCAGTTGGTTCTAGTGATTGGTTATTGCTTTTACTTTTTTTGTGAAGTATTAGTTAGATGGATATGACCTTGAGTAGTAGTCAGTCACTGAGTGGTGGATGTCCTGTACTCTTTATGAATAAATAAATATTAATTCATGAACTTCAGCACTAGGAACTTACACGCAACCCTGTTTGACTAGACAGTGTCGAGGTCATAGAGATGAGGAACATGAAGGGAATGTTGAAATTCTTTTTTTTTTTAATTTCTGGAACTTTTGAAATGAAACTTGCCAAAAATATGAAACAATCAATGACATGACCAAGGTATATTCATCTGGGGAAAATAGGGGAGGGGGACGGTTACAGGAAGTGAACCGAATTTGCGCGATGGCCTCTCACCCCTGTCACCATTCAACTGTTAAAGGCATGTTAGCGCCGCTAGTCTTCAACATAGACGTTAATTAACACATAGTACCTCCAGCAGTGTGAGTAATTTTACGTCTCTGCATCTAGAGTCTAAAGTGAGGACAGGACACTAGCAAGTGTCCTTCCCCCAGGTGCATAAGACACAATTGTTATTTCTGTCTCTTCACCTTTTGTCCATTTCTTTAACAGACTGGCACAACGCAAGCATGGCATGGGCTAGTGCAGCCTTTAGACATCCAGGTCGTCAGGCCTGGCTCGGCTGCTCACGCGGCTGCTTGCGCGACTTGCCGGTCTCGGCTCAGTGAGCGCCAATGGCTGCATCTCACCACCCACTGGTGCCCTCTTGTGCTCGTGACCTTCATCAGGAAAATCAAAGGCGTGAGCGTGCGAGTTGGAGATGGTACTGCCGTTGTGGGCCAAGCGCTGGCGCTCGGTACTGTAGTTTGCCCAGTTTTGTTCACTCGCCTGCTTGTTGTAGTTGCGACAAGAGTTGGTCCTCTCTCCTGTAGCTAGCTTGTAGCCCGGCGGTGACATGGGTGACAGTGGTGCTGTGGGTGATGAGCATCCATTGTAGTAGGCATACTTGGTGCCCGGCAAGTCCTTGGGAGGGTGGGTTAAGGTGTTAGACTGAAACTGACCCTGTCTTCCCTTGACACGGTCCTTGATACGCTTGAAAAAAACATAGAACAGCTCGGCACCATTGAGCACTAGGGAGACCAGCGACACCACCAGCATGAAGATGATGAACACCGTCTTCTCGGTGGGACGCGAGAGGAAACAATCGACTCGATGGGGGCATGGAGAGCGCTCGCATGTGTACACAGCCGACAAACTGAAGCCATAGATGTACCACTGGATGACCAAGAAACCGATTTCGAAAAGCGACTTGAAAAGGATGCTGACTACATAGGTGCGCAGCAGGGCACCCTTCATCTTCACCTTGCCGTGCTCCTCCAGACCGTGCTTGAACTTCTTGAGCTCGATGCGCTTCAGTGGGCCGTCCACGTCAGCTCCATCGTTCTGCACGGCGCGCAGCTCCTCCTCCTGCCGGTTCAGCTTCTGCTCTTTGCGCATCAGGTAGAAGACGTGTGCCAGGTATAGGAGCGTTGGTGTCGACACAAAAATGATCTGCAGCACCCAGAAGCGGACATGCGAAATGGGGAAAGACTTGTCGTAGCAAACATTCTCACAACCTGGCTGCTGAGTGTTACACTTGAATGCAGATTGCTCGTCACCCCATGCCGACTCCACGGCTGTTCCCAACACCAAAATGCGGAAGATGAAGAGAACGGAGAGCCAGACCTTGCCTCCGGCTGTCGAGTATGCCTGCACCTTGTCTAGAAGACGCCCTAAAGCACTCCAGTCACCCATCTTGGGGTGTTTTTCTGCTGCAAACAAAAAGAGTACATAATGATTTGTTAGGAGATTTCCATGCTACGTGCCCACCAAAGCATTTGCAGATAATATCACAATTTCATTTCCTTATAATCAAATAGTAATAATGATGTCTAATACAGTGTCTAGGGATACTACACATACATATTTATTTATGTTTCATATTATCCATTTAGAATAGTACGTAAAAAGCATTCCTTCCAGAATAAGGTACACTCTGCAAAGAAACCAACTAATAAAAAAGAAATGACTGCACCGTACGCCATCCTATCACACGCTATGAAATATGACTATGCTACTGTGGCGTTCATCAGCAAGTGCTTTCCTTAGGTTATGCGGGGGAAAAAAACATGAAATCTATTAGTGCGATAATTATAGCTTCCATAAACCAAATAGATCTTTCATCAACTCGTGAAATTTTCAGTTTTTTTTTTCTTTTCTCCTTTTCCTAGAAGAACACATGTTTTGTGATGTTCTTAGTAAATTGTCAGCAGCCGGTGTCTATGAGGCCCTGTCTTCTAGACACAAAACACAAACTCCAGCAGAGAAACCATTTAACAAACTCCGAGCCTCAGCAGTTTGGGATCAAAGCACCGCTTCAGCCCATGGAGCAGCGGAACGCTCACCATCTAAACCAAGAAACATGAGGAATGCCTTAAGACATTACAAATAGAGCAAAATAGAGTTTATGTGCTTTAAATGATCGGTTGGATATTTACACAATGTCCACAAAAATCACTGTAGATGATGATAGAAGACTAAAGCTAGAACTGTACAGTAGACACAAGGCTGGCTTGATTGGAGGAATAGAAAAAGTGTTTCTTTTTTTTTTTTTTTTTTAATGAATCATGTTTGTGATTCAGCATGGATTTTTGTGGGTGGATTTTTGCGCGTGTCTGTGCGCGTGTGTGTGTTCCTAAAACAATATAAGGTATCTATTCCTTGTGATCTCCATATGCCAGCAGGAATGTTCATAAAGATCTCATAACTTGTAAGAAATTAAATCATGACTTTATCTTTCTACATTCAGAGGTCTATAAGTCTTTCCAAAAATTGTGCTTTTATTATTTTTATTATTATATATATAAAAATAAAAAAAGAAGAAAGAAAGAAAGAAAGAAAGAAAGAAAGAAAGAAAGAAAGAAAAACAAGTATAAGTGGATAAAAGTGTAGCTAATTACAGGTCACGTACCTGAATGGACAGCGAGGAGTAAGACTAAAGGAGAGCCGAGCCCTGAGCGAGCCCGAACCCGAGAGAACTTTCTCCGGCGAACTTCCTAAACTCCGGGTGGACTGCAGAGAATCTGGGCTCACTTGTCAAAATTTTCTCGCTTATAAGAGATTGCGGTTGCCAAGTTGGAATCTTCTAATTCTTCAAAGAACGGATATCATTTGAAGTTCTGACATTTTTTTAAATATCATTTTAAACAAAAATAACCATAAACGTTTCATACTACGTATATAACAATCTAATAATATTGTATCGCCTCTGGAGAGTTTTAAAAACTTTTTCATGCGTAAAAAGTTGTCCCAATCTGGCAACCCCAGAACTTCAGCTGCTGGTTACTTCTAGGGCTTAAAAGACGGCACGCGAAATCACATGACTCCTGCGTCATAATTTTTTGGCTCGTTTTACCTGCCTACGATTTTTTTTTTTCGTGCATTCTTATAAATTTAGGGATACTTTTCTCCACTTATCCTGCCAAGCTAACCCAGTAAACTCCCAACACTGCCTGAATTATTAAACACGCTCCATACATAGGGCACAGGGTTTATTCAGGGTGAAACTAAATCACAATATTAATGTGCGGCAAAAAAAAAAAAAACCCTGTATATTAATATTAAACGCACACAGAGAAAAAAAAGGTCACATTTGATCAATGAGGCAGTCTTCGGTGACAAGAGTCCTATGTTTGAGCTTGTTAATGAACATTAAAAGGCTTCATAATAACACAGTAAAGATTTAGGTAGATTTGCATTCGCATTTATGTAGCTAGTGTAGTGTCAGATAAAGAAAATGAATCTGAATGGAAGAAGTTGACTGACTGAAGAACTGACTGAAGGAGTCAACTCAACAGGTTCAGGGCGCCCTCTGGTGGCCAACACTATTAGTTTACACATGAATAGTATGCCTTTTGGGACCTCTCTGCACACCTGTACACCTTTTCAGTCATCCAATCAGCCAAGTAATGTATGACATCACATAGGTACAGGTCAAGAGCCTCAGAGATGTTAATGTTTACATCAAACATCAGAATGAAAAAAACTGTTTGATCTCTGTCAATTAAAATCTCTACAAACCCTCACACACAGGACACAACCTATTTCACCTCTCTTCTGGCAGGCAGTTCAGAACCCCACACTTCAAAACTGCCAGGCACAGGAACACTTCCTTTCCGCAGACAATCAACGTCATAAACATTTAAACTTGACTATATACAATCAGCTATATAGAAGCAACAACATTTGCAAAAGCACCAACATGCTTCTCACAAACTCCTTACATCCTACTACTACTACAATATTACTTGCTATTTGCACTACTTATTACAGTATGTGTAACACACACTACAATTACTTAATAATAATGATTCAATTACCTGTTTAAGTGACCCTTACAGTACAGTGAAATGATTTCTTCACATATGCCAGTTAGGAAGCTAGGTTCAGAGCACAGGGAGCCAGGATACATCACCCCTTGTGCTAAACAGTGGCAACTTGGCGGTGCTGGGGCTCAACGATTAGGGAGTCAAGCCCCAATACTGCAAAGTTGCCACTGTTGCGCCCTTGAGCAAGGCCCTTAACCCTCTCTGCTCTACTTGCACTACCTTGCACACTCTATTTATGTAAACTTTATGTACATCTTTAACATACTTTTACATTTAACATAATTTAACATTTTTTGTCATTGTTACAGTATTATATGATAGTGACTGACAATAGACATTTTTGTGCACTACTTATAATTAATTTATTATTAAGGCATGCTGATGGGCTACACATCACTGATTTTTGATATAACGCAAATGCTGTTTAGGTTATATATTCCATGGGTAACCTCTAGTTACATATAAAAAATATATATATAAATAAGGATTGTCAGGTCATTCCTAATTAATCGGTTTATATCGAAGTAAGTAACTTTGAATATCAAATGAATATCCAACTTTATTTTGGTGAGCTAAAAGCTGTAGTTGGCTGAGGAAAACAAGTTAGCTTAGAGAGAGAGAGACACATCTGTATGGAGAATTCCATACTGTAGCTCTACAAGCCAGTTCTCCTTGACACTACATTCACTAGTTATACATGAACTGTAGAATATAGCAATCCCACCCTGCACGCTTGTTACTAAAGAGAATAAGTTTAAGCATCATACTGTAGGGTAATCAGAGCAGTATCATAGCAAAAATTGTTCTTGTAAACATGTGGTAAAAAAAGTTCCACCATGTGGCGATGTTTGGTATTACCATGTAGCCACATCACTAAGCTTCTGTTACAGCATATTGGACGGTATTAGATTAAAAAATCTAAAATGAAAAAAAAAAAAAAAATACAGTACTCTGCAAAAGTCTTTAGTCATCTCTCGATTTGTCACATTAAATGTAATTAAATGTTGCTGATACAATTTAAAAATCTAAATCCTCAGCAGCAAGCTCATCTCTCCTCTCATCTGTTATAACCACTCATCATTCAGCATCACCAGCCTGATCATCCTCACCCGTTTCTCACTGGTTTATGCCTTATGTTAGATGTTTTTATACCTAAATGATTCAAATATAAAATAACCTGCCAAAAATGAATCAAAAGTACATTAAAAATACAAATCTTTCCTCTATAGAGGAGCAGTGTTGGGGGAAGTAAATTTTTAAAGTAACTAATTACATTACAAAATGACTGTCATTAAAAAGTAATCAGTTACATTACAGGGTTACTTTCTGATAAAAGTAACTCGTTAAAATACTTTTTCATTGCAGAAAATGAAAACGTTTGTGATTCCTCATGCATGTTGTTTTAGTCAAGACCTTTATATATGAGGCGCCGTATCAATCTTCACTCGTGCACACACATATGAAACACTTGCATACACATACATGAAACAGTCACACATACATATACTGTATACTACTAACTGCTCAAACAACTACAGATGAGACGCGCGCACATACGCACAAACTCTCCGTGCGCGCACACACCTATGACATGCACGCGCACACACACGCATTCTCCGTGTACATACACATATGAAATGCGCGCACATACACCTAAGAGATTCTCAGTGTAACCGGAAGTCATTTCAGACGGAGTAGGACAGTATAATGATCGTCACTGCTCAATGACAAGGCATGTTCAGAACTGTCCACATAATGTCTGAAATATTGCAGCGACACAAAACGCAGGTGATGTGTAGCAAAAAGAAAATTGAAGCACGGAATCTGTGGCTAATATGTCGGATCCTACAACCGAAGCAGTTACTGTTTTTTTTTTTCTTTTTCTGTGAAATGTGCTTTCCTCGTCCTTCCTGCTATTAAAAACAATAACTAACTCATCGGAACCCCACATGACTCCCTCCACTTAATCAAATCCAAATACAGAATCGGTAATTCAAACATTATACCGACCCTCGATACCACAAACTTTTGTGGTGATAATAAATAAACCCCTCGCTGTCTTCTAAACTGTCCAGTAACGGTCTATTTAAAAATGCTACTACTAATCAGAGAGAATGAATCGTCAAGTCCATATACATTGAAATTACTACTCCCTACACTCTACTCCATGTGGGGGAATGTCTGTTAAGGGAACTTCACGCTACAAAATTCCACCATTCGGAACATCCTGCAACGTCACTTCCTACATGCGTTACCATAGTAACATAAGCACCTTGGATACCTGTCCCTGCTGCTGTGGAAATTTCACGCTACGGACATTAAATATAGAATATTTATTCAAAAAAAAAAACTGACACTGTTATAAAATATATAACGTTTTGAAACCTTTATAACTTATGTATAAATGATTCGATTAATTTACAAGATGCACGGTGCATTTATTTATTTATTTATTTATTTATTTATACAGATTACTAGTCTATATAATACTAAATATTTCTTAATTAAATTAAATTTAAATTATTGTTTCCTGTTTATATGGTGTTGTCCTCGAAAATAATTATAATAAATATTGTAAAGACTGAGAGGAATTTCCTTGTTTGTGCGCGTGTCATAGGTGTCTCTCTCTTTCTCTCTCTCTCTCTCTCTCTCTCTCTCTCTCACTGTGTGTGCGTGCGCGCGCGAGACTTTGTGTATGTGCGTGCATCTCATAGGTGTCTCTCTCTCTCTGTGTGTGTGTGTGCGTGCGCGCGCGAGACTTTGCGTATGTGCGTGCATCTCATAGGTGTGTGCACGTGCATCTCATAGGTGTGTGTGCGCTCGTGCATCTCATAGGTGTGTGTGCGTGCGTCTCATAGGCGTGTGTGTGCGTGCGTCTCATACTGTATGTGTCTGTGCGCGGAGAGTTTGCATATATGTGCGTGCATTTCATATGTAGTTGTTTGAGCAGTTATTAGTATATATAGATGTGTGACTTTTTCATATATGTGTATGCGTGTGTGCCTGAGTGAAGTTTGATTTAAGCCCTATACGGCGCCTCATTCTAACGCGCTAGATTACTCGTTACATCAAAAAAAGTAATCCAAGTACGCTAGTAGTTGCCAAGTGTCCTTGTCACTAGATTTAATGGCTTTTGGCCCCTTTAGGCACTTCTTAAAGTGAAAAATCTTGCAGTCCTAATCACTAGATGCAAGAATGCAATGTAAATGCTTTCTGTAATAATTGGATTATTTTTTCATCACTTAATTTTCACAGTTTGACGTGACATGGTGACGTTGCACAGTAGATATTTAAATAACATTATAAATGTCCAGTTATCTGGGAAATTGCACATCAACTTAAAAAAAAAGCCCTTACAGAGGACTCGGGGAACAAATCTGGAATTACCTTTTAGTAACTAAACAACATTAGGCTAATCAACAATCATTCAGATTGGATTCAACTAGTGGTCAATAACCTTAAATGATAAACGACAAAGAAAGGGATGCATCACTACTTCTGATGAAATCAGAAACAAATGTGAACAAATGCAACAACAAAACGCAGTTTAAATTATAAATTCATATGCTAGCTTAGTATGTCCATTGTCTATATTTACATTCCTCTCCTTGGTCAAGCATGACATATCTTTTTAAGGCACTGATTAAGAAAACGTGTGATACATGCCATCATGTTACATTTATTGTGGATACATGGAAACTGCACTTATACAATTATAGCATACTATACGTTATTGTGCCTATTTTGCATTGTGCACTATATTACTTGAAATAACACAAATCCAGGTGATAATCAGTCTTTGATATAATTAAAGAGCAGTGTTATCATACCAACAGTGTCCCTGAGATGATCAACAGCTGATGAGCTTCTCCGTCTCACGTTACTTACTGCACTCTCTTGTCACTCTTTTACATGCAGTGTTTTATACACTGAATCTAAACTGTCACGTCATGAAATACCTCATAGTTACCTAGGAGTAGTGACTGTGAGGTGGCGATTCTTTTTGTAAACTACCTATACTGTTACTCCACTAGTGACTATGATGTGATGCATACTGTGATGTCATACTCTGACTCTGAATGACTTCAGCTCCGCCATTCCACTTATTTCAGCTATGTCCATATTAATTGTGCTGCTTTTGATATTAGGATTTTTTGCTCCACAAAATGTCCACTAGATGTCAGGACAACAAGTTCTTTAATGAACCTTCATGAAATTATTATTTCGGTGAAACTATTGACCTTCCTTTTTAGGATAAGTCAGACAAGTCTGTGCTCCTAATGAACAATCACAAATCCCTGTTTGCATAAGGAGCTATTTCATTGTGTGTGTGCGTGTGTGTGTGTGTTTTGCCTACTTTTGCCTTTGTTTTATTTACATATTTATTTATGTTATATATAGGCTTCGCTGTATCATCCCGCCGACCATAAAAAATATTTTTTTCATAACCATAAAAAATATTAAATCCTTTTTAATATAAAAAATACGTAGCTTTAACACATCATTATAATTCCAGAAAAGGTGAAAAAAAAGTCTTTTTAAAATAAAATACATTAATAGCCCCATTAATGTATTTTATTTCAATCATAGATATTCTGTAAAAGTTATTTATCGTTGTCTGTACAAGACTGTTCTTGTTCTCTTTAACCAGAACTCTTCTGTGGAGGATTGCCGAGGGTCAGAGGGGAGACGGTTAGCCCATTGGAGAGGAATGCTACGGCTCTTGGCGTGCCTGAGTTTTATGATGTTTGTTCAGGTCTCTAAACGTTGAATTACAAATGGACACGTATGAAGCCATCGAAACAATTTCTATTGGACTTGGAGAGATTCGCTCCCCTCAGATTTTTTTGGGGGGGTGGGGGTGGGTTAAGTGTCTGGTTTTATCTAGGTATTTTATTGACCTTTAAACAAAATAGAACATGCATTCTTCTGTTTAATGCAGCTCACTGTTTTGACAAGAAGAACATAGTTTTGGAAGCATAAAGTTTTTTTTAAGTAATCTTTGTGTTTTAATTGTTGGGGTGTTGTTAGGCCAATTTGTTTTTAATCACCTGAACCAACTACATCAATGGGCTACAATGGGGAAACCTGCCTTTTTGTCCAGGGTGATCCCCGCCTTGTACCCTAAGTCTTCTGTGATAGGCTCCAGGTCCCCCCCAGCCCTGTATACAGGTGGTAATAGATGATAAGGAAGGGAGTAATATAGGTATTTTATCCAATAAAATGAGTAACAGTAATGAAACAAGTAATTTCCTTTATCTTTCCACTGTACTACAGTACATGTGCATTTTATTAGAGAGGTTTTAAACAATATTGCTGCAGGGTTGGGCGGCACAGTGGTGTAGTGGTTAGCACTGTCGCCTTGCTCCTCCAGGGTCCCGGTTCGATCCCTGGCCAGGCTCGATACCAGTCTCTGTGTGCATGGAGTTTGCATGTTCTCCCCGTGCTTGGTGGGTTTGGTCCGGGTACTCCGGTTTCCTCCCACGTTCCAAAGACATGTAGGTTAGGTTAATTGGAGTTCCCAAATTGCCCGTAGTGTGGGTGTGTGTATGTCTGTGTGCCCTGCGATGGATTGGCACCCTGTCCAGGGTGTATCCTGCCTCATGCCCTGGATAGGCTCCAAGCTCCCCGTGACCCTGAATACAGGATTAAGCGGTGAGTGACTGTGTGAGCTGCTGGATTGACCGGTTAGTTCTTTTGCAATTTGAACACTGGATCAACTAGATCAACAGCAGTCGTATAAGCACTTCATATCATACTGTGTATGACTGTGTATGTGACAAATAAAATTTGAATTTGAAAATTTAAGACAAGTGATGACTCAATTAAAATAAATTAATGTGTGATGCCATTTAGTGACATCTAGGAACCTTTCCTGTGGTTTTCATCAACTCTAGATTGGAAATTGGCAAATCCAACCTTGTAAATGAAAACACAATGCCGCCGAAGAAAAGGCGGACAGAGCAGTGAAAACAATTCTGATTTTAGGTGTCAGTGCTACAAGCCTGCTGTTTTCCAAGATGGCCCCTAGAGGTCAGCCATGTTTCATTAGAGATAGACTTTTCTCCTTTAATACAATAATAAGTGGATTGATATTCACTCACCCCCCAAAATAACCACTATGTAGCAGCTTTAAACTTCCATATTCTGAGCAAAGAACGACATGAAGTGAGTCCATCACTTTATACTGGCTCTGTCTTTCAAGCACTTGTAAACAACGTTCTCACAGATTTTTATAACACCTTTGTCTTTGTATATTTGGATGATATTTTGATTTTCTCACATTCTCTGGAACACAATAATTCAACTTTAAGAAAGGGTTGTCAGCATTTAGGGGGAATTGCCAACTTTCATCTGAGATTTTTCTGGCATTGTATGTCAGTTGCATCTATACTCACTGCCCTGACATCTACCAAGGTCAGAAGACAGAAAACTTTCTTCTGATCTCAAAACCTGGTTCACCTTCTGGGCGATTCTTACTCTCCCACATCCTTTCCTCCTATTCAGATGAAGTTAAATACCTCAGAGTCTGTAGTTAAGATTGCCTTGTCTCAAAGGTCAACCTCCATCATTACACTCCATCCTTGCTCTTTCTTCTGTCACTGCTTTTCTGCCACTGAATTAAATGATGATAGAGGCAACCAAAGACATTCTGGTAATGAAACTAGCATTAGAATAGGGGAGACACTGGCTGAAGGTACCAATGACCCATTTTTAGTCTGGACTGACCATAGAAGCATTGAATACGCTAAAACCACCAAGAGACTTAACTCGCATCAAGCCAGATGGGCACTATTCTGCCTCCAAATCCACTTCATGTTATCCTATCGAATTGCTTCAAATAAACCAGATGCTGTGAAACTGTCTTTTCCTGCCTTGTGCCCTGGCTCCATCAAGATCCTTCTGCCTCAACAATTTCTTGTTGGGGCAGCTCTGCTGAACATAGAGCCCATGGTGAAATAAGTTCTAAAACAATTAAATGTCTGTCTAAAACAAATTATTTTTGTCTGAATATTACAAATCCACTAAGTAGAACTTAGTTTAGAATACACTTGATACTCTTTGCATAATCTAAAGCAGCTGAACTGGAGTATCTGTATGATTAAAAGGGTCTTCAAGAGTGGAGCCTGCTTTCGAGGTCAAGCTACAGTTCACTCCACACTGCTTGTTCATTTCCTGTTGACTTCCCGACACGGCTGTTCAATTTAGGGACACTTGAAGTAATGTGGTTGTTCAGCACATATTAATTATACTGGCATTCAGCATATTTCTAAATAAATAAGGATGCACTTTCAACCACATTTCACAACATTCCAGCATTTCTTGCTTGACCGGTTTATCAATTGCATCGGATGTTTGTAAGATAGCTGTTGTGTACCCTGACTAATTAGTGGGAGTTTAGGGATTGTCAGCATTAATGTGTTGTTGCAGTAAAATCTTATTTCCAAACTCAAACAGATCTGGCGAAGAGTGGAGATGGTTAGTGTTACATGCCAGGTGTGTGTGTGTGTGTGTGTGTGTGTGTGCTTAAGAAGTGCTTATGCGTCTTCTTATGCGTTAGTAGAAGTTTATGACATACCATTTCATCACTTTCTTCACACTATAGTTTGTGCTCGGGGGCCGAACATCCCCCAGGTACGGTTTTATCTCTTGAATGCTATATAAACATCACAGCCATGGACAAGGGGCATGTCAGATACCGTGGACCCTTAACATGATCATGTGCTGCTGGAATGATATGATTTTGCCAACCGTTCTAAACTAGAACAAGTAATGCCAATATACAATATAGTTTATTTAGCAGTTAACCATTTAGTATTATTATGCAATATTAACATGTCAAGGTGCAAGTAGTTGTGCTAATATGATCATATTAATGATCAGTTACACCTATAGACTTAGTCCCACATACACACACTATAAATAGCACACTCAAACAAGTAAAACATAAAATTAAGTGTATCCTTGTCTTCTGACATACCCTGGCCCAGTGGTGATGATTGCTAATCTGATTATGAGTTTTGTTTGTCCCCTGGTTTCTAAATATAGAACATGTAATTATCTAAAATATGGTCAAACAAAAATAAATAATGAGAGCCCATTAAATCGAATTAAGTACATTTACAAACTTCTTTTTTTTTTGTAAAATTGACATAGTATCAATATGAAAAAAAAATTATTATATATATAAAGTAAAAAAAAATATTTAATTTCTTTATATTTCAAATATTTCTCTTTGATTACAGTACACAATGTGTTGGTCAGTTCATGTGTGAAAATGATTAATGCTGCTAGAACCACTTTTTCGCAATTTAAGTTGTGGAATATGTCCGTGCCATCAGGGAAGGAAAACTTAATTGAGGTGATGTGCTTGTTATTCAGTATTCATGACCTGTACATTTTACCACTGTTAGAATGACATCTCAAAAATGTAGAAATCTCATAAAGTAGCATAATATTATCTTTTTTTAACTGAAAACTTTGACATTTTAGCTACTACTTTGTCACCTATGTCACCTACAGTATTATATATTCTCTTGCTCAGTCATGTTTATATAGTTGGTTAAAATAAAATAAGATTCGATTCTGCATATTGCCTATGTTGTACAAAAAAAAGAGGATATGTCACTTTACGGCACAATCCTGAGCCCAAAATCATCTCTATCTGTCTCTCTCTCTCTCTCTGAGACACACGTCTCTCTTTCTACTATGTGCTCTCTTGTCTTGCCCTTCATTTTCTCTCTCCTGTTTACTTAAACCCAAGGCACTTGTTAATAAATTACCCACAGTTGAAGGCTCATTCTTAACGGTTATTCCCCCAACTACACCCTCCTGTCACGAACTAGTGTTCACTCCCCCAGTGACACAGTGATATTTCCAGCATGCCTTATAGGTTTAAGCTTTTGAAGGTTTTAAAAATCTTAAGGTTTTACTGATGGACAGTAAAAGTGTTCAAAAGTCTTAGGCACCGACTTTATTATTGAATCAGTACAAAAATCTTTCTGATTTCCAAACATCGGTTTTCCAGTACAAAATCAAAGTTGCAAAAAAATATTTGTACTGTATAAATGAAAGCAGCATATTATAAAAGCAACAACTTTTTAGACCAAAAAAAAGGGGAAGCTTCTGAAACTTGCATGAAAGAACTGTGGATGATTACGGCAGGACGCGCCGTAAAATTTAGCTAATTTTCTTATAAAAATGCACAAATTGTACCTGAGACTAAGGGGTCCTCAAAGCTTAATCATACCAAACACTGACTTCACTTCATTAATTACGCTATGTACAGTATGTATACTAGAGTATCCTTGACAGATCTTTGACAGATAAATAAAGAGGTTGTAGAAATATTTGAAAGGTTAAAGCTTAAAATAACCTGATCAACATCTGGCACATAACTGCTCATAATTTACCTTCTAATCAACGTTTAGGTTTTATTTATGGCGCAAGTTTAACATCAGGCAAATGATAAAAAAACTGCCAAAGTTTCATTAAATTCTGTTGAGGCAGTTTTGCATGATGCTGTGACAAAAATCGGTGTGTACAGATATACAGACATAGTGACAGATTTCTTTTTTCTGAGTCTGATTTCAGGTCCTGATGTACAGTATGTAAGATAAAGATATAATTGAAAAAGTCAATTTGTCTGGCCAATGTCTAAACAATTTGTCTAACTAATTTTCAACCCATTACTGGACATTATTACCATATTAGTTAACATGACAAAAACATGAACTAACCATTTATGCAATGAGAAAATTAGGGACATTTTTTCAATAGTAAATTAAATTAAGTCAATCACTTGCATTAATCAGTTTATTATATCCATTTGTAAAATTTAATTCCCAGAGACTGATCCACAAAGACAGATCAATCAACAACAGTTCAATAAATGATATAATGAGAAAAACATAAGCTTTGACAGCAGTTGCAAGTCAAATGCAAAGCTTATATCAGTGCTCACATTTTAATACACATCACATACAAGTAAGAGATTTTGGGGCAAAGATTCCACATACATGTACAGTATATATGAATAAAAGTATTAACAATTTAAGCTTTATTTACTTTGTTTCAAAGACATTCATTACCTAATTTTAGATCACTTCATATCATGTAAAACTCTGTTTGTCAGGCAGCAAAGATGGTTCAAATGACAAAGCAATGGGAATCAAGATAAACAGGCAAAACTCATATGATTAGCAAGCAGGTAAACTGATGCGCAATTGGTTTAAAAAGTGGAGGTGTGCGACACAGCTGAAGTGCAGCTACCGGAAATGTTTTAGTTTAGATAATTAAACTTTGCTTCATGGATACTTCATCTCCTAGTTCATTATTCCAGGTTATAGACACACTCTTGGGATTTTCTGTATTACTCCCAGAGCAAACTCTCGCTCTGCTGCACAGCAGATGAACAACCTCAATCACATTGAGAAGCAGCGACACACACGCCACCGCTAGCATTAAGATATTGAAAAAGCTCTTTTCTGTTGGACGTGACATGTAGCATTCAACAATGTGGGGACACGGACTTGACTCACAAGTAAACCTATGGCTCATGAAGAAGTCATATAGGTAGTACTGTCCGATGATGAAAGCAAGTTCTAAGATGATCTTGAAGAACAGATGTGTAAGATAGCTGATAAACAGGTTGCACTTGATCTCAACACGACCCTCATCATCTGGGTAGTTGGGGATGTTTGTCACTTGGCTGTCATGCTGTTGTCTTATTCTCTCTCTCAGTTTGTCCTTCTGGTGAACGACATGGATGACATGACACAGGTACAGTATTGTGGGCATGGATACAAAGATGACCTGAACAATCCAAAAGCGGATCTGGGAGATGGGGAATTGCAGGTCATAGCAGACATTCTCACAACCAGGTTGTTGTGTATTGCACACAAAACCTGACCGCTCATCTTCCCATACAATTGCAGCTGCTGTGCCCAGAATCAGGATCCTGAATATAAACAGGGCTCTTATCCAGATCTTACCGATGACTGTAGAATTGGACTGCACCTTGTTCAATACCATGAAAAGAAAGTTCCAGTCTTGCATTTTCTTAAGCAGTCAGACTTTCCTACATGAGGAAATAAAAAGAAAATCATCTCTTTTATCTCTTGTTTGGAAATCAAACACCCGATCACAATATTTACCTTGAAAAATCATTATTTGAACTGTTTATTATCACAAGGACACAAAGACACTCAAAAATTAATTTCTTTGAATATCATAAAATGTGATGGAAATATTTTTATATAATGATCTATGCATTCATAACATGTACATACTGTACATAACATAATGCATTAATAATCAATCCAGTTTATAGCAATAATCATAGTACATTCCTATACCCACATTTTAATATGTGGGTATAGATATAATTATATATAATTAGATTATATTTAATATAAAATAATAAAAAATGTGGTTAAAAATATCATGTTCCTCACTCACCTTCGCAGACAATACTAGCAGATAAGCATACCACAGGCCAAATAATGCCTCACTGTGACTTGGGTTTTGTTTTATAGAGGTTGTGAGAGGTTGTGAAATTTGTCACATGCTCTAAATATTAGCAAATACCCCCCTCATGATTAGTATGATGAACTGTAAAATTATGAATGATTGAGTGTGATGGAAAAAGGAGTCTGAGTCAATAAAACTCACTGTAAGCAGGCAGTCAGGTCAAAAATTGTGAACTTTAAAAAAAAAAAAAAAGGTCTCTGAGGTAAACACCAGTGTCTGTAGTTGACATGGTTTCATCCATTTCCTTTAGGTTAATAATTCCTCTCCACACAGGTAAAATTTGGTAAAAGGAAAAACATTGCAAAGTAAAGATCTACACGTAAATTAGAAACTTCACTTACTCGAATGATCACATATGATTCTTAGTGCAAGACGTCAGCAAGAATTAGACTGCATGGAAAATAATACGCACACTTAAAAGCAGCATTCCTCTTTGACTTACAAAATTCAGTCTAGATATAAAGTTTCCATGGCATGTAGATTTTATCTTTAATTCAGATTTACAGTGGATCATAAAATCTCAAGAATGCAGGACACAAATCAGGAATGCACCCTGAACAGGATGGCTGTCCACCTCAGAGTGATACACATTCTTATTTATGGCCAAATGAATAATTAGTTACATTATTGTTACAATTTAAAGAGCTGTTTGAAGAAAACCGTATGGCTGATTTGTGCAGTATGACTTGCTACAAACCCCCTTTCACAATTCGAGTCCTGGAATATGAAAGCAAAGCTCCATAGATGTGATAACGTGGTCATTCAGTACATTCAGGTCATCAGCTGGCTTCATTTAATTGTCACATCATGTTGCTTAGCTTATCAGGAATGTTCCAGATCATAACACTGCCTCCAGAGGCTTGTACCATGGGCGCTGTGCATGACGGGTGTACAGCTTCATTCACTTTCCTTTCGTGACATTTTTTCCATTGCTCCAAATTCCAATCTTTCTGCTCAATCCCAAGCCTGTGTGTCCTCATCTTATTGTACTGTACATTCAATCTTAAACATAGCTGTGATTTCTACTGTCGACTTGTTATAATACAACTTCACCAAGCCTTTAAGTGACCTCTGATCACGGTCATTCACTTTTTCTTTTCTTTTTTTCTGACCACACCTGCCTATACAATAATTATTAATAATGTGTTGGGCAGTCATTTAGTTTAGGATACATTTGACCCTTTGATCAATGTAAAGCAGTTGAACTGAAGTTAGTATCTGGATGATTATAAGAGGCTTTCAAGAGCCTGCTTCCGAGGTCAAGCTACAGTTTGTCACATCTGTGCCACCTCAGTCCGGGAGAGAGAGATCGGGTTCACCGGATTACTGAGCCAGCGCTTTGTCCCCCCCCCCTAGTGTGTCTACGTGTGTATTTGCTGTCACTGTTTAAACAAGTTCACCTGTGTCTTCCCTGTGTGTCTCTATGTAGGCCGGTCGAACCCATACACACCTGTCTGTTCACCGTTGTGCACACCTTGTTTCAATGTCTGTCTGTTTAAGACAACATGTTCACTTCGTCTCTCCCCCAGGACTGAGGTATATCGGCATCGTGGGGCTGGGAAAGGACCTAGGTCAAGGTCACGGCTGAGGGAAGCTCAGTCATTATCAGTTCAAGTTCGTGATTCCAGTTGAGATCGCTTTTTGTGTTGACGGTTTTTCACTGCCAGCCCGCTTGCAAAAAACCCAGCCTGGGGAGTATCCACTTGTTTGTTTTTGTGTTCTTGTGTTTGGACTCAACAAGTAATAAAAGTGCTTGTGTAACCTGCATCTGCGTCCGTCCTCAGTCCCTGAGTCATGACACAGTTCACATTCTGACATTTAACATAGTTCTAAAGAAATAGGAACACACTTTCATCGTTATTTCACAATAGTCCAGCATTTGTGACATATGTAAGATATCAGTTGTTTACCTTTACTAATCAGTGGGAGGTTGGCGATTGTCACCATTAAAGCATTGTTAAAGATGTATTTGGAAGGATTTGATTTTGGCACCCTTTTAGATTTTAAAGAGATTTGCAACATTTACAGTATGTGCCTTCAAATGTAATGAAGATTTTTGAACATATATGTCAGGCATCCATGGGTAAATAAGTGTCAATGTAAATACATTGCTAGCATGACATTGAAAGCTGGACTAAAGGCAAAGAATATGCAAAAATCCACGCTGCACTGCATAGGTATAGAGTTCTCCAACTAAGTCACAATGTACCATGTTTAAGGAAATTGACTAAATAAAATAAAACACTCAATTTGCTTAAGCACAGTTACAAGAGGGATAACTATGTACACTGTAAAATAAAAAAACGTAAATTTTACGGTAAAAAAAAAAAAAAAACGGCAGCTGTGGTTGCCAGTACAGTAGCAATGTTTTTGGTTAATGAGGATTGCGCTCATTACTGTAATGGAATCAAACCCAGGCCCTGGAGGTGCAAGGCGACAGTGCTAACCACTACACTACCATGCTTGCTACACAATTGTTGTCATTTTTGGGCAATTTTTTATTACACTACTACACTCTCCGCGCTATAAAACACAGCATGCAAGTCGTGCGGGGGACGCGGGGAACCCGCGGAAATCCAACAACGCCAACAGTTGTGTAGCAAGCATGGTAGTGTAGTGGTAGTGCAGCCTTGTGCCCTAAGTCTCCTGGGATAGGCTCCAGGAGCCTATCCCCTGAATACAGAATAAAGCGGTATAGATGATGTGTGAGTGAGTGAGTGAGTGCAATACTTCGATATCTGCCTGTAGTTAAACTGCACCATTAGTGAAATCAAAATTTTCAGTAAAAATTAAGTCTAAAAAGAATCTACTTTAAATAATCTACTAGCTCTTACTTGACGTTGTTTAAGTGAATTTTAATGTGATGGAGTGATTGCTCACTTGTGATTCACTCTCCGATTACTGAACATAGGATGTATTTGGCTTATGATGAAAGAAGTACAACTTAGCATAAACAAGATACTCAACAAACATTACAAATTTTTATTTACTTGTGTTAATAATGAGGCAGAGGATTATACAGAAAATCAGGCGTGTAAATTTGCTTCAACCTGAAATAATAATATCGCTGATTACATTAAGGCTGATCATCTTATTTTTAGCTTTAGCCTTATACTATTTCTACAAACTATTTACCCATCAACGTTGTTATTGTACTTCCCCTAATATTATATATGCATTATACTATCGTACAGTTACTTATCTTGATCAATTTTAACTGTTTGGCTCCTCCTAGTGTTGGAACGTAACACTCTTGCCAATTATACAATAAAACCAAGCCCAAAATAGCAACAACAACAACAACAACAACAAAAAGGTCTCATTTATATTTAATATGCCTATTTTGTAGATCTTGTTCTGTTTGAGTGTGCACAGCTTCCCCAACACACAAACATTTGTGATCTCACTGATAAACGTCATAATGTACATTATGGTTTGAAAAAGAGGAAAACCATAAACAACATGCAGAATGCAAAATGACATGACACCAATGGGAGCCTCCAGGAAGTGAAGGCAGTGAAGTCCAAGAGTAACATCATTGGCTGGAGGGAGCTAAACATCCATTCACATGTCCACACAAACCATAAGAACCAGGAGGACATAAATGCTGCTAAAAGACTGCTAATTCACAAAAGATGAGGTAGGCATCCGTTTTCTTAGTTTCTCTAAGAACTCTAAGCCTCCATTTTACACAATCATTCAGCCACTTCTTAAAAGCCCAACATGGTTTCTCCTTAACATTTTCAAACATGGGGTATTTCAAGAAAATGAAAACATGGCCCTAGGTCAAAAGTTCTGGCCAAGACGATGTGTTAAACAAGGTCAGATAGACATTGGAGCGGATGCAGGGTGACAGGCTGATGATAAACTAGCTGTGGCTCCCTACAAGTTTGTAGGAGGCTTTTCTTGAAAGTCAGAAACCAGATCTGTTGTCAAACCAATCACTTGGACCATGTGCTGGAGGAACAGTGACACTACCTCTTTGATTGAAGGCAGTTTTGATAAACTTGAACATAATCAACTACAACTAGTATTACTGTGCTGTTAACTGATACTGTAGGTGGGTATAGACAATGGGTGGAGTAGGCTGGGAGGACGTGTTCAGGTATCCCTATTTATGTTACGTCACCACAACCATCAACGCAGAAACTCTAGTGTTCTATCTACACTAAGGTTCCCTGAAATGGAAATGTATGACTCCACAAGAGGATCTGACGGTGCACTACTGATAGTACATACAGTGCATACAGCCTAAGGGCATGACCAAATTTTGCCTTGAGGGTATAATATAATACATATTAGGTGTCTCAACCCACGTTGGCCCAAAAGTAAGTTTTAAAAGTGTCAAGAATTACCCAAATGAAACATAAAATAAATATTAAATATACACTATTCATTCATGGAACTGACTTAAATACAAGTTAAAAAACAACAGGGATGGCAAAGGCATAAATGAGCATGGGGAGGATATTTTTATTTAACTAGTTCAGCCAGTTGTAACTGGAAGGCTTCCATGCAGAGCACTTCTCTCATCCCCGCTCCCATCCAGTAGGTTGTGGTATTGCATTGTGCTGTGTTGATACTATTTACTTAGTATATACAGTATAACTTTACTTGCCTGCTGTTGTGCAATGTTCTTACATGAGCTTCCAGCATTACAAACTGCAGATCTACAGTGACAGAATGCTGAATTGAATATTGACCAATATTTTTTTCTTTTCTTTTTTTTGCTGGACTCTTCAAAAACCAAATTCAAATTTTATCTGTGTATGTGACAAGTAAAATTTGAATTTGAGGCTGGAACGTACTAGCTATATCTGGCAATGCTGGGTTTTCTTTTTTATTTTACAACATTTTTCTTTCTTTTATATTACAACACCTCTTTTCTTTTCACTTCTCTTTGTCCTATTGCAGAGCTGTGTGAAGTCGTTCTCATAATGGGCACAGACTAAATGTCCACCTGCTAAGTAAGGTGTTTGAGAGTCAAGTGTCATTCATGCATTTCACTTTCTCCAACAAAGTTGCCTAGCAACCAAAGAAGTAGATGCCTGCTGATCGACATCATGTCCCACAAACATGGCCGTCATATTCAATAACATTTTTTGAGTCATTGTTTTTGGAAATACTGAAATGAAAAAAAAAATAAAAATCAGTAGTTAAACCCTGTAGTCCCGTCATAGGCGCTACCCGGGATTGCATCACCAGACATTCACATGAACAGACTATTAGGAAATGATAAAAGTTGTCCAGACATCATATTACAGTATAATGGTTTTTGTATTGTTACAAGTTCAAAATATACAAAGCTACAACGAATTTCTACAATTTCTATGTTATAACCAATTAGATGTTCATTAACGGGTAGTTAATGTGGTGTTTGGATTAGATTAGATTTGATTAGACAAGATTGGATTAGATTATATTCAACTTTATTGCCATTGTGCAAAGTACATGTACACAGCCAATGAAATGCAGTTAGCATCCAACAGTGCATAATTGGCCCATTTGTAATAAGTAATAATGTGTTACAACAAACAGAACATGCAGTAGATATACAAATTGTGTGTAAAATGCAGTATACATGTAACGGTGCAACTTTGTGCAGTGAATGTGCAATAAGTTCCAGTAGGTAATAATGATGTGTATTTGTGTATGTATGTGTATTTAATATATTTCATATTACACTTACAGTACATATTCACTTACATATTTTGCATAAGTGAAATTTCTGTCCTATATAATATATATTTAAGAATATATAAGTAGCTAAAATACAAAAAAAAAAGTATCATGAAAGTATTAAAAAATTTTTTTTAGATAATTTTGTTTTGCGTTTTCTCCCATTCTTCATCAGCTTTATCTCCCCATTTAGTATGGCAGGATAATTGTAAACTTGCAGGATTTTCTGTTTTAGTCCCAGAGCAACATCTCGCTCTGCTGCACAGCAGGTAAACAGCCTCAATCACATTGAGAAGCAGGGACACACATGCCACCGCTAGCATTAAGATATTGAAAAAGCTCTTTTCTGTTGTACGTGACATGTAGCATTCAACAATGTGGGGACACGGATTTGACTCACAAGTAAACCTATGGCTCATGAAGAAGTCATATAGGTAGTACTGTCCGATGATGAAAGCAAGTTCTAAGATGATCTTAAAGAACAGATGTGTAAGATAGCTGATAAACAGGTTGCACTTGATCTCAACACGACCCTCATCATCTGGGTAGTTGGGGATGTTTGTCACTTGGCTGTCATGCTGTTGTCTTACTCTCTCTCTCACTTTGTTCTTCTGGTGAACGACATGGATGACATGACACAGGTACAATATTGTCGGCATGGATACAAAGATGACCTGAACGATCCAAAAGCGGATCTGTGAGATGGGAAATTTTAGGTCATAACAGACATTCTCGCAACCAGGCATTTGTGTATTGCACACAAAACTTGACCGCTCATCTTCCCATACAATTGCAGCTGCTGTGCCCAGAATCAGGATCCTGAATATAAACAGGGCTCTTATCCAGATCTTACCGATGACTGTAGAATTGGACTGCACCTTGTCCAACACCATGAAAAGAAAGTTCCAGTCTTGCATTTTCTTAAGTAGTCAGATTTTTCTACCTAGCAGGAAAAGGAAAAAGAATAAGAATCTCATGTATCTCTTGTTTGGAAATCAAACACCTGCTCACAATATTTACTTTATAAAATCATTATTTTAACTGTTTATCACAGACAAATTCATAGATACTCAATTTCTTTTTTATATCATAAAATATATAAGACATATTTTTTATATAATGATCCATGCACTAATAACATGTTATAATGCATTCATAATGAATACAGTTTCTAGCAACATTCATTATGAATACATTATAACATGTGCATTATACGCACTGATTATACATTTATACTTTATTATTATAAAGTATATATTACAATATATTACATAACAAAGTCATTATTAACTATTAAAATAAATATGATATTATTACCCAAATATATTAATTTACAAATTGTAATGTAAGTAGGACTTTTTTTTGTTTTTTTGGCTCTGGTAATAGAATATGCTATGATATATGAATACTACTTGTAGCTTTAGCTGTAACACAGAGAGATTTTGTAATGATGATTATTGCAATTTATGATTAAGCAATTGTAAAATTATTATTATTGTTGTTGTTGTTATTATTAAATAATAATAATAATCATCATCATCATCATCATCATCATTGTTGTAGTTATCGTCATTGTTGTTGTTATTATTATTATTATAATTATTATTACTGCTGTTTATTTATATAATTTTACTTGATTGTTCAACTTTTAGAGACAAGGGCAAATTAAATATTTCACATCACTGTTTAGTTGACACACCATGTACCCAGTTAAAAAACTCAAGTTGGCTCAACTTGTCTCTAATTCAAAAGTCAGCACAAGTTTTCTCCCATGGATGTAGTTGGTTCAAGAGATCATTCTTTCAATAAAAACAAGTTGAAACATTTAAAACACACAAACATTTAAAACACACAAACATTACTTAAAACAAAAACTTAAAGAAACTAAAGGAAAGGTTTAGCATGATGGTAACATCAGCTTTCTGTCCTTCGTTTGCATGTTGCATTTTTCATGCCACTGTGAGGGTTAATTAATCTCTTTATCGCCCTGATTCTAGTGTGTGAGTGAGTCAGGGGACTGACTGGAAAGGCCCTTTAATCAGAAATATGAGATGGGGAGGGAGGGGACTAGTGGACATCACCTCAGGTCAACTGCAGGAGAACCGGGAAAAAGCACACAGTTAACTTTACACAGCTATGCAATTAGTAAAATCACTTACGCTAGCTACAAAATGCCACCCGATAAACCACATCTGTTTTCTGTTTTGTGTGAAATGGTTCAGAATACTATATAACCAGTCTACACACTCCCGAGGGGTAATGGTTTAGTAGTGACTCTTAATTTGGGGTGTGTAATGCATTAAATGTCATCAAATAAACAAACTAACTAACTAACTAACTATAAAAAGAATCAAAGATGGGAAAAAATTGTGGCTGTTATCTCTTTATAATTTTATGTATGCAGTAAAATATGTTTGTATAACACTAACAGTATATTATCTTGCCTTGCTGTATCATTAGCTCACATACAATCAGATATAACGTTATATTACTTTTTAAAAAGTTACTACAGTAAAAGCAAAAACTAATAGAGATACAGGAAATATTTTAACTGCAAAACTTAATGTAACCGAATAGAAAATAATATTAGCTATTTAATTAATAATAACACACACACACACACACACACGTATACAACTTTTACAAATATCTCACAAGGCCAAACAGCGTATATACCATAGAATGAAAATAATATACGTGGAGCGTTCAGATCAAACCGGGACTTGTGGTGAAATTTCTCGTAAAAAAGGGAGTAAAACTAACTATAGGCCCTTAAAAATAACTAACCCTCACCTTTTTTTTCCACCGTCCGTTAGCATAAAGTTTTTTTAACAATATATAAACTATGTAGTGTGCTAAATAAAAATGTCCAATTTAACTTATCGATTTACCTTATCGATGACTATGGCTGTGTTCCGTTCCACAGTTTACTTCACAGGGCGCTCCTTGCTCCTTGCTCCGCGTGCACGGAATGTCGGTTTAAGAAACGCCCCCTTATCGGAACAGCCTGTGACGTCACCAGCGCGGACGTGACTTTCTCCGTTCGTTACCCTGGTAACACATGAGCGCCTCGGATACCTGTTGCTGCTGATGTGGAGATTTTACACGAAGGAAATAAAATATTGATGAATATTAATCGAAAACAAAAACCGTCACTGATTAATTCACATGATTTATGGGGAAATTATTATCGTGGACTTTTTTTTTATTATTACCGCTCTTAAGTAGTAAGGATTTATTGCTGAAATTAAATGTAAATCAATTGTGTCGTCCTTGATTATAATGATAATAAATATATAAATCCCTTTTTGAGCGCCCCTTTTCAGCTGCAGCGACGCGCAGGGACTGATGGGAAATTGTTCTTTTCCCCTCACTTGTTCCCTGAACAATTCACAGTTCCTCAGAACTGAACAGTTTCCCTGCTGCCTGGAATCGCATTTAACATGACTGAACACCCCGTTAAGTTGTAATGTATCGTTGGCGTTAATGCTCATTTCTAACACTGGGGGAGCCAAACAGCTAAAATGTACCAAACAACACACACTGTAATGATGATGATGATAAATGAAGGTCTGTTGAGAGGACTTCGAAATTCCTATAAAGAGCCAAAGGCCTGACAGTGTGTGCAAGGCGAACTGCAGTCTTATATGCTCGTTCTAATACGTATTTGATCAGAGGTAAAGGTATAACTTTGCAGGAGACCTTTGAAGTTTCTTGGTAACGTAAGAATCTGCACTGTTTGTTGTTGTTGTTGTTGTTGTTTTAATAATGATCTTAAGCTCTGTAACATCCCTTGCACATCCCAGCTCTTAGTGTGAATAGTTGACGGATCCCTAACACATTATACAGTACAGAACCTCTTCTACTTTTTAAAGTAGTTTTAAAATATGTAATTTTATTTTACTCAGTTATGTTTTGTTTGAAGTATTGTGTTTTGATAGATTTTAAATCATATTTCCTACTGAGTAAAAAATAAATGAATGAAAATGAAAAAAAAATGCAACGGGGAAGGGAAAAAAATTGTATGGAATGCATTGCATTCACAAAAGAAAAGAAATCACAGGAATTATCTCATAATTATGACGTACTATGTCATAATTATGAGATATCTTATAATTACGATTTAGTATCTCATAATTATGAGATTCTTATCTAAATATGAATAGGATTTATTTGTCTTTTTGTCACATAGCAAAGATGGATAAGGGTCCAGATAACTGGGTTAAATCAAAGATGACACCAGTTTTACCATGATAATGGTCAGGTGATTAGCAAAAAAAAATGTAGGTTAAAAAAGTCCAGGTGTGCTGCTTCTCCAGAAATGTTGTAGTTTAGTTCATTTGTCTTTTGCTTCATAGAAGCTTCATTTCAAAGTTTATAGAATTTTATTAAATGGTCTATGGATTTTTGATGAAATCGATAAAGAGTCTAGCATACATACTTTTATGTTCCAAATGTTCAAACACAGAACGGAGCACAATACCTACTGCATCCTCTGTCGATCTGTTTGCTCTGTACACTAATTGATAATAGTCCTGTACTTCTCCAAACATTTTGCAGATATAGGTGTAAGTGCGACCGGTCTGTAATCATTTTGACAGGTAATGATTGATCTTTTAGGGATGGGAACTACTGTGGAATTTTGAAGCATGCTGACACCCATGATTGGATGATAACAGATTAAAGTTGGTGGCAAAAACCTGGCAAAGAAAAATAATTTGTCACATGCTCTCATAAATATTAGCAAATGCACTATTCATGATAAGTATGATGAACGTGACTGTAAAATTATGAATGACAGCCACAAATCAGGAATGCTGGACAGGACCGCTAACCACTCCAAGGAGATACACATTGTCATTTATGGGCAAATTAATAATAAGTGACATGTGCAGCACATAGGGGATACCACACATGAAAGAGATATCACTATTTCTGTGACAGGTTCTTGTCAGGGTGGGTCTCACTCTCTTGACAGAATGTTGGGTGTAAAGTTTTTTTGGAGCCTGGTCTAAATGGTAGCAGACAGTCTACCATCAGGTAAAAAAAAATCAGGTAAAAAATAAGGACTCCGGGATTTGCACAACTGACGTAACTGTTTATGTTTGAGTGCTTCAAAGGCTTATTGGGCTTCAGTCATCGACTTAAACCTGCCAGTGTGATGTACTCAGGCATTCAGTATGCCATCTACGGAGATGACCTTTCTATCTAATTGCCAGTTCATATCTTGCTTCTAGAACACATGGAGGCTCCTAGGTGGTTAACTTATCTTTTAATGTCTCAGAGTGAGACACTGAATAAAAGTGGCCAGCAGGGCTCGGGTGTTCCAACCCAAGTTGGGTCAAGAGTTTGAAACTCTTTCCCTATTGCCTTCAGAATAGTAAGGGAGACATGCCTTTCAAAGTAACTTTAAAAGCATCAAGAAATGAACAAGAAATGAGTCAAACAAAAAATAAGCATAAATATAAACTATTCACTCATGGTCTTTTCAACACTGTGCATATCTTCAGTGTTGCCAGAGTTTAGTTTTAGATTTTGTTCTAAATTTGTGTAGGTAGGGCATTGGTGGCTCAGTGGTCGATTCCCCCCTACCATGCGAAAGGTTTGATTACCAGCCTCTAGATGCAGTGCAGATCTCAAGCCCGGATAAAATGGGAGGGTTGCATCAGGAAGGACCTCTAGTGTAAAACCTGTGCCAAGTTGTTGCGCAGATCGATCGGTCCGCTGTGGAAACCCCTCAACAGGAGCAGCCGAAACACTAACAAGATGTCCTAAATTTGTACTGGCGGATGAACAAAATTTAGGCTTTTTGATATTACCTTAACTAGTTTTTCAAACATCTTACCTTTTGTAAGCTGATTTGGAACAAAACCTAGGTAATACTGGTACTCCGGCCAATCAGTCGTAATCAAGACTTACTGGGACAAAACATCAACCCTGGCACTTTTGGCACTCCAGGCAGCCCACCACTACAATCCAGAATCAGTCTAGTCAGGTACATATACATATACAGTGTATCAAAAATATTAGAATATCATAAAAAGTTGAAATATTGACTTCATAATTTTGGTTGTCAGATATTGTGCAGTGTTCTTGCATGTGGTTGTAGCATTACAGACTAAAGATCTACAGTGACAGAATGCTGAAGTGAATATTGATTAATAGTAGGCTGAAACCTACCAGCTCAATCCGGTAACACTGTTTTTCCTCGTTTCTTTTCTCTTTTATCGTCATCACATTTTTTCTGTCTTTTCAACACCTGCTTTCCCTTTGTCCTATTCTGGAGCTGTGTTGGTCATTTTTATAACTGGCACAGACTAAATGTCCGCCTGCTAAGTCAGGTGTTTGGGAGGCCTGCATAGAGCCATGCCTGGGTGTCATGCATTTCACCTTCTCCCACAATTCTGCCTAGCAATCAAAGAAGTACAGCAGCTACCTGTGGACAGAGGTGGGTAGTAACAAAGTATGTTTACTCTGTTACATTTACTGTACTTGTAAGTTTTTGAAAAGAATGTACTTCTATGAGTAGTTTTCCTGCATACTTTTTACTTTTTAAAAAAGTAGATTTGCGAATTTCTGGTACTCAAATGTGTTATTGTGGATGTGGCCTACTATGACATCACATGTCAATATCATGCGTCACAAACATGTTCAACATATTTAATGAACATTTCTTAAGTCAAGGTTATTGGCACTGAAATAATAAAACATTAGTAGTTGAACCCTGTAGTCCCCCTATCAAAGTTGCATCACCAGACATTCACATGAACTAACTTTTAGGAAATGAAGGAAGAAGTTTAAGGCCCAGATGTCCTATTATTATAGTTTTTGTTTTGTCACCAGTTCCAAATCTTCAAAGCTACAACCAATTTCCACAATTTCTATGTTATACCCAATTAGATGTTAATTAACGGGTAGTTAATGTGGTGTTTGGATTAGATCAGATTAGATTAGATGAGATTGGATTAGATTAGATTCAAGTTTATTATAATTGTGCAAAGTACATGTACAGAGACAATGAAATGCTGTTAGCATCCAACCAAAAGTGCACAAGTGGCCTACGTGTAATAAATAACAATGTGTTTGTTATAACAAACAGAAGATGCAGCAGGTATAAAAGTTGCGATATATATTCAATTCAATTCGATTTTATTTATATAGCACTTTTAACAATGTCATTGTCTCAAGCAGCTTCACAAAATGAAAATAAAATATAAGTAAATGATCAAATTTATATATATTGTAAAATGCAGTATAATTGTGAAGCATTGTGCAATGAATGTGCAATAAAAACAGAATGTGCAGCAGATAATAATGATATGGTATGTAGCTATGCATGTATGTCCTGTATGTGTATTCAGTATATTCATATTACACTTATTTACTTACGTACATAATTTGAATAAGTGAAATTTCTGCCCTTTATAGAAATATATATTTAGGAATATATAAGGAGCTAAAATACAAAAAGAAAAAAAAATACATTGACAGTATACATCATGAAAGTATTTAAAGGGAAGACAAAAACCTTTTATTTTAGATCACTTTCTTTTTCTTTTTCTTCCATTCTTCATCAACTTCATCTCCATCTCTCTTCATTTAGTACACCAGGTTGAATGCAAACTTGCCAGATTTTCTGTATTACGCCCAGAGCAACCTCTCGCTCTGCTGCACAGCAGGTAAACAGCCTCAATCACATTTAGAAACAGGGAAACACACGCCACCGCTAGCATTAAGATATTGAAAATGTTCTTTTCTGTTGGACGTGACATGTAGCATTCAACCCTGTTGGGACACAGACTTGAATCGCAGAGAAACACATTGCTCATGAAGAAGTCATATAGGTAGTACTGTCCGAAGATGAAAGCAAGTTCTAAGATGATCTTAAAGAACAGATGTGTAAGATAGCTGATAAACAGGTTGCACATGATCTCAACACGACCCTCATCATCTTGGTAGTTGGGGATGTTTGTCACTTGGCTGTCATGTTGTTGTCTTACTCTCTCTCTCACTTTGTTCTTCTGGTGAACGACATGGATGACATGACACAGGTACAATATTGTCGGCATGGACACAAAGATAACCTGAACAATCCAGAAGCGGATCTGTGAGATGGGAAATTTTAGGTCATAGCAGACATTCTCACAACCAGGCATTCGTGTATTGCATACAAAACTTGACCGCTCATCTTCCCATACAATTGCAGCTGCTGTGCCCAGAATCAGGATCCTGAATATAAACAGGGCTCTTATCCAGATCTTACCGATGACTGTAGAATTGGACTGCACCTTGTCCAACACCATGAAAAGAAAGTTCCAATGTTGCATTTTCTTAAGTAGTCAGACTTTCCTACAAATAAAAAATAAAAAGAATAGGAATTGTTAAATTGTAAAAATCATTATTTTAACTGTTTATCATCACAGGAAAATTCTTCTTTTGATAAAATTTGGTTTCTTTGGCTCTAATAATATAATATGCCATGGTATACTGTATGAACTATACTGGTAATGTTAATATAGCAAAAACACAATTTTTATTGATAATTCATAATAACATTCATATCATATCATAGTTCTTCTTTTCCTAAGGATTTTTTCCACCCTTTGGGGCTTTTTTGGGGTATTGACATGCTCAAAAACTACAGAAAATTGGCAGCCAGGTTGGAATCTGCTGACATTAGGATGCCTGAGAGTCGCGTGGCCCAGGGCCACTCACCCAAGATCTTGCTGCATACACACTTGCACGTATGCACACAAAACTCGGTACTCAGTATTTAGAGCTCACTGAGCCGAACATTGTTTGCACTGCATGTCCTGGGCTCAACTCAATAGGAGGCCACTTATTTTGAGTCGTTCGCAAAAACGCATCCGATGGATTTTGATATACTCCTCCTAGGAAATGTATACAATCGCCAATATGATCTGATGACATTGAGGATGCAAAATTATAGATGGGGTTTGATATCTTAAACGGGTCAGCCATGATGATGATGGCTTAAAGAAACCACTAAAAAATCACCCAGATGAGGATGGGTTCCCTGTTGGTTCCTCTCAAGGTTTCTTCCTGTTGACATCTCAGGGAGTTTTTCCTTGCCACTGTCGCCGTCACCCTTGGCTTGCTCATCAGGGACAATCTCATTATCTAGTCACATTTTTCTTACACATATATACATTTCCATAAGTCTTCTTTTCATTTCTGTGAAGCTGCTTTGAGACAATGACCATTGTTAAAAGCGCTATAGAAATAAAATTGAATTGAATTGAATTGAATTGAATTGAATTGAAAAGTGGTTAATAACTTTCTGTGTGCCATTATATTGAATGACATTTTATCATCATTTTTGTTATTTATTTCTATTATTTGACATTAATACTATTATTTGTTTAATTTTAGTTTTACAATTTTTAGTTGACACAACATGTACTGTACCCACTCTCTAATTCAAATATTTAAGTCAGCGCAAGTTGACAGGGAATACCACTAGAGGGCGCCAAAGCGCCCAGAGACTCCTTTTGGAGCGCTCACCTGAACCGAGGTGGCTCATTAGTTTTGTTATAAAAGTTCCTGAGTTCAGTTAATCTCTGTCTTGCATCTGTTCATTTTGGTTTGCTGTTTAATTCAACTTTCACCTACCATCACCTCTCCCGTTATGCCAATCCTTCGACCCACACACAGCACCCGTAACACAAGTATTATTAGCTGTGAGCTCAATTGATTATATTTTTCTAGGGTTGACTTCTCCCAACTTTTTAAAATGATAATTATTATATTTGTGTTCATTTTTTGGTTTATTGTAAATTATTATTATTATTATTATTGCCATCATCATTATTATTGATAATACTACTACTGCTACTACGACTAATAGTTTTTCTCATTATTATTTTTATTGTTAATGTTTATTATATGTCATTGTAATCTATTATTTGACTTTACATACTGAAGATAATTATCTGATATTATGCTTGTTATTACTACAGGCATACAGGAGGCTATTTGGATACAATTATTACCCAATCACATAAACCATTAATTGTGTTTGCAAATGTCCACAGACTACCACAACCTTACACATAATACAAAAAATCTATTTAGAGTCTCAAAGAAAAGATTTTTATTTTTGCCAATTAGATATAAGGGCATACTTTTCAGTAGTATGTGTAAAATGTGTGTATGATATTGTTTCTCACCTTCACAGACGATACTAGCGGATGCAAATTCCACAGGGTAAATGATGCCTCTCTGTCACTTCCCCTTGAGATTTGTTTTTTAGAGGTCGGAAAAAATCTGCATGTCTTTGGACCGTGGGAGGAAACCCACTGAGCACGGGGAGAACATGCAAACTCCATGCACAAAGAGACTGGAATTGAAAACGGACCCTGGAGGTGCAAGGCAACAGTCCTAACCACTACACCACCATGCCGTCTTTATGCAATGTATAGCTTAATTTATTTTATTTCATTTGTCACATACTGTAAATATTAGGAAAAGCCCAGAGAGTATTAATAATTGACAGATGTGGACAAGACTTTGGACCATGTCTTTACACATCTGTTCTCCACTTATTCTCAACATCACACATTTGGGAACTAAATTAGGAATTTTAAAATTTTAAACAATTTGAATGTACATATTCCAAATAGAGGCATAACACAGAGTTGCTCTTGTTACCTCATAGTGGACCTATTCCCAATTCCCAAACAACTTTTTTACTTTGCTAAAAAAACAAAAAAAACAAAGGAAAGCAGACCTTTTCCTATAGGAAAAGGTCTGCTATGAGATAACAAGACCAACTCTGTGTTGTATCCTGATTACAATTTTGTCAGCCAACAGCAGCAGAATGTATAAAACCATATGTACACAGACGGTATGTCTATAGTACTTTGTCAAAAAAGAAGACTTTTTTAAATTAAAATTTAGAATACTGTTCAAAGTTGGAAACATTTCTAAGACTTTATTTTTTATATAAGTTATTTCATATGATTTAAAATAATATAATAAATAATAATAATAATAATAAAGCAGAGTTTTTTTGCATGTCATGTTACAAAGGACCCAGAAGATTCAAGATTTCAAAGATTTTGCTGTGGTGGAATATTTATTAAATGTTAAAAAGGGTTGCTATAAAATCCATGTTAATGAGTTGTTACTATAGAAATTGTTATGTATTAGAAAAAACACCTTAATATAAATTGATTAGAACTAATCTGATTGCTGAATTGCAAATGCGGTCTAGAAATGGGTCAATATAACCTGTAGTGGAACAAACCCATGTTTGTGTAAGCTGGCCTTGAGAACAGTACTGTTTACAAAGCTTAGTGTTTATCATGTGCATCCAACCATGTCAGTTTACCGAACAACCTTATGGACCCATGAACCCTAAGATAAATACTATTTAAAAATACCCTTGCTTAGTTGTATTTTATGTTAAATGTAAATTTTACTTTTTTACACCGCTACTTTGAAGCCAGTGCAGGATAGACATGGGTAGCTTAGTGTTTAAAGCATTGTCCTACTGTGCAGAAAGTCCCAGGTTCAAGCCCCACTCTTGCGAGGTTGAAACTGTTGTGGCTCTTGAGCAAGGATCTTAACCCTACACAGATGTAAGTTTCTCTGAACAAAAGATTACAGAAGTAGAAGTGTTTGTTTCCTTCCATAATTGAGTAGCAGGAAGTTACCCCCTGCCCTCAGCATCTAGTATCTTTTACACATTTTGCTCAAATTTGTTAAGATGGTGTCTGTAATCTGGATTTCCTTAAAACCACCGTTGCGCATCATTGCCGCAGCAGTGGAAACTAATACCAATTTAACAAAAATAACTCTATATTCTACCCAGCAGCATATAGAGCAACTATAGAGAAAAATGCAGTGGGACTAAAAAAACGCCTGTATGCATTTAAAGGGGACCTTCGATATCCTCACTCACTCTCTCACTCATCATCTATACCGCTTTGTCCTGGATACAGGGTCGTGGGGGCCTCAGGAGCAGGGTATACACTGGACAGAGTGCCAAGCCATCACAGGGTACACATACACACACACACACACACACACTATGGGCAATTTGGGAACATCAGTTAGCCTAATTTGCATGTCTTTGGACTGTCCACAGTACCTGGAGGAAACCCACGAAGCATAGGGTGGATTTGTGTGCATGGTCGATGTGCATGAAAACTCCATGCATACAGACCCAAGGTGGGAATAGAACCCAGAACCTAACCTGACATAATTTTAGAAAAAGGGGAATTTTATGTCAAGACCTCAAAAAAGCCCCGGATGCTGGAAAAAGGCATCACAGTACTGTTTGATGTCACTCAATATGATGTCAATCAGGAAGTTATTAGTCACTTTTCGGCAAACGTTTAGGCATCGTCATGGGTGAACCGCAATCTTTTGCAATCTTGCCTCCCAAAGCTTTGAGCGATTGCATAAATACCCTTGGAGGAGTCAGGTTCAGAAACATTTACACAGTCTCACCATTTCCATATTTTTGTCCCTGTACATCACCACATTCTTTTGTAGCAATCAAGATGTGATTAGAGTGTAGATTTCAGAGGGTTTATGAAAAATATTGTATTATTTGTTAAGCCATTTTTTTGCACAGTGGATGCATGGTTACTGGCTTAAAAATATTATACAACTGACTAATAAGCCTTTGATTGGTTCTTGAAATAAAGCTGAATAATAATAATAATAATAATAATAATAATAATAATAATAATAATAATAATAATAATCACTTTGGTGTTGTACAGAGGCAAAATTAAAAAGCAGTGCCAAAATAGTGGCTGCTAAAAATATTATGTTTCTCCAGCATTTTTGTTTTTTCCAGACTTTTGTGGTGACGTGGTAGAGGTGCTGATGATGCATTTTGCAAATTGAACAAATTGTATTGTTTTTATTTTTTTATGTGTGTGTGTGTGTGTGTGTGCACTATATATATATATATATATATATATATATATATATATATATATATATATATATATATACACATATATATATATATATTTTTTTTATTTGCTGCCAGTATGATTCACTACAAAAACCCAATCAGTAGGAGTTTGCTATATTTCTTTTATTAACGCTCAGCTAACATGTTAATTTAAAATTGCACCTTTACCATGCCACAATACAATTACAATTACAGGCTAATTGAATACATTTTGACAAAATTGTAGTAGGTGTACTTATAGTGTTTTGTAACCTAAGACAAAAACCACAGTGATACAACAAAAACAAAACAAGGTGAAAAGAAGAAAAAACATGCACAAAATGTTCTATAGAATTTAATAAAGGATTCATGTTATATTATAAATATGATATATTTAGTGGACCCTTTAATTGTTGTGAAGATTATTTATATAAATGATTTTTAGATTTGATTTTATATAAATGAGCCTACTTACTCCTGTGCATGCCACTGACAAGTTTATTTAAGCTGTTTGATATTGTTAATTATTCTAAGCTTTATAAACATATCTCATATATTGGTGAATATATTGCACATGTTTAGTTTGAATTTAGGGAGTGTTTTGTGTTTGAATTGTTACTTAAATTTGGCACACAATTTGTTTTATTTTTACTTTATACATTGTATTAATTATTTTTCCGTATTACATTTTTTGGGCTGTGGAACGAATTATTTGAGTTTTCATTATTTCCTATGGGAAGATTTGATTTGGTTTACAAGTGTTTTGGAATACGAGTCCGCTTCCGGAACGAGTTATGCTCGTAATCCAAGGTTCCACTGTACTGTAATGCTGTTTGTGGGGAATGTTGTGTTAATGAATAAAATGAATTGATGTTATTGTCGAAAGGTTAACGATTAAATTCTTACATAATTAACAGTTATTATAAAATGACCTATTTTGTTGGCTGATTATGTTTAGATTATGTTTAATCCTAATTATAGTTATGGATATATTATTTTAGTTTAATGAAGTCAGATTTCTTTCACATTATGTATTGTACAGAAAGTGTGCTGCTTGAAGCGGCTTGAAGTAAAAAAAAAAAGAAAGAAAATCCTGTAATCAGTGTAGTTTTCAACAATTTGGCTTAAACAGACAACCTAGCATGCTACAGTTAACATGCTAACATGTTTTCTTAACAGACTAAAATAAAACCCATCCTGGCTTTGTCTGTATTGGACCCAGCACTGAGTGTCAAACTGGATTATTTTTAACCTAGCAAAATTGTTTATAGTGTAATTACGTAGTTTTACAGGGGCATTTTTTCAGCAGTACCATGGCCCATGTGTGTCCAGCGGTTTTCCATGACCTTGTTCACGCTGTTCTGCTTAATGCTTTCTGCAGCTTCCTGATTTATTGCACCTAATGCTAGACTATTGGCATCTGTACTGTAGAGCGCCAACCCATCATATTTTTGGCGTCTTTTTACCCTACAGCAAAGTAAATAGCACACTTCTATCACATTTAAGGACAGAGAAACACATGAAACTACAAGCATGAACATCATAAAGATAGTCTTCTCTGTGGGTCTGGACATGAAGCACTGTGTCACCACTGGGCAAGGTTTCTGGTAACATAGGAATTCAGGTAACATTATAAAACCATACAGGAAATACTGGCCAGCAATGAAAGCAATTTCCAGGATGATTTTAAAAAACAGCTGAGTCAAGTAGCTACACAATAGTCTGCCCTTGATTCGAACTTTGCCAGTGTCATCTGTGTATTTTGGTGTTAAGACTGACAGGTTTTTCTTGCGCAGCTCTCTGAGCTTGTTCTCCTGGTGGATGATGTGGACGGCGTGGCCTAGGTAAAGCAGGGTTGGCGTGGACACAAAGATGATCTGCATGACCCAAAAGCGAACATGGGAGATAGGAAACTTCCAGTCATAGCAGACATTCTCACAACCTGGTGTACCAGTGTTGCAAATTAAATCGGATTGCTCATCCCCCCACACATTCTCAACTCCTGCTCCCAGAACGAGGATCCTAAAAATGAAGAGGACGCTCATCCAGATCTTGCCAATGACTGTAGAGTGGGACTGCACCTTGTCCAGTAATGACGAGAGAAAACCCCAGTCTCCCATTGTGCTTGGTGTTCAGATTCAATCTGGAGGAGTGAAGCAGAAAGATTCGTTATACTCTATTATCTCATAGAAGGATGGTTTGGTGTCTTTGTAAAGCGAATATATTTTTAACATTGTATAGTGTGTGTGTGTGTGTGTGTGTGCTTGTCCACCAATATACAACAATTCTAGAAATACAGTCAATTATTTCTATAGTGCATTGCTCATCATATATGTATTGTAGTGTCTTTCTCATGTTTGTCAACTGCCTCTATAACCTTAAAACATTTGTCAGGAGAAAAACTAACGATAAGATTGAAGTGAATGAAATTTAAATTGAACTGTTTTTCAAAATCGTCTCCATCATGGATGAGTTTTTATTTCTATTTCTATTTTTATTCATTTTTATTTCGTTTTATTTTATGGCTGTATTAATCACAAATCTTGAAATGATGCATGCATGCAAAAATGCATGAATTGAAATCAATCAAGGCAGGATTTATGTAAAATGTATATAATGTTTAAAATGTGTACATGTGTAAATAGGAAATAGCGTTATATAGTTAATAGTGTTTTCTGACTTTTTAAATGCTTACAGTAAAAAAAAAATAAAATCTAAATTTCACCATAGGCATTCCTTTGATTCTGAGCAACGTGAACATTTAATATCAAATTGTGAGACATTTTAAGAAACACATTTCTGAGAAACTGTATTCTGCAAACAGTGGCAAGAAAAATTATGTGAACCTTTTGGAATGTCATGGTTTTCTTAATTCGCTTGTCATAAAATGTGATCTGATCTTCATCTAAGTCAAGAGTTTTGACAAATATAATGCGCCTAAAATATCTTTTAAAAATTCTAATCTTTCATGTTTTTACAGAACATCCTCATTCAACATTCAATAGTAGTGAAAAAGTGAACTCTTGGAATTAATAACTGGTTGCCCCCGTCTTAGCAGCAATAACCTTAACCAGCCGTTTCCTGTAGCTCTGAATCAGCCCTGCACTTCGTTCAGGGGGCCCACTCTCCCTGGCCGACCTGATTTAGCTCTGTCATAGTCTCTTGTGTACGGCTCTCTTCAAGTCTCCTAGTAGAATTGTTCATTTTCTGCATATGCTCAAAGCATCGCAAAACCTCTGCAGGTTATGTTCAAGAAATAGAAACGAGTAGTTACCTTTGAGTTTTTTGGTCCAGATTGCTCATTCTTTTGTCATGTGACTCTCATAGACACTACGCAGTGCAATAGATTCAAAAAATGAATGAATTGGACTAGAAGACTCATGAGAAGAACCGCTCAATTCTGTCCAAAACCGTTCAGCACTGCATAGTGTTTACGAGAGTAATGTGACAAAATAATGAACGATTCAGACCAGAAGATACAAAATGTGAGCTGCTCATTCTGTTTGTCATAATATGTCCTTAGCTGCACTGTAATATTGTTATGACTGGACCGATAGCCAAATTTTTATATGTAGACGTGTTGGGTGTCCGTTTATTGAAAACTTAATTTTATTTCTGATCAAAAGAAGGAAATGAACTAAATGACCCAAATAAGATTTGTTGATGAACAAGATTCAAAGAACCGAGTCACTAAAATGATTCAAACCTCCCATCACTAGCTGAAGTCTCTGACGTGGCCAATTCAAGTGGTAGATTTTGTTTTTCTTGAAGCCATTTTGTTGTGGATTTGCTCCAGTGCTCCCTGTAGCATCACCCAACTTTTATAGAGTTTCAGCTGACTGTTTCCTCCACCATACTTTATGGTTGGGATCGGTTGATATTTTCATGCTGATATACAGTGGCCTTGGGGTATTCTTGCGGTTATTTTGACATTTGACATTTTACGACAAATCCGAAAACCATGACATATTAAAAGGTTCAGATACTTTTTCTTGCTACTGTATGTTTGACCTGTGAAGATGTAGAATTTGTTCATCAACACAACAACATGACACATTCACAGTTAATTGGATTTTAAGTAGTAGTTTTAGTGCGTAGTAGTAGCTACTATAGGTAGCCATTTCTTTTCTGCTGGCCTTCAGAGGTCAGCCTTGTCTCATCAGTCATAGATTATTATCCTCCCACAAGGAGTCTTTCTTTGAAGTGACTAATGTTCTTAGGATAGTTTCATGATCCTAACTTTACCCCTTTATTGTTCTTACTGAGAGGGAATTAAACCATAGAAATAATGTTGTTGTTGTTGTTGTTGTTGTTGTTGTTGTTGTTCTAAATCCAATAATAGTGCCGGTTACAGTATGTTTCTATCTGTGTTTTTGTGAATCCTGTGACATTTGATGCAGTAATAACCAATTGCTGTAATGAATACCTTTCATGTAGTTTATTTAATGATAGTGTTGCACTTTTTAAGTCCATGTGTGTAAATGAAAACAATAAGTGATTTAAACTTGACAGTATGTTATGTCTTGCTTTGTTCAACGTTATGATCTGAATCGGATCAATCGAGGTTACACATTAGTTTGTCTCATTATATAGAACTTATAAAAATTTTCTTTTTATTTTCTGTATTGCTTTTGCCACACTGTCTCAACTGAATCCACTGACAAATAGTTTTTTTTATGAAGGCCACTTCACATATTCATTACTTCAAAGAACATTGAACATTTCTGCAGTTTCTATTCCTCCTTCAGTTTAAAACTCTTGTCATACTGTCCCTATTTTGACACGTCATAAATGGCTGACTTTAATGTTTTTTAAATGTTAAAGGACAGGTTTTTTGTATGATTTAGATGATTGATTGAATTTGACACAACCATAATTAGCTTAGACAAATCTATATATAGACAAGATTTCAGCACAAATGTGTATTATAATGGTATTTGTAATATTTATCTTCAGATTTCACATTTAATGGTTCTTTTTTTTTTTTTTTTTTTTTAACATCTCAAAGCTAAAATATTTGCATGGATTCTTAATCATAGAGAAAATAATTCTCTATAGAAAGTAGGATTTGGCTATTATAATTATGAAAAAATAATAAAAATGGCAATAATTTTGGGGTAAAATCATCACCCAAAAACGGCAGCAACAACAACAACAACAACATAATAATAATAATAATAATAATAATAATAATAATAATAATAAATATTGTTTCATTTAAAATATTGATCATATTAACAAAAGTAGTTGAGTATATATGTTTAAATACAGGCTGCAGACCTATTAATCATTATGTTTGTTATAATCCTTGTAATTATTATTTAGTTTTATAATAAAGCTTCTGTGGATAATTAATTCAATTTGTAAAACTCAAATTTGTGTAACACAAGTAAAATAAAACTCACCAGGAGCAGTGGGTCAGGTGGTAGATTGTGGGATGTAAAATTCTGAATCTGAAGTCGAATAAATATTAAGAAGTGTCAATGTGTCTTAAACACTATGGCTTGTAGATTAGTCTTCAAGTACAGTATGTGTCCTTCAAGTGTGTCTTCTTCCTGATTTACCCAGGTCAAGCCCAACATTTAAGTCAAGCCCACTTTCATTTCGCTCAGATCTTCAGTTACTAACTCTTCTCCTAAACTTCGGGGACTGTAGACAGCTGGACATGTCCAAATATATTAACTCCTTTCTCACCAGTTTTTATCATTTCTTACAACATATCGGGAATTGCAAAATGAAAAAAATACCCACCCAAATCATAACACTTCCTGGTATATAAACATATGGTCATTAGCACTAGGTGGCAGCATGGATTAGACAGTAGGGGAAAAGACCACACCCATCAAATTTCACTTCTTTAAAAATACTTTCAGATTCCAGAAGAAAGATGTATGGAAGAGGTTTATAGAACAGTATATACTGTATACATATACTCATTTCTTTTGGAACCTGTAAGGAACCAGCTTCAGTGAGAGAGTCACAGCAGGAGACAGGCTGATCGAAAGTGTCAAATATTTCCTCTATTCTTGTCATGGTCATCTCTTTGTTGTTGTTTTTTTGTTGTTTTTTTTTACAAATGCCAAACATTAAACAATTAAACAAAACACTTAGTTTTTGCTCTTTCATTAATGAAATGACTCTTAAATCTGACGTTTTAATCAACCTGTGGATAAAAAAGCATAATTCTGAGTTTAAAATCTAAATTCTGTTTATAATTAGAATTCTGAGATTAAAGTCACAATTCTGAATGAAAAAAGTAAATATTCTGAGTTTAAACCAAATTCTGAGAAAAAGTCAGATTTCCAAAAAAAAGAGAAAAAAAAATGTCAGGATCTTGAGATTAAAGTTAAAATTCTGTGATTGAGGTCACTGTTTTTACGGTATACATACAACTGGCCATGCATGTATTTTATTGTATCACTGATTTATTCCTTAGGGTTGCAGTGGATTCAAATTCTCATTATAACTTACAGCTAAGTGCGAATGCTACCTGTATAGGATACTAATAGCGCACATACACACATTTTGATAAACCCATAAAGATATTTTCAAACAGAGCACCACAACAAAAAGGGATGGAAATTGCAAGGTTGAATCTTGTAAAAGAGAGCTAATAGAACTTTTAACAGGAGGAATAGTATAAATAGATGGGCTATTCTGTAAGGCAATTTCCTTACACAAGAAATCAGGTTAAATTTACAAATTCAATGTCTTTGCAAAAAATGTATGACATCAAAGATTTACTGTATCACTTATGTTTAAACTCTGTCTGACCGTTTGCATGAACCAAAGTGAACCAGAGCTTATGTGCGTCAGTAATAGAAGCCTTTAGGAGTAGACCCTGCCTTCGAGGTCAAGCACTAGTTCACACCTCACTCCTACACTGCTTGTTCATTTCCTCATGACTGCCCTGTTTAATTTACCGACACTTGAAGAGATATGATTGTGCAGCACGTATTAACTATCCTGACTTTTAACTCATTTCCAAAGAAACAGGGAAGCACTTGTAACCACATTTCACAACATTCCAGTACGTCTTGGTTTCATCTAATTTACGTGATGTACATGAGATAGCTGTTGTGCAGCCTAAATAATCAGCGGGAGGTTGGAGATGGTCACCATTAAAGCATTAATAAAATCGTATTTCTTAAATCGAGAAGGAATGAGCGGTGTTATCGAAGACTAAACAGACTTTCATGCACTTGAGTTTTCTTTGCTGCCCTAAAACTATTTTCTTTTTACCTGAGGTCTGGTGTGTGTATGCTATCATGGTACACCCATATTAACTGTATGGTGATAAGCCTTACATTTACACCTGCAATGTTAAGCAGGCATCAGCACCATGGACAAGAGCATGTGATCTACTGTACACCAAACAGAAGCAATAAATAAGTTAATGTATTCCCAGAGAACAACCACAACCAAATTTAGTCTTAATTTGCCATTATAATAACCTTCACTCTTCTGGGGAGACTTTCCACTAAATTTTGGACGTTTGGAATTTGTGTTTAATCAGCTACGAGAGCATTATTGGGTGCTCTGTGGAGCACATTCAAGTTCTTCTGATGTCATGGATGAGAGGAGTTTCGATACCTCAACAGAACCGTTATGTTGATCTCCTTTTATTTATTCCTGCTAGCTGTCTCCAGTTCACAGAACACAGCACGACCTAAAACAATAGCTAAAACACCCAGTTTTCATCATGGACTAATTGCCATAAATACCTCCACTGCTACATTTATGTTGTAAAGTATAAACTCTGTCTTAGCTACCAGTCTATACCTTTTTGGAAGCAGGGCTAGCTCAGGGAATTAAGGCTCTGGGTTACTGATCAAAAGGTCAGTGGTTCAAGTTCCAGCATCACCAAGTTGCCATTGTTGGGCCCTTGAATGTGACTGGTAACACTGTCTGTTCCAAAGGCACCATATCGTGGATGACTCTCCGCACTGACCCCAGTTTCCTATGTGACGAAATTAATTTAACTGTTATGTAATGTTTATATGACAAAGCTCTTCTTTTTCCTTTTTCTCCTCCTCCTCCTTCTTCTTTTTCTGCTTCTCCTTCAGTACTCCAGACAGCACACGGATTGCAAGAGTTTCACACTGAAGTGCTGTCTAACCTTTGTGAAGCAGGATGGGATTTCAGAATGAATCAAAATTAGCCTGTTTATTAAGATGAAAACTTATCTACCCAGAATATGTGGTTCAGATTAATTCCCCTGGAGTACCATCCATTCGAAGCAATGTTAAGCAAAGTCAAGACTAGCAGTCTTTTATCTCTGGGACCATACGGCAGTGCCATTGAGTTACTGACAGGAACCACACACCTTGCACCAAAGTTTAGCCACTTTCTCAAAAAGGGATTCAAAACCAGGAAGGTGCGACTCTAGAACAGGCATACATTTTTTCCTCCATATCTCCAGCCTATACAAAGGGTTTTCGTTTTGCAAAACAAGGGGAGGTCTCAGGTCATGCATTGATTTCACACATGAACCAGGTAACAGTAAAAAAAAAAAACATTATTCTCTGCAACTGCTCCCTGCACCTTCGAAAAAACACTACAGAGTTAGGGGATCGCTCAGTGGTTAAGGTATTGAACTATGGTTCGGAAGATCCTAAGTTCACAACCAATAAGTTACCACCGTTGGGCCTCAGCTGTATAATGTATAAGACCCTCAGCTGTATAATGAGATAAAATAAAAATTGTAAATAAGTCTGAATAAGGATGTCTACAAAGCCGAAATAAACAGTTTTTGCAAATTACAGAGAAAATATATTTTAGCCACACCTCTGGTCAATATGAGTATCCTACGATGCTGCATTGGTCTGCTCTGCCACTCACATCTGTCTGAAAAGTAAGGGTGGTTGAGTTCCCTGCTATGGAATTTGACCGTCACTTAAGCCTATGGGAAACTGAGAAAGACCTTTATATCTGTATCTCATCCTAAAGAACCCTGATCTATTTAACCCTTTTGTTGTAGAGGTCAGAACTCGGCAGGCTTCAGAACTAAGCAGGGTTTGGGCAGAAACCCAGACTGCACCACGGGAAATGATATGATGATTATATGAAATTACAGTAGCTTCTTGAAGTAAAGAAATTGAAACAAGAAGAGCATTGCCTAGAGTAAGAAAACTAAAATGAAAAATGACCATATGCTTTACTTTTCCCAAGCCCTAAAAAGTTTTTTCACAATGTCACAGGCCAGCTAATCACCTGGGGCACACATATCTCCCCACAGGTGACCTATACACTCATAGTGGACTGTATTCACTGGCGAAACAACTAATGGCCGAATATGGACCTGGAGGTTAATTGTTGCATCTGCTCCTGTTCAGGCAATAAAGAAAAGTCCTTTGTGGACGCTATTTCCTCACCACTCTCCCCAACTTCCCTAGGTGGATTCCTAAAGAGTACAGCACTCCTAAAGGTATCACTTCTGGTGTTGGGGAAGGGAATTGGGATTCCTTATAAAGTCCTTAAAAGTATAGTGGGAGAACTGCATGTGTGTGTGTGTGTGTGTGTGTGTGTGTGTGTGTGTGTGTGTGTGTGTGTGTGTGTGTGTGTGTGTGTGTGTGTGTGTGTGTGTGTGCGCATGTGCATTGTGAAATAATGATTCCTTCTTCGTAGGCGTGATGGTTGTGGGTGGACACATATTGTGGTACAGTAACACCAAAAAGAAATGCAACTTCAGATTATCTTCATACTTGAGATTTGGATTTGGTGTGTTCTGGCAAACCTGTGGAGATCTCAGGTAAGAGCAAACAGAATTGGAATTTCTGTAGCAGTTACTAAGCTAAATGATGTTGAGTCTTAAATATATATATTTGTCTAAACAAACAAAACAAACAAAAAGTAGTAAGGACGAATCATTTTCCTTTGACTTTTAAAGATGACTTGTCTATCGTTACACATTATATACAGTATTGTTTAGACAAAATATAAATGCATAAAATGTAACTACACTGACTTATAAGTCAATCAATGTACTGTATGCTTATGGCATGCTTACTTGTACACTTAGTATTATTAAATATTTATTTTTATTTCTGTAAGGCTGCTTTGAGACAACACTGGTAAAAGTGTGACCATTAGTACTCATTTGGATTTAACTGAATATTGCAGATATGTATTTTTTTTTTCTTCTTTCTCTCGTTTCCCTTTTTAGTGTTCAAGTCTTCCTTCCTCAGTTCTTCAGCCGAACATACACGATGGGAGACTGGGGTTTTCTCTCCAAGTTACTCGACAAAGTGCAATCGCACTCCACGAACATTGGTAAGGTGTGGCTGACGGTGCTTTTAATCTTCCGGATCATGGTGCTTGGTGCAGGTGTTGATAAAGTCTGGGGGGACGAGCAGTCCAGCATGGTGTGCAACATTAACACTCCAGGCTGTAAGAACGTGTGTTATGATCACAAGTTTCCAATCTCGCACAGCCGCTTCTGGGTTCTCCAGATCATCTTTGTGACTCTACCGACGCTGGTCTACCTTGGCTATGCCATGCATGTGATCCACAAAGAGGACAAACTGAGGCAGATGTATGCTGAGAAGCGGGGAACCAAACTCCCGAAATACACAAACGACAATGGAAAGCTTCAGTACAAAGGCAATCTCCTGCGCATCTATGTTAGTTGTATATTAATGACCATTTTGTTTGAAGCAGGCTTCATCGTGGGTCAGTACTACTTGTATGGCTTTGTGATGGAACCAAGGCTTATTTGTAACAAGCTGCCATGCCCTTTAAGCACTGAATGCTTCATGTCTCGTCCAACCGAGAAGACCATCTTCATCATCTTCATGCTGGTCATGGCATGTGTCTCGTTGTTACTGAATGTAGCAGAGATTTTTTATCTGATCTGTCGTGCTTCCAAGGGTAGAAAGAATCATAATTATGTTACTAAAGAGACTCATTGCTGAAATCAAACAGAAAGCATTTGGCCTTGATTTTACTGAAAGAGATGAGTTGCTATGCACTACTTGGGGAACTCGAGGTGTGACACTACACCGAGGCACGGAGAATAATACTGTAACTCTTTGATACTGCAAAAACCATGAGACTGCTCTGAATAATTGTAATATTCTAAATACGTCCTACTGTCACACCTACAATGTACAAAGAAATGTTTCATTCTCAGCAGGGTCATGATTGATTAATTGATTGATTGATTAAACAAGTTTCATCATTACTTACACCTACAAATAAATAAATAAATGCTCTCAAAATGAATTTTTAAAAAGTTGAAACAAAGAGTCAAGGAAGAGCTTAGTTTTAATTTTGTTATATATCCACCCAATGCTTTTGACATTTCTGGATATATATTTTATTTCATAAAAACATCTTATATTATTGTTATTCCTACCTTTATCTTGATTATATGTGTGTCACAATGTTAGTGTTTTTTTAATGTAAGTTTTATAGAATAATGAAATGTACTGTCCTGTGGTTTCATTCCTTCTTTAAGAAACATGCTTTATTTCCTTTTAGTTACAATTCATTATAATGTACTTAAATACATCCATTCATAAATGACACAATTGAGAAAATACATGTTTTATGTCCGTGTGTGTGTGTGTGTGAGTGCTATGTAGACTCAGATTAATATTTGCAATATAGCGTACAAACAATGAAGTTGAAATGAATAATAAAAATTTTTAAACATTTTTTTTTTCTTCCAGGGCTTAATTGTAGCTAATGTATTATTGACATTCATAATGGCTTCTAACACTAGGAGGAGCCAGATAGTCAAAATTGCTCAATGATAATCAATGACATTATTAATAATAAGAAGAAGAAAAAGAAGAAGAAAGTAGTATGTAGTGAGCTCTCTTTAGGCCTTTTATCTCTCACACCTTTAATTGAAATTTCAATTAAATTTCAATATGAGGAATCTATGCAGCTAAATAACACAACCATACTGAATGTAGTTTTTTTTTTCTGTGGTAAATTTGTTTAGGACTTTGCATTATCACAATATCACAATAATATGGTGGTGAGCCTCCATATCACTTTAACTAGAAAGAAAGAAATAATGGGAAGAAAAAACCCTCATGAATCACGAACATTCCAAAGCATTTATGGGACGAATTAAAGGATCAAAATTTCATTGTGTCTTATAAATAAAATATATCAGCATTGACAAATATAGTAACTCTAAATCTTATTAGTATCATTTAGTACCTTTTGTTTATATATTTAGAAATTTGTAATGATAGTGTAATTAGACTCTAGACCGGGGGAGTCCAAATCCAGTCCGGGAGGGCCAGTGACCAGCACAGTTTGGTGCTTCTTCTTCTCAAACACAGCTGATTTAACTAATCTGTTAATTACTAGAATCAGTGGGTGTGTTTAGGTGTTGGTGAATTACAAACTGTGCTGGTCACTGGCCCTCCAGGACTGGATTTGGACACCCCTGCTCTAGACCTAGTTATGGTAAATGGATTATGCCTACTACTTATTTTTGAACTTTAAGCAAGAAGCATGGCCTCCTGACCCTGACTCAGTATACACTTAAGCAATAGAAACTACATAAAAACTATGTGCTCCGATGATTTATAGTTATTATTTGAGGTTCCTTCTTGTTTGAGGTTTCAGATGTCTGCATGTTAAGTGTTATTATAGATGTTCCGTTCCACATTCCATAATTCTTCCTTTCTCTTAATTTCCTCCTTTTTTTTGGTGTTTTAAGCTGGTACGTGAGTCATATATGAAGTCATGGTTTGTTCCAAGGAAGCAACCGTTTTCTAATTTGAACACCCCTTGTAATGTAAATAAAGGAATTGTTGTCTTACTGTATTTAGAGCAGCTGGGCTTGATATATACATACAACATTATACCTACTTCAGTCAGTGAATGTTTTAAAGTAGTTGAACCTGTAATAACCAAAACCCAGGATTGCATTCACATAGTCAGAAATTATTAGTAGATGACTGAAGGTTAAACATCAGTTTTACATCATTTATTCTTCTGAGTGGAAAATCATATGTTGTGTAGAAATTATAGCGGACTTGTTATATTTAAGAGGGAAAAAATCAAGAAACCTTATGCTTAGGTCACTTTAAATTCCAGCGTTTTTACTAGAAAATAAGGACTCAGCATGACATCAAACCATTATATAATTTAAGAATTAAACGAGACAGACGCTCTTGTTATAAGTTGATAACTTTCCTACAAAAACATGTCCCAAAGTGTTTATATTCCTTTTATACCACAGTAACACTAATTATGAATTGTGTTTATTAATTACAAATTAAATTAATCTGATCTGTTATTGTTTCACTTTTTAAAGTGAGATTTATCAGTTACAGTGCATTACCAGAATTTGCATTACGACAGGCATTCCTTCATGAACCCTTATTTTTTTCTCTTTAAAAAATTTGTTAATGAGTTACAAAAGGTTAATGACTTGAGTTAATGACTTACAAAAATAAGTATCTTGTCATGGAAGTAATTGCAAAGCCGTTCTTTTTGAAGACCTTTACAACTTTATGTTTGACTGTTCAAAAATTCTAGTAAACTCTTCACTTCCACCTATGTCCTGTTCATTTTGCATCATCATCATCATCATCATCATTATCATCATCAGCATCATAATGGTCTTTAACTTATGATTATAAATATAATGGCGACATGGTGGTTTAGTGGTTACTGTCGCCTTGCTCCTCCAGGGTCTGGGTTCGATTCCACTACACACTGTAATTCACTTCCAATGACACTGAAATCAACTGTTGCAAAATATGATAATGAAACATGTAATATATAAATGCTTTTTATTGACAAAATATATATATTTGCTTCAAACATAAGGACATTCTACATACAAACAAAACATTTCCAAATCACATCTACAAGAAAATGTCGCTGTGTTCTGTAATATAGTCATTAATTTTTCTTTCAAGTCCAAAACAAAAAAAAAAAAAAAAAAACAAAAAAAAAAAAAACAAATGAAAGACAATTATGTAAACAAAGTCTTAGCTCAAAACTAGAGTTTTATGTAAATATAAATGGAAATTAACCAATTCTTGAAATTTGGCTAATTGAAATTTTGAATACAGAAAAAAAAATCCTCTCACACAAGCCAGCGTTGACGATAATGAAACTTATTTTTTTCTCTTCTTGTTGTCTCAGACTTGCAGTTATGTCCATTTTACAGAAAAAAAAAATGTCCTTATGAGACTAATTTTGGTCTATTACGTCTCCTGGATCTCTGGCAAAGCAGGTAGATCATCTCAATCACGTTCAGCAGCAGTGACACACAGGACACGACCAGCATGAAGATGATGAAGACAGTTTTTTCAGTGGGACGAGACATGAAGCACTCCACAGTGTACGGACACGGGTATCGAGTGCATACGATTTTAGGGGTCATTACAAAACCATACAGATAGTACTGGCCTGCTATAAATGCTGCTTCAAGCAAGATCTTAAAGATCACGCTGATCAAGTAACTAGCCAACAAGTCACCTTTAATTTCCACTTTGCCTTTCTCATTGCTGTATTTGGGCAACTTGCCGCCCTGGCCATTCGGTTGGTTCTGGAGATACTGCCTGATCTTCTTTTCCTTGTGGAGGACGTGCATGACATGACCGAGGTACATGAGGGTCGGAGTGGCCACAAAGATGATCTGCATGGTCCAGAAACGGATGTGGGAGATGGGGAATGCTTTATCATAGCACACGTTGGTGCAACCTGGCTGTTTGGTATTGCATACCATTTTACTCTGCTCGTCCCCCCATACTTTCTCAGCACCAGCGCCGAGGACCATGATCCTGAAGATGAAGAGCACCGTCATCCATACCTTTCCAATGACAGTTGAGTGCGCCTGCACCTTATCTAGCAGCTTGGATAGAAATCCCCATTCACCCATTTCACCTGGAAACCTAACCTAAAAAATACTAAAAAAAAAAAATAAATAAATCACTGTACACTATAATATTTGTGGTTAGGTCTGCATATGTTATTTAAATAGGTATTGGTAATGAAAGATACCCAAGATGAAGCTTTGTAGATTAGATCTGTGGGCTTAAAACGAGATGAGTCCAAGGTCCAATTTCAGCCTGGTGAAGGAGAGAATACACAAACGTTGCTACAGAAATAAGCTTAAAAAAACAGAGAGAACTAGAAATGGACTTTAAATAGAACAAAAAAAGTCGGACTCTTTGTATGAAATAATAATAAAATATTTATAATGATATAGAAATAAAAAAAAAACATAAAAAATAGAATACAACATGTTAAAATATATCTTAAAACTTAGCGCAGTGTAATAACTAAATAAAAACACAATACAATTATATGATCTCTATACTAATATATATATATAGTATTTAATGGAAAAAGCCAGAGATTTAACACCATCGTACGCAGAATAAAGTACCATCGTACTATTTATATGAAGTAACAGAAAATAATCGCAAAATCCTTCAAATTTAACTACAATTACAGATCCGCATTCGTTTGTAGTGTCACACTAGCAAGAATTCTTTGTTTTATTTCAGAAAATATCCGTATGATTAAATAACATGTAAAAAGTCAATGTTTTATGAAAGATAAAAGTCCTTGCTTACCTTAGAATATATGCAACAACCAGAGTGGAGAAAGAATGAAAAAGGGGGGAAACAAAAGGTGTCTACACCTGACCTTTAATTAGTATGAGGTTTTGAGATAGTATTAGTGTCCTGTCACATAGCTTTTCAGCTCTACCTCAGTGATCACTTACCCGCATGCCAGGGTTAGGGAGAGTCATTTGGAGTGGCAAAGAATCAATCATTAAACCTAGGACGTGCTCTTCAGTGGGACGTCCGTGAATCAGAGCTATTTATGGAATTCCAAAATGTTCATATTTAAATACCCAAGTTATTTAAATGAGATTTTTAACATTTATTCTAACAAGTAGCTGGTTCTCCATCATGCTGCATTCATGGTGTATTTTAGGAGACGGTAGACAACCTGTAATCAATGCAATATTCAAATAAACATAGACATTTTTCGACGATTTTTCGTATACATTTTGTTTGTTTGTTTGTTTGTTTTAGCCAATTTATTCGTTTAACTTTAATGTGAGACGGTCAATCAGACATTGCTATGAAATTCCTTATTATATATACATTAGAAAATGTACATATTGCTATTAATTATATTTCAATTTCTTTTACTAATATCATATACTGCAATATCTACGGCACTGCCAGTAGAACCAGACAAGCCATTTCAAGCTTAAAATTTGTTGTTGTTTTTTTTATTTCCAGAAATATTCTCAATAATCCTAAATAACATTAGGCAGGAAGTGAACAGTCAGCTCTTGACACTGATATGTTGGAGTAAGAAAAAAAACAAAAAACATGTAAGAACCCGAAGAAGGGCCAAATTGTGATGGCTAGAGCACTGTGTCAGAGCAACTCCCAAATTGCATGGCTTGTGGGGTGTTGATTCTATGTAGTGGTTATTACTTACAAAAAAAGCATCCAAGGAAGGACAACTGACAACAGTGTGCACCCAAGGCTCACTGAAGTGTGTGAGGAGCGAAGACTAGACTGTCTGTCTGCCTGGCTGGCTGGCTGGCTGGCTGGCTGGCTACTATGGCACAAATTGCTAATGCTGGCTATTTTTTCATTCTGGCTAAGATGTCAGCACACACAGTGCACCAAAGTTTGCTATATATGGAGCTGCAGACCAGTCCGAGGGTCCATGCTGACCCATGTCACCACCAACAAAGTCATGTATAATGGGCATGTGGATGGCTGGGTTTGGCATGATGCTTAACTGGAGAGGAAATGGCACTAGGATGCACTGTGGGAAAAAAAAAAGTTTATGATGGCCAACAGTGACACTCTGGACAATGTTCAGCTGGGAAACTGTTGGTCCTGCTGTTCATACTGAATGGATGCTACTTGGACACACACCACCATCCTCAATAATGTTGCACCAATATCAAATGGTATTCCCTAATAACAGTGGTCTTTTTCATTAAATCAACCCTGCCATGTTGCAAACATTATTCAGGAATGGCTTGAGGAACATGACAAAGGGTTCAAAGTTGTTGAATTGACGGCAACGTTTCCCAGATCTCAATCCAGTCAAGCATCTGTGAGATGTCCTGGACAGACAAGGATCTGCTGCTGATGCATTAGTGTTAGAAACCATAGAAAACTTTGAAGAGATCTTATGGAGTCCATATGGCTGTTTGGGTGGAACAAGGAAACCTAGACAATATTAGGCAGGTGGTTTTAATGTTATGGCCAATTTGTATATTTCATTTATTGTAATCCTATAATAGGAAAGGTTAGATGAAAAATTATTAAACTGTAGATGTTTTTCCTGTATATGTATAGCAAGTTAAAAAAGCGTATGCAAGGTTAGCCTTTCAAGGTACAGTACTACAGATGTCTTACACTAGACAGTATGCCTTAGTCATAAGTCTTTGCTTACGAAATTTGTTCGAGATTAGTTTATAAATGTTATTTTGTAAATGAGCAAATGAGCGAAGATATCTTAGATGCTTCCTAAGTCTTTTTTTTTTTTTTTTTTAATCTTTAGTTAAGTTCAGTGGTTGGTACAGTAACGTCAGAAAGACTACACATCACATCCATTCAATTCCATCCAAAATGACAAAAATAAACAATAAATCAACCCAATATACAGTATTTATAAAATCATATATAATAAAATGCATAAATGCATAAATAGTATATAATAAAATGCTTTATGTGGAAAAGTCCTTTTCCAAGCTGTCATGTGCTTCTAAAATTATTGCTGTGTACTTTAGCAGGTTAAAATATGCTACCTGTTGTAAAATTCAAAATTCAAATAAATACAATGTCTTCCTTTTAAGTTGCACAAACATGTTGTAAAGTCCACGATTGCTAGAGATTTTTTTTTTTTGCACAAGCGAGTAGATATGCCCTCTTCTCCTGATTGGTTAAATGTTGGTGATCCATTTAAATAGCCTTTCTGTTTGGCAAAAGATGAGGTGTGTGTGTGTGTATGTGGGTTTGCATGTGCATATGAGGGAGAATGAAACTTAACGAGAGCGAGGGCAAAAAAGAGAGAGTATTCTGGTGCTGGATTGTTGGTTTTGTTATTTGTATTGTACCAGAGTAGATGGAAATGGTACTGTATATTACTGTTACATACAGTTATAAATCTGAAGAAGTTTCTCAGGTTTTCACTGCAATTCATTCTGAAACACTGAGTCCAATGTCCAGTGCCGCAGTGAATGCAATGTGGCAATGAATGGGTCACATTGGACATTGGACTCAAAGTTTTAAAATGATTTGCAGTTTAACAAATTGCAAATTACAAGGCAGAGACTCAACTCAACCCAGCTTTGGTTAAAGATAATGAGCGTAATTGTGTTTATTTAAGCAGCGTGTGCAGATGAGGAGAACTGGTTAAAAACTCCTGCACCACTATCAGCAGGTAGTTGAATGACATTGTCATGACATGACAACTCTTGATCTAATTGAAAATAGAGTCAGATGATGCATTTTGAACAACAGTTACTATACCTTCATGTTAATTATAAAGACTGCTATGTAAGGTTTGATTTAAGTTTTTCTTTAGGAACCAAAAATTCAAACAACAATCCTGTTGAAAATCTGCATTTGGGAAACGTATTCCTGAGTGATGCTGTATACTGTGTGATACACGGTTTATATCTCTTATATGTTTAGAAGTTGCAATATTGGCAAATATATTTAACATCTTAAAAATCTGTGGTGAACAGTAGGAGAGAATGTTGTGAAGTCATAATAAATCCTCGCTGATAAAACTTGGGTTATTGTATGCTGGTATTGCCATAAATTCATAAAAGTGTTCAATAAGATTTGAAAAGCACAACAATTTAAATTAAAATGTTTTATTTTAGAAAAAAAAATACAAAAATAATACATTTTACATTGCATTAGCAATCATATAGAATAACACTAAAATACTGAAACGCCAGGATGTAACCCGGTAATAATATTTCATACAGGAAACACAAATCATTTGTACATTTTCAATGGAAACTCAAAAGCATTTTCTAAATATATCTGATTTATACAGGAAGAAATTATATATTTAAAAAAAAGAAACAAGAATAAAGTTTTTTTCGCATTAATGTACTGCATCTAATGATCCTCTAACAGCTGTTTGTCCTCTCTGGCACCACTCACGCTCCTGATTTCATTCTCAAACTCCATGTTCATCTTGTTTTGCTTTAGCGCGTCTTCAGCTCCCGCTTTAGAATGCCACGTCAAAGACAAACTGGCGGGATTTTCGGCAGACGTGGTGTTCCTCACGCGCCTCTTCCCTTTGCGACATCTCGCTCTGCTGCACAGCAGGTAAAAGACTTCGATTATGTTAAGCAGCAGAGACACACATGCAACAACCAGCATGAAGATGATGAAGATGGTCTTTTCTGTCGGACGTGACATGAAGCACTCGACAGTGTGGGGACACGGGCTTTTCGAGCACGCAAACTCAGGCACCATGATGAAGCCGTATAGGTAGTACTGTCCTACGATGAAAGCAAGTTCTAAGATGATCTTGAAGAACAGCTGGGTAAGATAGCTGCCCAGCAGGTTGCCCTTGATCTTCACGTGTCCCTCGTCATCTGTATATTTGGGTGCTTTTAGCATTACCTTTTCGTCCTGTTGTTTTATTCTCTCTCTCAGTTTGTTCTCCTGGTGGATGACCTGGATAGCATGGCCCAGGTACAGTAACGTCGGCGTGGACACGAAGATGATCTGCATGACCCAGAAGCGAATGTGAGAGATGGGGAACTTCCAGTCGTAGCAGACGTTCTCACAACCGGGTTGTAATGTATTGCACACGAGACTCGACTGCTCGTCTCCCCATACGCTCTCAGCTCCGGCACCAAGAACCAGGATCCTGAAGATGAACAGGACGCTCATCCAGATCTTCCCGATGACTGTGGAATGGGACTGCACCTTGTCCAGTAACTTGGATAGAAAGCCCCAGTCTCCCATTTCCTTCAGCGATCAGTCTTCCCTACATTGCAGGAAATAGAAATAATAAGAATCTCTTTCATCTTCACTTAAAGTCAATCTTTACACTCCTACGCACAATAATTAACCCGTATCAGCTTGGCATTGAATATGAGCTAAAGGTATCCCCTCTCTCCTTGGCATTATTCCTCCTATTTACTGTACAACAACATGCATATATATATATATATATATATATATATATATATATATATATATATATATATATATATATATATATATATATAAACAGTTTCTATGACTGAATATATACTGTGTATATGAAAAAGGCTTTACTGTTTATCACCATATTTGTAATGTATTGGAAGGTGTATTTATAACACATCTTATATCCAATAGTGAAGAAAAAAAAAGTTTACATATAAAGAGATTATAGACATTATTAGAGTGTACACTATTTATAACATTTTAAACTCATATGAATATATGTACTTTATCATAGATGTGATTGTTTAATTATTGATTATTTGATTATTGAAAATGACTATTTTATTCTTTATTGAAATATTCTTTATTATTTCTATTATTCAATTGAAAAAAGTTATTTATACAAACAATGTCTATAATAAATTATTTATCTAAAAACTTAATAAATTAAATACTCATATAAAAATATGAACCTTTTCAGCTATTAATAAACGGAAGGTCAGTATACATACTGTATGTAAACTCAAAATGAACGCAAAAAAAATAAAAAAAACTTCAACCTATGAAATATTTCTGTGATTTATATTATTTTATTATTATTTAAAATTTATAAATATATCATACAAGAAATTAAATATTCATTGCAGTGCAGATGTATCATTAAAACATAATTCAAAATTCGTGAATAATCTCTAATTATGGATTGATATTCCGCTTACACTTAAACATAAGACCACATTTTTTTCTTCAACAGCGGATGTAAAATATGTCTATAATATAACGTTTTCTCGCTCACCTTCACAAACGATACCAGCAGATAAAAACTCCACACCACAAATAATGGCTCACTGTGGTTGGACCTTGAGTTTTTGTCTTCTAGAGGTTGGCGGTGTTTGTGTAATTTTTTTTTTCTTCTTTTTAAATCTGTCAGACGCGTAATCCGGAGATCAGTGAATGCCCCACTCGTGGTTAGAACAGTGTATTAATGATTGACAGATTGTGGACCATGCTCTTTACACTGATCAGTTCTCCACTCCTTCTTAACGTCATGGATTCAGAGGGAAAAGAAAACTTCCTTTTATCATTTTATACAACTTGAAATGTATTCCATGTTTTCAAAACATTGTAAAATGACATCATGTATAAATTAAAGCTCGATCCCATCTCCGGAAAACCATTACAGAACAAAAAAGCGGTGCCGTGTACATAAAGATGAAGAAATCATGTGCAGTCATGCAGTTAGAGAAAAATAATCGGCATGGTGTGATGATGCCGCATGTGAACTTAAGTTATTTTCTAGTAATCATTCATCCTGAAGTGCTTTACACATGAATACCACAGTCCAATTTGTTATTTAAAAAATTCCAATATTACCAATCACTTGTGTTTTAGCAGCTGTAAAGCCGCTGTCCTCTGACTAGCCTCTTGTTCTCTCTCACCTAGAGGATATCCCAGGACATGAGGAAGGGTACACCCTGGACAGGATACCAATCCATCGCAGGGAACACATGCACACACACACTCACATGCTCATTCACACACTACAGGGCAATTTAGGAATGCCAATTAGCCAAATCTGCATGTCTCCGGACTGCGGGAGGAAACCCACTAAGCGTGGGGAAAACAAGCAAACTCTATGCACACTGACTCAAGGTGGAAATCGAACCCAGACCCTGGAGGTGCAAAGCGACAGCGCTAATCACAAATATATATTATATAATAATATTCTATAATTCTCTTTAATTAGAGCATGTTGGATTTTAAGGATCAGCTTATTATTAGGCTTAGATCATACAGTACGTTTCATCTTTGGGCGACACTGATGTTTGCCACTACAGAAACATTAATATACTCATGCACTATAAAAAATGAATAGAAAATGATAGAAAAATCTGCATTGTTCCAAAAACCTGAAATCTAAATCATAATTTTGTTTGCCTTGTTACAATAAGAACACAGGGAAGGTAAAATTACCACCATGCTCAGAAGACCATTACTTTATCACGAATGACCTATCTGACATTTTCCTTAAGTCGTGCATGACATTTGCCATGTGATTATGTCCAGTTGCTATGTTTTGGTATTTAAATAAGGAAATGATTCTAAGCATTTTTTTCTTCACACTGTCACACCCTGTTTAGACAATGCTTGCAGAGAGAAGACTACTGGAAGAAGATATTGCCCAATAGTTAGGCAGTTGCCAGGAATACAATTTCAGATGTCATACATACATTCCTGTCACATGGTTATACACAATAAGTCACAGACTATTCAACAATGTTTGATTGCAGTCATTTTTGTAAAAAAAAAAAAAAAAAAAAAAAGTACATCATTTCAGTCTTCTTCAAATTGTTGGCCCAAAGTACACACTTGTCTAGAATGTCTTGCCTTGCAGATTCCTTCATGACCATGCCACTTAAGCTCCATGAAGACATGGTTTGCCAAGGTTGGACTGGAATACCTGACTTAACCACCCCTGGACATATTCAAACTGTGACTGTGCTCCAGTCCAGTCTCTCCTGACATCAGTCCCCAATCTCACTAATGTTCTTGTGAATGAATGGAGCACATATCTCCACAATGCTCGATAATATAGTGAAAAGCCTTCCCAGGAGCCTGTTGAAGCAGGAACGGAGGAACCAAATACATATTAATTCCCATGGATTAGGATTTTGGAATGTAATTTTCAACAAATGCATAGGGCTGTGATGGACAGGTGTCCACCTACAGTATTTTGGCCATACAGTGTATCCAAAATAAAAAATACACAGCTGCTCAGTCTGACTGATATTTGTGTCTGTTGGTCTTGGGAATAGTTCTGTTTATGAAGCTCAGATATGAACTTCTTCCACATCATTGCTGTTGTAGTCTTCCAAAATCGAGTGCTTGCCCACCTCATTGACAGCATCCCTTTTCTGAAGATGTAGCTCACGCTTCATCCAGTTCTGTATAATGTGGTCTTTGTTTTCAAATGTTTTTTTCGTCAAAACCGGGGTCACAGAGGTTACATTGTAGTTGCGCTTACGGGTCAGGCACTCGTTGACCGTCTTGAAAAACAGGTATAAGACCTCCACGAGGTTCAGCAGCAGTGACACGCAGGACACCACCAGCATAAACCAAATGAAGATGTTTTTCTCTGTTGGTCGTGACAGGTAACAGTCGACTTTGTGAGGACACGGGAAGCGACTACATACGTACTGCGCCTGAAGTGTAAAGCCGTAAAGGTAATACTGTCCTAAAATAAAGCCGACCTCCAGCAAGATCTTGCAGAGCAAATTCAAAACATAGCTTCTCAGCAGACGCCCATGGATGCTGACTTTACCTTTGTCATTGCTGTATTTGGGAAATTTAAGGCTTTTCCTATTGGACGTGTTAGCTTGATCATACTGGCCTTTCTCCATAGCTTCTCTCATGCCTTTCTCCTCATTTATGATGTGCAGGACATGGCCCAGGTAAACTAGAGTAGGAGCAGACACAGAGATAATCTGCAGCACCCAGAAGCGAATGTGGGAGATTGGGAATGCATGGTCGTAGCAGACATTTTCACAGCCAGGTTGTTGCGTGTTGCAGATGAAATCGGACTGCTCGTCACCCCACACCTTCTCAGCACCGGCTCCAAGGACCAGTATCCTGAAGACAAACAGCACAGTCAGCCAGATCTTCCCAACTACAGTCGAGTGCTTCTGCACTTTGTCCAGGAGCCGGCCGAGGAGGTCCCAGTCACCCATCTTTTGTTATGTGGAACACCTGAGGATAAAGGTAGTATCAAAAGTATCAAAAACATTATCGCATTAACAGATGACTGGGAAAACAATTCGCTGCATTTGGTTGACAACCTTATGCAGAGCAACTTACATTTGAACTCATTTTACATTCGAGGGTTAAAGGCCTTGTTCAAGAACCCAACGGTGGTAAATATTGCTAGGGTCCGAACCTGGACCCTTCTGATTAGCACCCTTTTGACACCTTAACCACTGAGCTACCCCTACTCCATGGAGCTCAGTGATTATGTACTTCAGACAAACATCTAGCTAGCTAGCTAGCTAGATAGCTAGATAGATAGACAGACACCAACAGGTGAAATGCATAATTGGCCAATAGAAGAGTTGGCTCACCATTGCTAGCAACTGCAACAGGTAGCACAGTGGTGTAGCAGTTAGCCTTATCGCCTTGCACCTCCAGGGTCTGGGATCAATTCCCACCTCGGGGTCTGTGTGCATGGAGTTTGCATGTTCTCCCCGTGCTTGGTGGGTTTCCTCCAGGTACTCCGGTTTTCTCCCACAGTCATGCAGATTAGGCTAATTGGCGTTCCCAAATTGCCCATAATTGGTGTGTGAATGTTGACTGGACGTTCCACCACCGTCGTAAAATGGGAATAAATACAATGGTCACCATCGGCCTCCACAATCTCTAATTGGATTACAGAGGTTCCTAGATGGAACAATGATACTTAGATAGATGCCAACAGGTGAAATGTAATTAACCAGTAAAATAGTTGGCACACCAGAGAAAAGGTAACACTCACATTTATCTTTTTGTTGTTGTAATAATGAACCAAAAGTCATGATGTTTGTGTTCTACCTCCACAATCCGCTTTGTTGTTTTTATTGTTGTTTATTTGCTCATGCTCCTGATATTTTCTAATAAACCTAAAGCTTTATTTCTCAAAATATTAACCAATTAGTATTTAAACCAACATGCCATTGACCAGTGACAGTGACCATTCATGATACAGTATTTAAAACAGGATTCCACCTTTGTCCTACAGTTGCTGTTTCAAAACGTTTCTGTCAGATTGATCTTTTGTGATTTTGAAGGCCAGTCAAAGTGTCAAATTTTTTACGTCTTACACAGAATTAACCTTATACATCTAGTTGTTGTCATACTGGAATGTGGGAGTATCAGAGATGTGTTCTGCTTAGAAATGAATCAGAAAAATATCCCTATTTGTGCAAAGCCTACCGTCTAATGAGACACTTCTCTTGCTTAATGTGGCTAAAGAGCCACATTGTGTAACTATCTAAAGAAGCACTTTCATTTAAGTGTCCTGCAGGTTTCTGATCTAAAGTGGCGTCGAAAGAAAATGAACTTGTTTTGAGCACTGATTTAAACGGAGCCGTTGGTGTATTAAAGCATGTCATATATCATGTATTTATTATTATACCACAGAAGAGGTGTTTGCAACAAGTTTGTATTTTTACAGAGCCCTTAAAGGGACATGTGTGAAAAATGTAATCATCTGGTGTGCACCATTCATTCATTTTCTATACCGGGGTATCCGGAGGAAACCCACCAAGCATGAAAAGAACATCCACTTCATGCAGAGACCCTAAGGTGGGAATCGAACCCTTAATTAATTAATTAATTAATAAATAAATAAAACTTTGGCACCCAGACAGGAACCAAGATGTTTGGTGCGGAGGTGTGAGGCCACGGTGGTAAAAAAGAAAAAAAAAGAAGAAAAAAACATTGTGCTTATTGATAGAACCAGGCAAGGTCTTTGGTGATAACTTCTTGAATCTGTTGGGAACCAAGACTTTGACCTTGTTTAAGTACCCATGACATGACCGAGCTCCCACAAGAAATGAAATATAAAAGGAGACCCTCTATGAAATAATGCATGGATTCTAATTTTGAAACAATTACAAGAGACAGACATAAACAACATATGTTCATTTATTTTAAATATTTATAAATAAGAAATTGTTAAAGGTTTAAAATGAAAGCTCTTATATACAGTAAATCCTCAGTAGTGGTAACACAGATGCTATTAAAAAGCAACGCTATTATAAATTTTACATGGATTATTATTATTATTATTATTATTATTATTAATAATAAAGTTTTTTGTCTATTATTTACATTCATACTTGAATAAAAATATGCTTTGACACTACAGATGTGTCTTAGATGCAGGGAATAACATGTATTTTACATCACTAACAATACAAATTCAAATTCTTTCATAATAAAAAAAGAAGTCATTAACAAACCACAAAGAAGTTATAGACATTTGGTGGTATCTAAAACTAAAACACTAAAACAGCCAGGTCACTTACCTACAGTACAGAGAGAAAAACGGAGAGATGGCACGGTTGTCTCGAAGGCTGGACAAATGCAAAACCCCAAGCTGCCAGACTATTTTTCTTACTGAGGCAGCTTTATCTAAACCAAAACATCCCTATATGCAGCTAAGGTCATGCAGCAGATATCATCCTGACAGAAAGCGTGACAGTTCCGTCAGTTAACACACCTCCAAAATAATTTAATTCAGTAGTTTTATAGACAGATTTTTATCAAGAAGTGCTTTTATTTTAATGATGCTCCTAAGATCTTTCACTTATTTCAGAAAGTCCTGTAAAATAAATGAATAAATGAACAAATAAATAAAAAAAGAAAAAGAATAATAACACCCAGACAGGAACTAAGATGTTTTCGGGATGTTTCTCAAAATGTAACTGCTATTCAAACAGATCTTAGATCTTATATATATATATATATATATATATATATATATATATATATATATATATATATATATAAGATCTATCTTAGTCTCATCTGACCACAGCATACAGTGCCAGTACCGCTTAGCAAAGAGAAATAGGTCTCTATGCCATGTCATATTTATATGACAGGGAAACAGGAATTCATGAATTGTTAATTAATTAAATTGAATAATAATAATAAAAACTACAGTAAAATGACAAAAATGCTTAAATTGCATTTATTTTAGCGAAATTGTTGGGGGTGCCAATAATCTTGAAACAGGTGATTTTATTAAAAAAAAAAAAAAAAAAAATATATATATATATATATATATATATATATATATATATATATATACACACACACACACACACACACACACATATATATATATATATATATATATATATATATATATATAAATATTATATAATTATTATTTATTTTTTAGTTATGGATTTTTTCATAATTATTTTTTTATTTACTTAAGATAAAGGATACTGTAGATTTGTCTACAATTTTCAGTGTGAGATTATGCTTCTGCACTACAGAATGAATTTATTAGAAGCCTAAGAAGACATTTTAACCAGGGGTGCCAATAATTATGGAAGGCACTGTGTATATACATTTTATATGTATAATACAGCATGAGTAACATGACTTTTAATAAAGGAGATAAAAAAGTAATTCAAATATCAAAAAACACACATTAGTTTGGTAATACATAGTACTTTATTGGGTCAAACCAGGACTGTCCAAACAAGCATGGAAAATCTAACAAAAATATATAAATACTTCACTATTTTATATAACCCGTACACAAACATCACCAGAGCCACAGATGTTTAAAGACTATGGGTCAATCTACATGTTGTTTAAAACACAACTATATCATCACTCAGCTAGCTGAAAGTGATCATGGAATATTTCTTATATAATATGTTGCACAGTATATGAAATGCAGCTGCAATGTACTGCACAAATAGACATTATACAGTAAGCCAGTTACTTTCTGTGTGTGTATGCTGTTAAACACTGCAACATAATATATTTATTCTAGTGAAAAATCTGAGCTTTTAGGTTGTCTGACAGGTTACTCGTGCTCCCAGGACCCATGTCCACTCTGGCACACAGCGCATAAGTCCAAGCTGGATTGAAGGAGACAAACAAGTCATTATTTAGGATCACTGTGATTGTAAATGTATCAGAAATGTTACTGTACATCAGGAATCTGTACAGTACCTGTATGGTGTGAGGCCAGTATCCTGTAGTTCTGTGCGAGATGCCCAGAGTGGACAGAGCATGTCTGGCATAAACATGTGGCAATGGAACCAACCAGCCACTACCATCGTATCCCTCAGACGCCACTTTGCCAGGCAGCAAACTCTGCACAAAGACTCCATGATGGCGGTATTCATAATGCAGGGCACGACTGAAGTGGTCAAGGAAAGCCTGTGGAAATATACGAAACTCTAAGGTTAGAGAGAATGAGCTGAAGGCCAATACCAGTTATCACAAATACTTATCAGGGTTAATCAGTGTTACAGGACATTGTGACATAATGATCTGATCTCTGACCGTGGACGCAGAGAGTGCAGCCTTTCGTGCACACGGTCTGGAGCACCTTCCTGATGAAATATTAACAACTACGCCTCTTCGCCTCTCAGCCATTCCAGGTAGAGCCATGCGCGTGATCAGTGAAGCTGCAGATATGCTTCTGTTTATAATCTGCCACAGCTCGCTCTCAGATATGGCGTGGAAGTCTCGGGGTATATCCAGCGATGAATTCAGGCAATTTATGACAAAACCAATGTCTTTGTCCTTGACTGCATCTTTAACGGATTTGCAGGTCAAGGCACCGTGGCTGAAATCTGCCTCCAACACGACAGCCTCGACTCCATGGGTGTCAGAGATGGTTTTGGCGGCGTTATTGAGACTGGTGATGTCAGTGCTAATAAGGATGATGCATACACCATGGCTGGCCAGTTCCTCCGCGTATGCTTTAGCTATCGCCTCGGATGCACCTGTATGAACGAGATAGAAAGGAGGCTGTCAGGATGTAGAAGTGGTACGAGGTGCTATCAAAAAGTTTCAAGACTAGTTTTGTGACAGGCGAACTGACTTTCATAAGTCAGTGTGCCAAAAGACACAGAATTCGTCCCCAGAGGCCAGACCGTCAATAGCGACTACCAGGTGTTAAGGAGTCTGAGGGAGGACCTGGCTTGTAAACAGAGCTTTCTGAAACTTTCTGATTCCACCTTGTAGAGTACCAGCCCTCAGGGATGGGTACCTGTCTGCTTGAGCACTGAAACATCATCATCCTACTACTGATACCAACTCACCATTAATGATGGCCCATTTTCCATATCTGTGCACAAGATCTATAGGGTAAACAATACGAGGGATGAAGTGAAGCCTGATCAGACTGTAGCAGTCTCTCATCAGTGTAACAGCTTTACTTGCAGTATACAGTGCACCCACTAACGCAAGCGTTTCTACATAGCAACTGCAAGATCTGGCGATTTCTCTATATAGAAACGGAAAACTGTCAACTGCAGCCATGTTTAAATCTCTCATGTAAACCTATAGTGCATGCCAAAACCTACAACTTACAAGTACAGTACAACTTCTCTGGCGCGTTTACAGTGAACCGAAACATAAAACCCGGAAGAAGATTGGCCACATGGCTAAATCACGTGGCTATCTTAAAGGGACAGTTCGCTCATTCTTGAAACTTGTCCCACTTTGTTCATCATTTACTCAAACCACAACCACCTATTTCTACATTTTCCCATATATCTTTATAAATATTAAACATTGTATAAGGTATCCTTTCAGCTGCTTCCAGCGTTCATTTATTAGCTCGCGCTTCAAGCTTGCGGTCTCCATGGAAACGCTAGGCTTTTGGGTTGTGTTCCAAATATCTTCATTGTTTCTCTATTAGTGCCCTAAAACAACGTTAACCCGAGTGATTTATACGCACTACATAGTACATTGTGTCGCTATTTGTAACTTAACCAGGCGTTCTAGTAAAACGTAGCTATCTTGCTCACCGTATGAGTCAGGGGTGTTTGTGTTCTCTCCAGTGATGGCTAAAGGAACATGTCCGAAAATGGGATGAGTTTATGAGCTTTTTATACAGGTAAAGCCCTGCTTTTGCTTGGAAGTCAGTGTTAGCTTGCTAGCAAGGATATAACGGATTGTCTAAGCGTTATGCCCAGATTATGTTGGTTTAGCATTAGCTAAACTAAAAATGCAGCTGGATTAGAACACACCACAGAAATAATTTTGATTGCTCTGAGCTCTGAAATCAGTTCCAGTTGGATGGCAAATCACAGGTATATATTCCTGCGCGTTATTCCTATATTATAATTCAACGCGATGGAATGCGCGAATCTGATTGGTCAGAAGGTGTGCATTATTTTTGTATAACAGCGCAGCGCGGGAAGTAGCCCCGGCTGTTGTTTCTATAGTAACAGCGCTATCGTTTCTATAGCAACAGCGCTACTGTTCGTTGTTCCTACAGTGACCGTGCTATTGTTTCTAGAGTAGCAGCACTGTTGTTTTAATTGCAAGAGCACTGTTGTTTCTATCAAAACAGCGCTGTTTCTATAGAAACGGCTTTTCTGGTTCTACAGTAATGGCTGTATTGTTTCTATAGTAAGTTAAAATCCACACGTCAGAAGAGCATACCTAGTAATCACATGCACAACATACAGTATACACACATCAAAGAGGAATACAGTACAGTGCACTCTGGTCAGTTATACCTATAGATTCAAGATTCAAAGAACTTTATTCATCCCAGAGGGAAATTGCTTTGTCTTGGTCATACAGTTGCATTGCTTTAATTTACTGTGAAGAAAGGAAAAAAAAATTCAAGAAATAATAATTAAAAGAAAAATACTATAAATCGAAGTAAGAATAGAATTAAGTGAGATATTTCACTTTACACTAAGCAGGAGAACTGTGGAAGGGAAAAGGGGACATTTGTTCACATCAAAGCTGTAAGTGACGGCCCAGACCTGAAAAATTTACCTTTGCCTTTTTAATGAATCCCTACCATATGTCAAACACCTCATTCATGAAATACATCTATGCATCTATCTGCGAAAAGAAGGGACTAACATAGATTTAATCCGCCTGTTGCTTTTATAATAAGCGTCCTACATCTATCCAACTTCATCCATCTTCATCCATCTATCCAAATATTCCAATCTGAATCTAGGAACCTCTTTAGTCCAACTACAGTAGGGACCATGGAGGCCAATAGGGACCATTGTATTTATTCCGATTTGTATGCCTGTGGCAGGACCTTTGGTCAACATTCACACACTATGGGCAATTTGGAAATGCCAATTAGCCTAATCTGCATGTTTTTGGACTGTGGGAGGAACCTGGAGGAAACCCAGCAAGCATGGGGAGAACATGCAAACTCCATGCACACACACCCAACAGTAGAATCGAACTCGGGACCTGGAAAGGCAACGCAACAGTGCTAACCATTAAGCCACCGTATTATGCCGCCATAATAACCTGCACATTACTGCAAAAGGCTGTCTAATAGCTTTTGCATTGTGGCTGTTAAGATTTGTCAGAGATTACAACCAGTTAAGCTGCCTAGTTCATCCCAAAAGTGTTCAGTGGGATTGAGGTCAGGGATCTGTGAAGGGAAACTCACAGACTTGGCAAACCATGGCTTCATGGAGCTCTCTTTGTGCATTCTTAGTGGGCCTCCATAATTGTAATGCTACAATTGTGTGTTTTGAACTTTGTGGCAAAACTTTGATGAAATGTGTGAAGTATCCACATATTTTTGGTCATATTCTGTAAATCAATAGCTTTGATTTTTGTCTCTAAAAAAAAAATAAATTAAAAACAGTGATTTTTTTTTCAGCTCCTTCTTTGATTCTGGTGTCCTTTTCTTTCTCTTCCAGATGTGATGTACTGTAGTCTGACTGTCTTTTTTTTTAATCATAGATAAGAGCTGGTTTGCATACTGCTGACTGGCTGATTTGTAAATTACTGCAGAGTAGCCATATTCCAATCTGAGTACACCGGGATGCGTAAGAATATTATCAGTATGTCTTACAGTGCAAATACAAGGTTCATGAAACGTCCAGTTGTAAAGGAGATCTATATTTATGATCTAATGAGCTGTGATACTGATATATTTTCAAGGGTATTCAAAGGTTATTGTGGCTTTTTATACTTTTGAAATTGTTATATTAGTGATACTCTATAGCAACAATTTATTTCTTTTGCACATTTGTGTTATTTTCTCATAACTGTAGCTGAGAAGACATATTAGGACGCTTCAATATTAATATAATTCAGTTAGATTTTATTTTGTTTGTATAGCGCTCTTAACGAGGGTCATTGTTGCAAAGCAGCATTACAGAAATAAAAATGAATGCAAATGTATTGGAACATGCACGGAACAACAAAGTATAGATTATAATGTTAAGTAACAAAGAAAAACTAGGAAGAAACCTTCAGAGGAACCAGACTCAACAGGGAACCCATCCTCATCTGGGTGATATCAGACAGTGTGACCATACAGTAAATCTGTTTCCCTGGTATATCTGTGCCCCGTGCCATGAGGTTGAGAGCTCAGTTTACCGGGCATATACAGCATACACCGATTTCACCATTTCTGCACAACGTCTTCATTCACGCAGGAAGCTCTTGAGGTCTTGAGCGATGTCAGAGTTTTTTTCCTCGGAGGACGAGGCTGAGCTCCAGTCCCTGCTCAGACAGCTTCTGAAAAGCGTGCGAGAGAGAATCTCCAACGCACCATCGGTGGAAAGCGCAGAAGAGATCCTGCTACACCTGGAGCAGACTGACAAGAACTTCCACAAGTAAGGTGACCTTTCTGTGACCCCCTTAAACGTTTGATCAATCAGTTGAAGCTGAGTCATGTTTCTCTATGTTTTAGCTATGAGTTTGTTAAGTATCTGCGCCAGTACGTGGAGAGCAGCCTCGGGGCCGTTATCGAAGAGGAAACGGAGAGCTGTTCAAGGGGAGACGGCCAGAGCGCCGGGTCCGGGCAGGAAACGCTGGTCCACGCTGTGACGACAAGAACAAGAGAATCTGCACAGTATGTGCCCTAGCTCTCCTTTGCCTTCGCTTCACTTTGAGTTGCTTAATCCTGCTGATTATTTTAGACTGGTGACATGCTGGTGATGTGTGATAGATATAAGCAGATGATGCAGACCTTAAAGCAGACCATGACGGTGATTGTGGAGTCGCTGTTGAACAAATTCGAGGAGGATCAGCTCAAGAACGAGGAGACGCACGGCGAGCGCGAACAGTCGAGCAGCCACTACACAGACAACTGCTCCGACAGCGACTCCTCATTTAATCAGGTGTGCACCGTTTTCAAAGCTGCTGTTGTATGAATGAAATATTATAGAATGTGCTGTGGGAGGGAAATAATCAACTTACTTTTAATCTTTTCGGAATTAAAGTTATCTTTAATGGATGTGTTTTATTTGTTGTGCAGAGCTATGGCTTTATCAAACAAGAGCAGCTGCAGGTCATTTCTGAGAAACTCGACCCGAGCAGGCCAAAAGAGGTGTTTATACGCATTTATACGCGTGGTTATTAATCTTTCTGTGCTTTTTTATATTTATTTATTTACATCTTTTAAAATAAGGCAGGACTTGGATCAGTATGGATGTGTGTGTATGTGTGTGTGTGTGTGTGTGTGTGTGTGTGTGTGTGTGTGTGTGTGTAGGTCCGCTGGGAAGCCTTGCAGCTGCTGTGCTGTGCCCCTCCTTCCGATGTACTAAGCTGTGAGAGCTGGACAGGCCTACGTCGAAACCTCTCAGCGGCCCTCGCCGACCCAGATCCTGACCTCAGTGTGAGAACTAACAGCCTGCTTCAATATTTTTAATTCAAGCATCATCCAGAATAGTAGTAAATACCACCTGTAACCAAGGCAACAACTGTAGATGATTATCTGTTGTTCCAGCCTACAGTACATGAAACAACCTTCCTGTTTCCCACAGAATCGGAAAACTTGTGCAAAGAGAATTCCATTTTAGGATCTTTTGGTGAACAAACTGCATATTTTAATCCACACTAAACTGGTGCCAATTTTCTAAATGTCTAAATATTACAGCAGCCAGTGTCAATAACAATAAAACATGAAGAAGAAGATTATTTAGGTAATATCTTATTCTTTAGATATAGTATGCCCTTCTTTTCAATAAATGGGAGTTTAATCAGCAATAAACCAGTTGGAATATAAAGTAGCTCTCCATGTAAGTTTTTATTAAATAATAACTTTTATAACAATTATTAATACTTACTCCACTGATCAAAAGTCTGGGCTATTTTGAAGATGAATAATAATGACAATAACATGTACAGTAAGGCAAGAAAGATACTGCAGTTTTTACAGTTTTTTTATGTAGTCATTACACAGCAAATTCCCCAGTTAACACCCTACAGTTTTTATACCCAGTAGGTCCAGTTGACCTCAGCAACTCGCTCTCTGCTGTGTTTATACAGTATGGTCCTTTATATATATCATAATAGTGCCTATTACAGTGAGATGCATATTGAAGAGCTGAAGCCTAAACTTCTGATTAAACGCAGAAGACTGCTAGCCAAGGGTGGTGTGATCTTGCGTGACAATGCACATCCACACATTTCTGCCCACACTGTTGGCACTCACTGTTGCAGAAACTCAGTTTTGAGGTGCTAAACCAACCTCTCTATAGACCATGGCCTGCTTGTGTTCACAAATCTTCTTAGAATTCTCTCAGAGAGCTCCTGTCTTAGCCTGAAAAGTCCTAGCTGGGAGTCCTAGTCTAAAAGTGATTGAGGAAACTTCTCAGAGCAACTCTTGAGAAAGGAAAGTACAAAAACCTTCATCTTAGTGAGGAGGTGTGGTCGACCTCGTTGCTAGGTTTAATGCAGCAATTCAAGGACTGTGATTGGTTGATAAAAAATCTGTAATGGTCTTAAAATGTGCTCTTTGTGAAAACAGAATGTATGATTGTAGAATAGACAGTGAAATCATAACGTTTGTATATAAAGAAATGTAATAATCATTAATGCAGACTACTTCATGCAAAGTTTCTGTTATAGGGTAAAGTTTATTAAAACAGCCTAATGTTGAAAATGTGCCTACTTTTAAAGCAACCAATTTCCATGCAGTGGTTACTATATTTAAGTTCTTACATTTATTTACCAAATACTGATTTTATTACTTGTGATCCATTTCAGATTAATAGAAGCAAAATTTCTCAGCTTTTACCAATTTACAGTACATGATTGTGTAAGTTGCACTTTTGGATGGTATGTAGCCAACAATCCAAGAGAGACGGAAGGAAGTAAAACAACAAGAAAACCAAATTGGACAGAAGAGCAGCGTTTACTTTTAGCTTTACATTCAGTATTTGGAGAACATTTCTTCTTCCCTCTATTTTGTCCTCTGCTATAGAAACTCTTAAGCCTCTTAAAAGTCCTCCTCTCTACTCTTAACAATTTTTACCTTATAAGCTGTTTTAAGGGCTAAGCTGTTTCGTGAATCATTTTTATCTTCACTAAGATTTAGTCCTGTATTTAAGAGGAAATTCGAAGCGTTTTCTTAGAATTTCATCACTACTGTAGAAGCAACTGTTAGGCTGAATAAGCTTTGTGAATACGGGACGTGATCTTAAGTGAAGAGAGTGGTGCATACGTGACTCGCAACTCAGGCTAAAACATTTTTTTAATGAGGAAATACGAAGCTTGTTTACAAATGGACAAATGTATTGAAAAGCAAGGAGATTATGTATTTTATCATTTTAGTTCTAGGCCATTTTACAATATTGCACAATTTTTTCCCCCAATATGCACGACTTCTTTTTACAGTTGCGTACTGGTTAATTTCTGTATATTTGGTTGCTTCTGTATATTTTGCTCATTTATTTTCTATCTGGACATTTTGTCTGCCATCTGTTCTGTACTCCTTTGTACAGAACACTGCCTTTGTTTTTGTCTCATGTGATTACTGTAATTCCTGTTTAATGTCTAATGTTTATATTACAGTTTATTATTATTAATAACATATTATTATATAATGCTACTGCAGAACTCTTCGGCATTAATAAAAGATCCATCTTATTTGATCTAAAACACTATGGATGGAAACACATGGAATTTAGTGACCATTGTTAAATCAAAATGGTTTTACAACGCCGGACCTTTCTAAAGTTTCGTAAATACACAGAGCTTCTGTTCTTCCTACTGTAAGTCATGAATATTGAGGGAAAAAAAAGTACTTATTAAACTACATTATAATTCACAGTCAAAAATCCAGTGGAAATAGAGATTAATGACACTTTGCTTAAAAAAATAATGGCACGCTTAAGCCTTTATGAAATGTCTTTTAGAATAATTGGAAAGATATATTCAGAGCAAACATTTCTGGTAGCGTGAATCTGTGTTACTAAAATATGCATTTTGTCTTCATTTCCAAGCTTTTTGACAGCTTTTACTATTTTACAGCAGGTTTTAAACTGCAATATGCACTCATGCAAAGTATTTTTTTAAAAATCCATTATTAAACCTCAGAGGCAGTTTCCATGATGAGCTAGCGCTTGCTTAAATAAAATTTTAATGCCAGTGCATTTTGCAGCCTCATCAAGTCCGTACGTGCATTTCCTCTCAGACTTGAAATCATTTCTCCGTGGAGTCCTTTGCTGTCCCTGAGATGTGAAAAATTACATTAGTGATTTTATAATCACTCATTATAATCACACGTTAGTCTTTTGTTTTATCGCTTCTCAAAGCATATGATTCTTTATATTGACATTTCTGATGATGCATAATGTTAGACATTTTTCTTATTTATTTTGCTGTTTTTCTGCAGGATAAAGTGTTGCGCTTCTTTGCGAAAACCTTTTCTACCTCGCCTCTGAACGTGACGAGGGAAATCTACACCAGCCTGGGTAATAAATGCGTGAATCTGTGTAGATTACAAAAGAAAAATCCATTATTTTAATAAACATCTGTACATATGCGGTTTCTGTTCCTGTCCTTATTTTGTTTTATAGTGAAAAGTCTGGAGAGCGACTTCCTGTATCACAAGCTGACTTTCCCCTCTGAGTCAGCACTCATGGACGTTAACAGGCCAGACATCAGTCGTCTCCTCCAGCAAGTGCGTGGCTTCTTCGCTCTTTTTTCCTGGTATATATTAACCTGACTGCATCATCTAATTCCCCTTTTTGACCTCCTGTTTTTACCCAGATGCGCTTAATGAATGACTTTCAGAAAGAAGTGACCACATTTTGGATCCGGCATCCTGAGAAGTGAGCTGTAGCTCTTGACACACACACACACACACACACACACACACACACACACACACACACACACACACACACACACACACACACACACACACAAGTGTTCACACAAACCGTTCTGCTGAGATTTCTCCACTAGGTGATGATGAGTTTTTATTATTCTGCCCCGTAGGTACATGGAGGAAATTATAGAGAGCACACTCACTCTTCTCGCTCTACATTCTGAACATGGCGTGTCAGAGAAGGTTCTAGAGCCGGTCCACTTCCTGTCTCTGCTGGATATCAAAGCGAACTGGTTCAAGAGGTGGATGGTGAGCTACAGTATATGCATCAGTGCATCAAAAAAAAAATCACTTTAACTAAAAATGCAACCATACATTCCCATGTGCATGAAATATTCACATACTTATTCACATTTGGGGATGATTAAGCACAGACATTCCACTTACATGCATGATATTTTGGGTAGAGGAAGATACCGGACTATCTTGAACCCCATACAGGCAGTAAACTTGAGCTCAAGATCGACTCAGAAGCCCTAGGGCTCAGACATTGCACCATGTTGGGGTGTCTGTTCATTGCAACATTACTGCTATAAATCCAAAATCTGAAAAGATTGCATCAGCCAATGAAATGTCTATTACTTAGTGACAAACAGATTAGAAGGGTTAATCACTTGTTCGGAAAACAGATTTCTTTCTCTAAGAGCTGACTTAATGCTGTAACTAAGTACAATTCCTGTTTACTGTTTACCTTCAGCATGGTTACTACAGCAGGACGGTGGTCTTGAAGCTTCTTGAGCGGAAATACAAGCCAGTGGTGAGTGCTATTAAAGGCTTTGTAGTAGTTGGGGAAGAAAACAATTGGGCATGTACAGTACTTACTGTCATGTTTAAAAGTTTGTACCCCTCATTTAATTATATGTTTGTTTTTTTGTAAATACCTGATTGTAGAGGGTCTCAGAATTAGGCAAATACAACATCAGACAGACCCCAACGTATACCTTTTTTTTCCCTTCTTTAACCCTACCATTATTTATTTAACAAAAATTAAGCCAAAAGAAAAAAAATAGTTTCAAGACAGTTGCCAAGGCATGGACATCCCAATGTCAGATCGTGCAATGCAAACTACAAAACAACCCAAGAGCTTCTGTACATCTCAGACCCTACAGACCTCAGTGAGCATATACAATGTTAAAAGTCTGAATAAGAAGAAGAGGACTGACTGGAAGGGTACCATGAGAAAGCCTCTTCTGTCTAAAAAAGAAGATAGAAGCATGACCGAGGTTCACAAAACTGCATCTAAACAATTGTTCCAGCACTTCCTATGGACAAATGAGAGTAAAGTGGAGTCGAAAACCAAACAGTATTTTAACAGAAACACTGCATACCGACTATCAAGCACAGCCGTGGAAGGGTGATGATTTGGGCTTGTTTTGCAGCCACAGGACCTGGGTACCTTGTAGTCATTGAGATTACCATGCACTCCTCTGCATATCCGAATGTGGTGTAGAGGTTCAGCATGAAACAGAGTCAATGTTACCAGTCTGATGTTTAACAGCATGTCCCAAAGTCCTTTTTTTCCTGTTATACCACATCAAATTTGATTTATTTATGACATTCTATTCAATAGTTGTAAGATTTAATGTCAGTTACTGTAATCACAGTTGTTCCCCTGACCAACTTGTGTTGGTGTTGGTGGGAAACAACTAAATGCGTACTTCTTCAACAATACACGTTTTTAGGAATTCCGTTTATATCAAGCACCTGCATATTGTCCCTGCAAATTATCATCTTTATCATCACCAAGGTGACTTATAGTATGTTTATCGGCTGTTCAATATAGTTAACCTCATGATTGTAGATCACACAATCGATTTACATTTAAACCCCAATGTGGTTCTTCCCCAAACAGTTGGAGAAAATTGGAAGCACACAATTGTATAGAATGTCTTTCTACACTGCATTACAATTTTTTCTTTACTGGAACTGAGAAGTCCACATATACTCCAGCATGTCAATACTCCTTGGCGCATGATGACATGGAATGTTAAGGTTGGGGTGAAAGATCTAGATCTCCAGTGACATTGCACAGAACCCTGACCTAAACCCCACTGAACACCTTGGGCATGAACTGGAACCCTTGCTGCACCCTAGACCTCCTCGTCTGACATCACTGCCTGACATCACTAATACCCTTGAGGTTCCCATCATGATTCTCCAAAATTTAGTGGAAAGCCTTCAAGGAAGAGGAAAGGAAAGCAAGAGCTACAGTATATGGAACTAAGCACCTTTATGGGTATGATGAACAGGGGTTCATATAGTGTATTATCAGCTTATTTATATATATTCATATAGTGTAGTTTCAATTTATTTGTTTTATTCATAGCAATATATGGCTCCTTAATGTGACATGATTCCATCTACTGTACAGTGCATGTAAAATACCAAAGATTTCCTTAAACACTTGTAGATGGTATCAGGTTTGAACAGCGCCATGAGCAACATAAACAAAACAAATTAATTAAACAACAAAAAATATATATTTCTGTATTATCATGGACTGTTCAAGGGGTCTGTTTGCTGGGAAAGGGAATCTAAATGCACTGACTGGAGAATCTAAAGTTTATAAATGCTGCATTTCATGATTGCTTTTCAGATTGCTACAGCACTTCAGCAGTGCATTTATTACTTGGAGTCCTGTGATGCCATCAGAGAGGGCACCTTGGAGATCACACATGCTATGGAGCACCAACAGATTGGTATGACTTTGGATTCTTGGAAAGATAAAATAAATAATAAAATAAGATAAAGGTTGTTACGTAACTTTGGTGTACTTCAGTAATATATTTAAGGAATGTTTTCATTGTTTCATTGTTCAAAATTCTGATAACCAGTCACACTGGGTGGTAGTTCATAAATGTAGAATGTCTGGAGTCTCTTGAAGGAAGCAGCTAATGTTTTACCCAGTCTCGGAATTTAAACCTTAAAAAGAGCCATGCAAGTGAAGATAACTAAATCTTACGGAATAACTACGTCAACATAGAATAAATCACTTGGTCAGCATTTTCTAATGTGCTGGTGGTTCAAAGTATCATAATATTCTGGAATTTCCTGGATGAACCATTATAGTGAACGTAATTAGGTTTTGTGTTGTTCAACTTGGGGATGAACTTTTGGTTGGTGTTTGAATGATTAGCAAACTAAATCGCTGAATACTAACCATAAACTAGCTAAATTGCTAAGCTAGCTTGAGGTTTGAGGCTGTTTAGCCACTTGAACTGTGAAATCAGAATTATTGTGGAAACAAGATATACTTGTTAGAAATTAAATTTTCCTCAGATGTCTATGAAAATTACAAAAAGGAGAAAGAAGTAAAATGATACTCTATGTTATTTTTCAATTAGCCTTAGGTGCTACTTACAGTTGTGGAAAAAAAATATTACGACAACATATGCTGTGTATTATGGTTTTCCCTGTGCACAAAACAGATGATGTCACTAATTAGTTTGTGCTTATCTGGCTGAAGAACTGTGCTAATTAGGGTCAGGTGGTTTAGTTAATTAATGGATGGACCAAATATGTGGCAGGACTTTTACTTTTTGTGTTAGCATGTCTACCCCATACTAAAATGGTGTAAACTTGGGAATTCTCAACGTCTGTGCCAAATCTCTGTACATGATCTTCATGAAGCAATCAAGCAAGCATGGATTGAGGAAGTGACACCAGAGTACTGCAGATGACTTTTTGACTCTGTGTCCAGCATGTTTTGAGGAATAAAGGACTTCATACTAACCAGTGATTGTTGTAGAGCAATATAGTTGCATAAAAGGAAGTATTTTGATTTTCATTGTTTAAAAAAAATATATTATGAGTATTATAATTTCTACTCATTGAAGCGGCACTCTGGCCTTGCAGCTCCAGGGTCGAGGGTTCGATTTCCACCTCAGGGTCTGTGTGCGTACCGGTTTGCATGTTCTCCTCGTGCTTGGTCGGTTTCCTCTGGGTAGTTAAGTCTTTTATTTGTCACATACACATTACAGCACAGTGAAATTCCTTCTTTGCATATCCCAGTGTAACTAGGTTCATAGCGCAGGGTCAGCCATGATACAGCACCCCTGGAGCAGGCAGGGTTAAGCGTCTTGCTCAAGGGCCCAACAGTGGGAACCTGGCTGAGCTGGGGCTTGAACCGCCGATCTTCCAATCAGTAACACTGAACCACCACCACCCCTTACACTGGTTTCCTCCAACAGTCCAAAGACATGCAGATTAGGCTAATTCACAATATTTTTTGGCGCATTCTGTAAATACGTTGTAATGTTTATATTTTATATATACAGTACAGTATTTCTATTTGAATTCTTGTTTATTTTGGATCTTTTGTAAATCTGTAGATTTGTATATCGTCATTTGTTACTTTTTTTTTGTTCGTCCGTCTATCTTTAGCTGAATTGCAAAATTGCCCATAGTGTGTGTGTGTGTGTGTGTGTGTGTGTGTGTGTGTGTGTGTGTGTGTGTGTGTGTGTGTGTGTTTGTGCTCTGCGATGGATTGGCCCCATGTCCAGGATGTACCCTGCCTCATGCCTGAAGTCTCCTGGGATACGCTCCTGGCTTGTATGCCTGTGACCATGTACAGAATAAGCAGTATAGAAAATGTATAATTGAATGAATCAAAACATTGAATTTCACTTTTGTTTCAGTATTTTGGCCACCACTATACAGTAGTTGTGAGCATCTGTTTCTATGTGTAATTACACCACTTTCTGTGGTACATTTCCTACTTTTCTCCATTCAGAAGCATTTAACATTGGGAGGTTTGAAGGAAAAACAGTGACATTGACATGAAGAAAAGCGTTACTGATAAATATTTAAATTGCTGTGTTTAATTATTTTGCGTGTGACTTTCAAAAAAACAGGTGTAAAATTAGCTAATTAGCACCAGTTTCTCACTCTTATACTGAATGTTTTCATATCTCCTTCTAATCATACAGTACATCACTATCTTTATTTGCTTCCTGCCCTGTGCTGAATAAGCAGTCTGGCTCTAAAGTCTCGACTAACAGCCAGGTTTGCCTTTGTGTCCCTGTACGTGCAGTTCCTGCGTGATCCTGCGAGGCCCCAGCGCCACTCTATCAGGTTCCTGTTGATAACATAGAGGCCATGTGAGTTCAGATGGCTGTACCACAGAGGCTAGTTTATATATTTTTCCACAGTCTGTAAAAAAACTTTTTTTCTTTTCTTTCTTAGAAACACACTCAGAACAGATTGCAACTGATTTAGAAATCCATCTCGCAGTTCTTCTTTGAAACTGTTAAACATTAAAGCAAGAATATCTCTAAGTGCGGAGAGTAGTGTCGATTGTGGAAACTTTGCTTAGATTGACTCCGCAGCTGCTGCGTGATAGAACCTTGGTCATGGCCTTGGTGTAGAGCTGCATGACCCAGAAAGTGCTTTCCATCCAATCACTTTCGTGATATTTGAAAGAGCCAGTACAGTATAATCTAAAGAGTTGACCATGGTTTATTATTTAACATTCCGTCTCGGCACTGGTGAATTCTCCTTTTCTGAAAGTGTTGACTTATTTCTGTAACAGGTGTGCAGTCAAATCACAGGTTTGTATTAATGTGCTGGTCGTAATGTACGTATTATGACACCAAAAGTACGCGAACACTTGACCGATCGTTCCCGTATGTGCTTTGTAAGCACTACTTTCCAGATATGGTTTCACTAGAATTTGGACTGTGGATGTGAGGATTTAAAATCATTCAGCCTCAAGAACATTTGTAAGCACTTCAATGGTACTGTTGTTGGGTCATCACAAAGGTGCTTAATGGGGTTGAGGTCCTGTGCAGGACGCTTAAGTTCTTTTGGTCCAACCATAACAGGTCATGTATTCATGGAGCTTGCTTTGTGCTACATTCTCCATTCACAAGTATGGAACAGGTTGAAACAGGTTTGTGACATTTTATTGAAAGCCCAGCGAAGGGAATCTATAATACTACTTCTAAATTTGTGCCAATTATGTGGAGAACAGTATGCTAAACATATGTTCATCTGTGGTAACAACTTACACGTGAAATTGGATGGCAGACAGCTTATCCTGTACAAGGTTGCAGGAAGCAAATAAAGAGAAATAGCCCAATCTGCATATCATTGGACTGTGGGAGGAAACCCACCAAGCACTGGAAGAACATGCAAACAGACCCGATGAAGGACTCGAACTCTCGACCCTGGATGTGCGAGGCCACGGTGCTAACCACAACAGCACTGTGTCACAGAGGAGATGTTTATTTAACACTAGATGTGCCCACAACTCATTTAACTGCACACTCATAATTCAATTCAATTTTATTTGTATAGCGCTTGTATAGCGCTTTTAACAATTGACATTGTCGCTTTACACAATGAAAAGAATTAAGTTTGTATGAAATGTGAATGTGTATGAATCAAAATGATAAGATTGCCCCTGATGAGCAAGCCGAGGGCAACGGTGGCAAGGAAAAACATAAGCTTGTTTTTAAAAATGTACAATGCCATCTGTTGAATTTTGGAATAAACAAAATTTTTTACTTGTTGCCGTGATGTGCATGTGAGACCGCGAAGGTGTGAGAACACGTTTATTAAGTAGATAATACAAATTTCAATTGTACACTCGTACTGTAAGCGCGTATTAAAAAATGTACAGCACCATCTGGTGAATTTTGAGATGAGCTAATAATTTTTGAAAAGGTTGTTTATTTTTTAAGGTATAAGGGTGTTTTCTATTTAAATTTCAAAGTACTGTAGTATATCTTCTCTTCCTGTGGGCCGATCGCGACAAAATAAAGCGTATATGTTACATCAAGCTCGACCAAATGCACCAGTGAAACCCATTAAAAGTCGTTCAGTAGTTTTTACGTGATGCTGGCACAAACAAAACAACAGAAATTCCAAAAACCATCTTGATCTGTTCCATTAGTCATCTTACGCTTATATGTATAGATTTTGCGAAGGAATCTTCAGTGGATACTAAGACAGGATCTTTGCTTTCCGACACCACTTTGACGATGAAAATGTGCATTACTACTGTATCTGTGACTCATCTTGCAGGTGGGACTACTGAGACAGCTGTGCTGCTGTGGCAAATGAATAGAAAGAATACAGAAGAAGTACGTTTAATGAGCCGTGCTGTTGTGTCCTGTGTCTTCAGGCTCTGCTCAGAGAAGCTGTTACAGCGCTAAGGAGCTGGAGTACACTCACTTCGTTCACTCGCTCTGTGTGCTCGGGCGGCTTCTGATGTACACCAATGGGAGAAAGCTTTTCCCCATTAAAGTGAGGAAGAGGAGAGGTCAGTAAGGCACGGCGGACACGAAGTGGTGATTAATGGATGTACTGTACAGATCAGGAGTTTGAATCCCATATCTCAGTTGTATCCTGTCGTTATGGATGAATGATTAAATCCGAATGTAACCATCATGGTTATTATATAACTTTGTCTTTGCAGGAAATCTGTGCATGATGTTTACCTTAGTCAGGATTTATCATCTTTTATCTGTTGCAGACCCGGTGACTCTGAGTGACTTGGTGGTGATACTAATTAACATCATGTATCAGCACCCAAACACACATCACTCCGATTTGAATCTTGCAGGTGGGTCGTAATGAGTCATACCTCACTCCCTATCTGTATGTGTGTGTGTAAAGATACGTATATCAATTTGATATTATGTTTCAGCTCTGTGGAATTATTACCTAACTGAAGAAGTTATTTTTATGGTCCATTGTGAGTAATAAAATGACTCTTTAGGCCGCCCTCCTTGTCTGACGCACAGCTTCCTCAATTTGACTCTGTGGGTTTTATGGCCATTTCATGCCTGTTCGGTTTCATCAGTGCAGCTCACTGTCTTCCTCAGTCCTAATCAATTCTAGTCATTAAGCAATGATTCATTAGCCCTACCTTGTGCTAATCTTTAATGAGCTGAATCAATAACATCCTTGCTGGCTTGACTAAAACTTTATTGATTTCTAAAGTCTCCCCATCTTGGCACTTTTACTTCGGATATTGCAGCAGGGCAGAAGTTGGTAATTAACCCCGAAGCCAGGATTATCCGCGTCCCGGTCAAGTGCACATATTGGGTTTGCGTTACTTAAAACTTACTCTGAAGCAAACGGCGTTTTTTTCAGAGGTTGTGTAGTGGTGACTTGTAGCAGGAAAGGAAAATGTTGAATGTCTGGAATCATCTGGTTGATTTTATTTGTCAGTGCACACATTTTGCAAACAGTTAGAGCATGACACAGGCCAAGTTTGTTGGAAGGCCTGTCAGCGACCTGAAGCCGGGGGTGCCAATACTTAAAAAAAAAAAAAAAAATATATATATATATATATATATATATATATATATATATATATATATATATATTGGATATAAAATTCTTTAGGTGAAAACTTAGTTTACTTCTTAGTTTACTGTATAAGAAGTCGATCAAGTGTAGAAATGGCTGTTATACAGTACAGACCAAAAATTTGGACACACCTTCTCATGCAAAGAGTTTGAATTTGTATTATGGCAAGAAAAAAGCAGCTAAGTAAAGATGATCTGCTAGGAAACCACTGCTAAGGACAGGCAACAAGCAGAAGAGACTTGTTCAGGCTAAAGAACACAATAAAGAACACAATAAAGAAAACTCTTTGAATGAGAAGGTGTGTCCAAACATTTGGTCTATAATGTATATGGTGAAGGGAGCACACAAAGTGACGATGCATTTTATTGTTGTTTTTTGAGACATTAAGCTACATACAGGATACTAGGTTAAATTGATTAAAATTTAAAAGAGAATAAAAACTAAGGCTACCATTAGGACAGAAAGTGAAGAGGTTATGAAGAGATTTGATTCTTTGATGACTGTGTGTGATGGGTTTAATGCAGCATTTACTGTAGAGATTCATCCATATCTTGTCCCGCAGTCAGAATTAGTCTGTGTGAATATTGACATGTAGTATGTGATGTGCAATGCTGCATAGACTCGCTCTCCCCTACTACTCTGGTGATGGAGGTCCTGAAGACCCTGTGTGAACGCACCGAGTGTGCAGTGGAGTGTATCTACCAGATCCCCGTCGTTGAGACCTTGCTAGTCCCCATCCTCACTCTGCTCAAAGGAAAACAGGTCAGCGATAAGAAGCCACTCCAAATAGTCTTGGTATCTATATTGATGCTGGTGGCATTTTTATTTATTTATTTATTTATATATTTTTAACACAACACTTATAATTTGTGAAATTGATTGTTTAAAGAGCACTCCTAAATGATAAACTCTTTAACATAAATGCACTCGTAGCCTGCTAATGTTTTTTATTTATTTATTTTTTTTATAGCAACAGTTAATTCACAAAGATCTCCATGCAGAATGATACACAAAAAATAAAGGAATAAAAAAATAATAACTGATACCATGAATGTTCCACCAGGGTGATGCTAAGATTTTTAAATCTCCGGCATCAGCATTTGTAAAGTCATTTTCCTTTGTGCAAGAGAAACAGATAATTGTTTATAGCCACTATAATGTAATTGATAACTGTGAACATTAACTATCAATGGCTAAAAAGCATGACGTATTACTTTTTTAATCAATGCGTAAAAAGTTGGAAAGTTGCCAAATGTCTGTAATGTTAGAGGATGTCTTTAATGGCTGTTCGTTTGTTTGTATACTCCAATCATCCATAACACTAACACCAGCACTAGGGGAATTGAATTACATTTGTCACCAATTATCCGTCAATACACATGTGAAAGGATCATGGGCACCCAAGGCTCCCCCATGTCCGTCAGGACAATGGTCCGATCCTCAAGAAAATCCAATGCAGCACAAATCAATGAAAAAAGTCAATGCAAGCCGTGGTAGAAATGCACCAGACCCCCCAGTCACAGCCTGCTGCATATGGGACCCAGCAGGTAAAGAGATCCATGGATCAACAAAGACCTTAGCTCGCCACCCCCACTACAGCAGGCCCCAGAGGTCTGGTAGAGTCATGCCACAAGGGCACAGGGAACCCAAATCATAGGCGGTTTTACAGGATGTCAATATAAATTTTATGGCGGATCAATGTATATTTTATACTTCTGCTCATAAAGAAAACAGCAGTTATCAGACCAAACACTTCTTTTTCTTCTTCTTCTTCTTCTTTTGGCTGTTCCCTTTCAGGGGCCGCCACAGCGAATCATTTGCTTCCATCTAACCCTACTGTATCCTCTGCATCCTCTTCTCTCACACCAACTAACTTCATGTCCTCTCTCTCACTACATCCATAAATCTCCTCTTTGGTCTTCCTCTAGACCTCCTGCCTGGCAGTTCCAGCCTCAGCATCCTTCTACCGATATATTTGCAATCTCGCCTCTGAACACATCCAAAAACAATCAAAGACAGTAAAGAAAATAATGAGATGCACCCCTAAATAAGGTTATAATACTGTGTGTTTCGTCAAGGATTTTGTGGTAGTTGTAGATGAATGTCCATATTTTATAAGGTTTTATGCCTGACTATTCTCCTGGGGAAAAAAGAAAAAGTTATACAGTACTAAAACAAACAAACTATGTTTTTCAATGTGTGACGTTAATGAAAAGGGCCAGACTGAATCACTTTAATTAGACACTTATACAGTATACAATGTACAGAATATTTGTTTTACATTTGATAGTAGAACTGTAATATAAACCATAAGACAAACTTTGGCTCAGTCTTACAGTCCCATAGTCTCATCTTTGTCTATGCATTGTGCATCGCTGGGCACACACACATACATACACTCACACGCTCATTCACCCGCTACGGGCACTTTGGGAATGCCAATCAGACTAATTTGCATGTCTTTGGACTGTGGGAGGAAACTGACCAGGCGCGGGGAGAACATGCAAACAGAGGCAGGAATCGAACCTGGCCGGCAATCGAACCCGGACCCTGAAGGTGCAAGGCGACAGTGCTAGCCACTGAACCACCGTATCGTCCCCTTAATAACTTATCGTATTAAAATAACCTTCAGTCTCATGATAACTTACAGTTTCACAATTACTTATGATCCTACAGTACCTTCTAAACTCTAAACTAACTTAACTATACAGTATAACAACTTGAGTCTCACAGTAATTCACGGTCTCATAAGACATTAAGATATATTGCTCATCATTAAAAGCAAGCAAACAAACAAACACTTGTGTAGAGCTTCCACTTTGGGACTTCCACTATTCCTGCTGGACTCAACAGTAGAACTGTTATAAATATTAAAGCACAGGCGCAGCACAACACAGCAAAAGTTTTCGCTTTTAGCCCTAAACTGTCAGTCTGCATGTATTCCACAATTTGCCAAAAGCCTTATTTCAATTTTTTTTTTTTCCATTTCACAGGCCAAATTACACTCTCCAGAAAGCAGCCTGACCCACATAGCAGACACTCTTGCGAGGATTGCCACCACCGAACGCGGCTTAGCGCTTTTCCTGTATGAGAGGAAGATTGTCTCTGCTGAGGGTGAAGGGTAAGGAACCTCAATTAAGTTTTACTATGTCTGTTGCAATGTTCACACTCAACCCTCTCCGAGAAAGCAGCGACAATAAAATATCTTCCCAGATTTTTCCCTAAATCTGTAAACACACAATCATTGCCAATCATTGTAAATCCTTACTTGCAAAGCTGCGGAGAATCGTAAGTTCGGAGTATTCGGCACAACTTTTTGCGTTCGGTTTCAGTATTTCGGCAGCGCACGTGATCGTGCAGTTCACTCAGGCGCTACTGGCTAAGGAGCTACGTGCATGTGAGGAGCTGCAGAACTCAGCCACTGTGAAAGGGGCCTTCATTTTCGTCTGCCGTCAGATGTACAACACATGCGAGGGGCTGCAGGTGCTGAGACCCTACAGCCTGCATGAATGCATAGCACAGGCTTGGAGAAAGGTAACCTTGCTAGTAGCTTATAGCTTGCTGAATGTTTTTTTTTTTTTGCTTTTGCTTATCTTTGTTGAATATCTTTCAAAGGCAGGTTTGTTTGCATGGTAGATTCTATACAGTAAAGTTAATTTAGCGTGCATAAGTAAATATACTTAGATAAAAAGATAAAGTGAATCATGATATAGGAAGAATGTGTGGTGGAAATCCGGGAAAGCTGACAAAAGTTCAAATAAACATTGGTTTGCAGCCAATATCATACTGCATTTATTTAGCATGAGAGCAAGTGTTCATGTGCCTTATTAAGGTTCTGGGGAGGGTTTCTTATTCCGAAGCATTTCCCCTACAGGCGAGTTCACTTTCAGAACGAATTCCCACTCCGGTTCCTGGAGCTCTTGCGCCATCCTCCTCCCAGGACCTTCAAAGCATGTGAGATTGCGTCTCTTTATATGTCTCTCTTTTAAATGGTTCCATCCAATAGTTGGAAATCATTTTAGATCTGTAAATTGTGGGCAGATGAAAATATAAATCAGTGTGTGTTGTTCTAGAGAAATATTCACACATACCGTGTGAATATTTCACACAGATGCGTGTGACAGCCAGATGCATGCACTCACGGATTTTATACTGTAAGAGGAACCAGCATATTAAAATGATGTAGTGATTAATGGTGTAGATTAAAATTACGTTATTAAGTTTCAGTAGTTGGGTTTAGGATGTAGCCCTAAAAAGCTGGACAAAAAAATTAATTATTGATTGATTGATTGATTGATTGGCATGACACATATTTTATTATTACTGTATACCACAGTGTCACTGAATACTTGTTTCTGATTGGTCAAGAGGTATGTTTACTTATCTAAAACAGTGAATTATATTTTATTTTAATATACCTCATAATACATTAGTGTTTCTACAGAAACAACTAACACGTGGAAGTTCTCTGTAGGGCAATGTTTACTTAGCATTATTGGAAGGAGTCTCCACTTTCAGTGCTTTCTAACAGTTAGAGGTAAAACTGCAGTTTCTTACTAATGTGGCTTGTCACAAGTGTTCCACAACATCAAATGTAACTATGAATGGAAAACAGTTGGAATTCTGCATGTTGAACTTTAATAACAGAACGGAACAGATCATTGACCAGTTCATGTAGTCTAAATTAAGCAATATCCTACAAGAGGGAGTCCTGTTGTTCGTGAATATCAGCATGGCTGTGATGAGGGTGTAGTTAAGAGACCACAGTCCGAGTGCTGAAAGCATCACATCCGTATTGATATTCAGCATAATGGCACAACCACACGTGTGATATTGCTTTTATGGTCAGTTCCACAAGCACAATTTATTATTATTATTATTATTATTATTATTATTATTATTATTATTATAGGGACGGTTCAGATGCATTTTTGTTCCAGCAGACCGTACAGACTTACTTTTACCTACTGTATGTTGGCGAACGACAGATGATGAGTTATACATATAATTAAATGTCTCAGTGATGTTACCATTTATTATCACAACTCGTGGAAAGCCTCTCGTCCAATCAGATTACTCAGTCGGAACTATCTGTTGTATGTTGGAATTAAACACTGACCCAAAAGCAACTTCAGCAATGGCAATGTGTTGTCCATATTTTCATTGTAGTCATACTGTATTTTCCTTTTATTTACAATATTTTTAGTCAGGTTTTCTAAGCAGCTAAAAACAGATGACTTGTTTATTGTGAAACTGCAGAGTGGCTTGGGAGGAGATGCTCTTGGACAACTTGCTGAACTTTGCAGCCACTCCGAAAGGTCTGATGCTTCTTCAACAGACCGGAGCCACTCCTGAGTGTGTCGCCTACATGTTCACCAGGTTCACCAAAAAGCTCCAGGTACAGTTTGAACAGTAAGAAACCTTACAATATGATAACTCCATAGCATGCTTATCAGAATGTTACAGTATAAAACCATCCATCCATCCATCTATAACATATATCCTGAGAATGGTCATAGAGGGCCCGGAGCCTAATACCTGGGGTTGAGCTCAGTCATACGCTGCAGTAAGTTTGCATGTTCTGCACGGTGTGTACTCAGGAACGCTCATGTCCTCATGTGGAGTATGAGGACTGTAGGCATATATGGAAATTAAATTAATTAATACATTTAGAAAATGAAAGCAAAAAATGTTAGATTGATTACTGCTGTATGATTTATTAACTTATATTGTATTATAGTAGGAGTCGTTATTAGTAGCGTATTCGCTCGTATACGTCATTTACATGCATATGAACTTGAGTAACATCCAATTCTTAATCCATAGGGTTTTAATATGATGTTAGCCCCGCCCCCTTTGCTGCTATAACAGCTTCACCTCTTTTGGGAAGCCTTTCCACAAGGTTTAGGAGTGTGTTTATGGGAATTTTTGACCATTCTTCCAGAAGCGCGTTTGTGAGGTCAGACACTGATGTCGGACGAGAAGGCGTGGCTCGCAATAATTCATCCCAAAGGTGTTCTATCGGGTTGGAGTCAGGACTCCAAGTCATATTAAGAATTAAATGTTACTCAAGTTTATATGCATGTGAAGGCCGGCGAGCAAATACTTTTGTCAATATAGTGCAGAGTAAGATATTATAGTGTCAGTAGTTTCTTTATATGTTTTTGCTCATAAATGTGAATGTGTCTATGTACAGTATGATGTCCTGTAATGGACTGGCATCCCATCTGGTGTTCCAGGGGTTGGCATTGGATCCACTGTAACCCTGACCAGGATAAATAGGCTACTAACGATGAATATATAATGATGTTTATGTACTTTATTTGAATTTGTTTTATGTTGTGGTCTCCTTTATGCTTCTTTGACCTTGTTTGTGATTTAACCTGGTCTACAATTCCAAAATCGGAAATTACCTTTTCACCTTTGAAGTTGTAATAGTACAGCATCATAATACAACATATCATAACTACTGTACTGCACATAAACATTAATATTTCCTCATCACTCCATATCAGAGGTCTTTATCATCGCCGTGTCTGTAAATCATTGCATAATACACAATTCCAGCTTTTCTCACAGTTATGTACATTTTTTTTCCTGACTGCATCATGCAGCACTGCCTGAAACTCATGTCGAAAAAGCTATTACTCGTCTTACCAGCATATTATTTCATAACAGTGTGAAAAAGTAACGTGAAATATGATTAGTTAGCAGGAGGCAATCTGTCTGAATTTTTTTTTTGTTTATGCAGAACGAACCAGTAAATACATTCTGCCACGTTGCTACTCACGGTGTTCACAATACGCAAAGCAATAGCGTGGAGCCAAAACAGCTTTTTATCTCTTTCTGTTCTCATACTGTATATCTCTTCTCCTTTTCTCGATCAGGTGAGCACATGTGAGAAGTTTGGCTATGGGGTGATGGTGACCCAGGTTGCAGCTACAGCCCCGGGCATTGTTGCTCTGCGCAGCTCTGGTAAGTTGCATAGAGAAGAGATTTTGTAGAATCTTATATATTTATTCCCTTCTTTATTGTTTCCTGTGTATTCTGTAACAAAATGAAGACTTACAGTACTGTATGTGGTTGGTAAATTTTCTATAACCTTAGCTGTGCCAGTAAAGAAAAAGAAAGAGAGAAAAGAGACTAGTGAGGGTTTAAGGCATGATTGAATTATCAGATCAGTACAACCCGAGTTTCCAGACAACCTCTGATCTATCTACATCGCTAATCTATAAATGTTCCTCCCAGGTTTTCTCCAGGCCATAGTGGTGGAGTTGTGGTCATCGCTTGAGTGTGGCAGAGAGGACGTGAGAGTCTTCCATCCCAAACCAATCCCAATGGAGCCTATCGACAGGAGCTGCCTCAAAGTACGATCGCTTTATCCTTCTCTCGCTCTCTATCTCTAGTCTCTGCTGAAACTGATACACGTTATGACCTTGTTGAACATCCCATTCCGGACTTCATTCCCCTCCGCCGTTAATATATCCTCCAGTCATCCTGGGAAGTGTTTCGACCCGACCTTGGAGTGTGACTCTGATGGTTTGTTTTCATTGAGCTACAAAAGTGTTAGTGAGGTCAGGTATTGATGTTGAACGAGGAGGTTTCAGTTCTTCCCAAAGGTGTTCATTGGGGTTAAGGTCAGGGCTCTGTGCCGGACACTCGAATTGTTCTACTCCAACCTTAATGGAGCCGGGTTTCTGCACAGGGGCCACTGCAATGCTGGAAAAGATTTCGTAATGCTGCAGCATAAAAGCACATTCTATACAATTGTGTGCTTCCAACTGTTAGAGCAGCAGTTTGAAGGGTGAAAGTCAGGTATGTATGTATTAACACATTCCTTTGGCCATATACTTTATTATTGGAAAGCATATTCTGTGCATTAATGTTTCATTTAAGCAGCATTGATTTCACAGTTCAGTCACAGTGTCTCTCCAAAGGTCCCCAGTATAAAGACTAATGGGTGTACTTAGTGTGATGACATCATGGTGTGCAAAACACATACAAAAGTTAATGTAATGCAATGTGTTAATTCGCCGCATGCACTTGTATGGGCTGTCTGAGTTATATGGTAATAGGATAGGTCACCCCTTTGTAGTGACTTGTAGTGTAAAAGACAGCGCTTATATGTTAAGGATGCATGGTTGAAAGACCCTTACTGCTCTTACTCATTAGCAGGAAACTCATTAATGATGCATCACAGCATTGTAGCGGGACATAAGTAGGAGTTAAATGTGTCTGAAAAGTTCCAGCTGTTCTTTTCCGAAGCCGGGAGTGACCTGAATTTAAACTCATTTTGATAAATGTGTGTGTGTGTGTGTGTGTGTGTGTGTGTGTGTGTGTGTGTGTGTTTATGTGTTTTAAAGTCCTTCTTAACGCTGGTGAATCTGTTGTCCTCTCAACATGCTGTGTTGGAGCTCCTGGGACATCAGGCTCTGCCCAACAAGACAGAGTACAGCCTGAGAGAAATGCCCACCTCCATTATTGTGAGTGTAACACACACAAACACACACACACACACACATACACACACACACACACACACACACACACACACACACACACACACATGCACAAGCAACACTGTTATAAAATGCTTTGATTCTGACTCTAAAACCTAAAGGAACAGCTTTACTCTGACCCTTACAGACTGCTGACCCTGGAGACTGCTTACATAAATGTTAAATAAATGTCCATGGACTAGTTACGCATGTTTTAATCTGCTTATGCTGCCATACAAGTCCCTATGCAAGTCGTTATAGAATGACAATCCATCAGAACAAGGACCTGAAATGTCAAGCTGAAAATAGAAAATGAGTTAATACATAAAAAAAAAAAATGGAATAATGTCATAATAGCAGATGTTTTATTTAGGTTATTTGCTCACACACACTACAATATATAAACACACAATATTTTGGGATGCTAGTTTAATTGCAACATTAATCCCACAAACCAAATGATGACATTTTAATGACAAAATTAGCATAGGATGTGTAAGCTCTACATTTAGTTTAGGCATGTAATCCATCTTTTTTCGTTGCGTCGCTCAGGCAAATCCCAGGGAGGAAATGAAACCTTTGAAAGTTTGAAAGTGAACTGTGCAGGTCTAAAAAAAAAAAAAAAAAAAAAAAAGGTTTTGGCTTTTGGCGTCAAGAGTGAAGCGGAGGGATAATTTAAGTTCAGTTAAAGTTAACGACTGTTTATTAACAGTCAATTATTATTATTTTTTTATTCACAGCAATTAAAACATTGAAATATCATAATAAATAATGCAGCATTTTTTTGCATGACTAAAAAACACCACAGCATTTTGTCATGCCTTTTTCCCTATTTATTATTATTATTATTTTCTTTAAGCTTGTTTTTGTAGACGATAGAGATAGTATTTTGTTACTTTCTCTGTTAGGGTTTCTCTAGGTTTGGATGCATCAGTGTGTTAGCAAAGCACAAAGGCTGAGTGTAAACCATTATTAATCAGAATAAAATAGATCTGACTTGTGTCCCAAAAAACTAATTTGAATTATAATGAAGATCCCTTAAATTATAGTCTCCTGAACGATTTACTCCCTGACTACTTTTCCGATATTTGACTCATTGTAGTAAATAAGTACAATCTGTACAATCCTGCAGCTTGTTGTCTTGCCATAAGAGGGCAGGCTTTGACCAAAAATGAGTTGTGCACCCCTGAACTCCAGCATCATCATCCTCATCCTCATATGCCTTTCTCTTCTCTCCCCTCAGGATGTGATGGACCGCCTCGTCATTATCAACTCTGATGCCAAAATCCACTCCCTGTTCAACTACGAGCAGTCACACACATTTGGCCTTAGGTACGATCGATAATTCCCTCCCAGCTTCTTCTCTCTCTCTCTCTCTCTCTCTCTGAATGGAATAAGAGAGTACAAAAGAACAGCACCACCATTTAGTTACGGCAGCACCATTTAGTTAACATTATCTGATTAGCCCTTTTCGCTCCATTTGTTCTCTAGCTCTTTAGATCAGTGAGCCTGATTTATCTCTCAGTGTTTGCTATGCTATGATTATGTCAGATAACGGGATTTCACATTAAGACGATCAGTGTTAGGAAAGGCTGTAAAACTGACCTGTGTTGATTTAACGGAAAGTTGAGAAAACCTATTTCCTTGGAGTGTCTGCTGCTGCTAAAGCTCATTCGTCTTTGACTGCAGATCTAATTAGAGCTGGAGCAGAAGTTATTTATATCAATAAAGAGTGTATTAATGTTTTACCATATACCATATACCATGGTCTTCCACATTTATTGCCTCATAAACCATGGCTATGAGTGTCTACAGACTCAAATCATTTAGAGGTACAGCATGTTGCACCTACGCATTTATAAAAGTGATGTACCCCTATTAAACTCCACCGCGGTGGGCAGAATCCTTGTGGCCCTTTTTAAAAAAAAAATTATGCACCCTCTTTTTCCAGCCTCCTACAGCGAGGCACATGGCACTTCTGCAAAGTGTTAATTTGACAGCAAGGGTGTTATGTTCTGAGATCGGAGTTCCTTTGCTGGGTGAGATGTTTAATGAATGGTGTGGGCGTGTGTGTGTGATGTGATGCGTTGTGCTATTGTTTGCTTTTGTGCTTTTTCAAACATTATTGCTTTACTTGGAATTCGGCCTTCTATAATTGAGAATCCTTTGAAATCCTGAAAGGATTTCCAACTACATGTTTTTGCACTACTGATCATGGCACAGCATAGCACCCTCATGAGGTGTTATTTCCCCAAAAGGGCTCTTATTACTTTTGCAAGGGGGGATCTATATCTCTCGAGAAGAAGTGCTTAGTATCATGAAAGTGGTAGCCTGAGAATTCCAGATGGAGAGTTCATCCAGCCGACGTGGAACGTTAAACCTTCCCTCAAGAACGATGAGTCTCTCAGAAGTAGGGAGAGGTACTTCTGAGTTAGCCTCTCAAATAAATCCCAAGAGTTGTAGCCACCTAAAAACCCTTTAGCTAGCCAGCACAAATAGAAAAATATTTAATAACCACCCTGGCCGTCTCACAATAAGTGTTAACCACTACAGAAAAATAGGGTTTAGCCTGCACAATACAGTGCTTAGCCACCTGAGAAGGACAGTGTTTAGCCATGCTAAAATGAGTTGTTAGCCTCTGTAGAAGGAGTTGTTGGGTGTACTTGACTTGGCCTAACCTGACCTAACCTAACCAGAACTGTTCAGCTTAGAAGAATTACTGAGTTCTCATTAGACGAATTGTTCATCAGGAAGTAGTATTTGGCCAACCCAAAAAAGGGGACTCTGCAATTCCAAAAGTGTTGTGGCCGACACCCCACCCCTCCAATGAGTATACTGTACAGCCACTCCAGAAGGACTGTTAGCCACCCATGACTTATGTTCACCCCAGGCATTTTCTCAATAAAGGAGTATAACATCAGTGAGGTAAGCTTCCTTCCTCAGAATGAAGATAACACGGAACGGGATGAGTCTTCCCCAGAAGAATGATTTAGCTTCCCCTGAATGGTTGAAGATAACCCAGATGAGGGATTAAGCCTTTCCAGAATCTGAAGGCTTTTGCTTCCTCTTAAGGAAGGTTTGAATTCTCCAGAACAAGGATAACTCACTTTAGAAGGAGTGTTCAGGCTCCTCCAGTATAAGCGGTCTTTGATGCCAGGGTTTGGCTTTACCTGAAGTAGTGTTTACCACTGAGAATGAGTGTTTGGCTTCTTGAGGAAAAGGTGATGTTAGCCCCCTAGTAAGAGGTTAACAGCCACCCCAGAAGCAGTGCAAATGACCGCAGATACTGTAGGTTTAACTTATTTAGAAGGAGGTTGTAGCTTTAAGTGCTTTGGGTATTAGGACTGGTCAGAACCAGAGAATAGGGGTAGGTATTCCAGGATGTATTCTTATTAGTATAATTTGTGCAATCCCATCCATCCATCAATCCATCCATCTAGGAACCTCTGTTGTCGAACTAGGGACCATGGAGGCTAATGGTGATTACCATTGTATTTATTCCCATTTTATGACAATTTGTGCAATACTTCCCTATTTTGACAATACCTGTTTGCAATTTTTGCTCTGCACTGGTTGCACAAGTCCCTCTGCTCATATATTCCATTGTATATGTTGTTATATTTATATTTTAGTGCAATTATCTTTTGTTTATTCCTACGTTTTCTTTATTGCTGCTGGTCTCTGCGAGCTACCAAACAAATTTCATTTTATCACTACAATGACAATAAGTCCCTTTACCTCTTTCATATTGCAATCCAGAAGGAGTGTTTAGGTTTTAAGCTTAGTTTCTTAGCTTAAATTCATGAATGAGGTGGTAGACACCAGAGAATAAGTGTGTATCAAGCAAGGAATCTGTCTTAACCTTTTCAAAAAGTGTTAACCTCTCAAAAAAGCATGTCTATTTATTGTCTGCATTTGTTAAGACTTCGAATGCAGAGATACAGGATATCATTGCGTCGTCTCTTGTCACATATTCACACAGCCGAAACAATGCATGAATGCCCTTCCTTATCTTTTAAAATAATCCAGATAGCTGTAATTTGAAACATGAATACAGTCACACATAAGGAAGCTGTAGGCTGGTAAAGGGCTCACAGGGTTGGATCCCACCCATCACGTCTGACTCAGTGACTGAATGTGTCATTACACTGGAGGTGTCGGGTCTAAATCCGCCTCGCAGATATTCATCATCACTCACAGCGATATACTTTTCCCTCCCACACATCAACATAACATTCCTCTGAAAGGAGTGAATGTAAAAACAGGTTGTTGTTTGCTGAGTTTCTTATATTGAGCGTTAGTAAGACTTAGAGGGGGTTTAAGCTATTGAGGACGAGGGCTATCAAATAAACTGTGTGATTATGCAGCTTATATGAAAGACATCAAAACATGCACACCTGCAAAAAGCTTTTACTGTAGTTTATCATTTAAAATGCATCGATTCAGCATTTGGTTGAATTGAGAGGAGGTTCATTCACTCATTTTTCTCACCCTAGCCATTGAATTTATGAGTAATCTGTGACAAGAAAGTAAATCTGGTATTTAGATTTGAAAAGATAGATAGCTCAGAGCAAATAATGAGGATGACTTAAATCAATACATGTTAAACAAAGACATCAAAGGACTAGTTCACACCGCTTTCATTCTGATGCCAGTTTACTAAGATGCCAAATAACTCGTGCTCATTTGCATGTACAAAGGGAGAAAATTTGAATGCAAAAGTGAACAAGTTCCGGATCATTTCCAATAAATAATTACATTACACGCAGAGTAGGGTTAAAAACATTATGCAAATAAGCAAATAAGTCTTCTGTGTGTCCCTTAAAGCCAGGCTACAGTAAGTCTCTCTCTAACGACTAAAGAAAATGTCAAACTGACTCACAATTTTGCTACATTCTCCCACTTTAAACTCACTGGCTACTTCATTTGGTACACTCATTCAACTGCTCTTTTAAGCAAATATCTAAATAGCCAATACAATGGCAGCAACTCAGTGGTAGACATGGTAGACAGTCTGCTGAAGTTCAAACCGAGCATCAGAATGGGGAAGAAAGGTGATTTAAGTGACTTTGAACGTGCCATGGTTGATGCTGCCAGATGGGATGGTTTGACTGTTACTGAAAATGCTGACCTACTGGGATTTTCATGCACAACCATAAATAGGGTTTACAGAGAATAGTCTAGAAAAGAGAAAATATCCAGTGAGCATTAGCTCTCTGGGTGAAAATGCCTTGTTGATGCCAGAGGAGACTGGCCAGACTGAGCTGAGTCTGAAATAGGACGACAACGGTAACTCAAAGGCAACGGTAACTCAAACACCCGAGGTATTCCAAAGAGCATCTCTGAAGGCACAACACATCAAACCAGCAGAAGGCCACTCCTGTCAGCTAAGAACTGGAAACTGAGGCCACAATTTGTATAGCCTCATCAAAATTGGACAAAAGAAGATTGGAAAAATGTTGCCTGGTCTTATGAGCCTCGCTTTCTACTGCAACATTTGGATTACACAATGTGGTGTAAACCACATGAAAGCTAGATCCAAGCTAGGTGCAAGGTGGTGTAATGGTGTGGTGCTTATTTTTACATGGCACACTTTGGGCTCCTCACACACTTTGGGTACCAACTGAAACTGTGTATAAATGCCGAAGGCTCCCTGAGTATTGTTGCTGACCATGTACAACCCTTTATGATCACTGTACCCATCATACCCATGATGGTAACTTCCTGCAGGATAATGGACCATTTCACAAAGCTGAAATCATTTCAAACTGGTTTCTTGAACATGCCAATGCGTTCACTGTACTCCAGTGGCCTCCGCAGTTATCAGATCTCAATCCAATAGAGCACATTTTGGGATGTGGTGGAATAAGAGATTTGCGTCATGCATGCGCAGCCGAGAAATCCGCAGAAACTGCGTGATGCTGTCATGTCTAGAGAGGTTTTCAGCACCTTGTTGAATCTATGCCATGAAGAATTAAGGCAGTAAAAGGAATACAACCCAGTACTAGCAAGGTGTACCTAAAGAATTGGAAGAACAGAATAAGTGGAAAAACCAATGCAAAATAATGAGTGTACAATACAGTATGTTTTGATGAGGCCCACAATCTATTTTAAGTGCTGCTGGCACTGTTGATACAAGATCCTTAGGCATATAAACTTCTCATTCTTAACAGGACTTCCAGGCTATAGGTAAGTGCATATAAATAAATACATAAGTAAAATAAAATAAAAAATCTAATCACCCTGAATTTGGCACCTTTATGTACCAGTTCTTATATTTTATATGGGCAATCATTCAAAAATAAATAAATAGATAAATACATAAAAACATTCTTACAGGAAATTTGTAAGAAAGAACAACCCTTTATGAACTCCATTAGTAAATCCATTTGCACATTTTGGGGAAAATGTGGATATGTTTTATGTATGCACACCTTTATTAAATCAGGACCTGTGTATTATGAGTATGAAATTGCTTTATGCAATATACATTCACTTGGAGTCTACTGAAACCTACATGGTTTTTAATATATAAGAATACTTTCAATTTACTTACTGTACAGCTTTACAGATTATAGAAGACCGCAGTGAATCCCAAATAACACTAGAGTATAAACATTTATTTATATATATTTTTGTATTTATTTGTTTCTCTGTTCTTGTTCAGGTATGACTTTATTTTTGTTCATTAATGATCCCACACAAAACTTCCTGTTCCACAGAGATCCATCCTTCTGAAAAACATTGCATACAGAAAAGTGAGTGGCACAGACGTTTGCGGGTTTCTGTGTCATATATGAATGGCAAAAACTTATTTATAAAGAGCAGTAATAAATATATTTCATAGTGTGTAGGCCACCACGGCCATGTCCCAGCCGTGCTGATATTCAGCGCAACAGCATGACCTCAAGCGTGATACAGCTTTTATAAAACAGTTCCATAAACACTATACATCATTGATAGACAGTATCATGATTAGTTTTTCTAATTTAATGAGTTCTTTCGCTCGGTCAAGACTTATCCACAACTGGCAGAACTAACTAAAAGAGACTGACAGAGCTGGTGACGGACAGTTAGTGACTGGTGGTTACTGCAATTAACAGAAGTGAAAGTATTTTTAAATTCTTACCGGCTTACTATGTAGCCAAAAGGTGAGAAGAATAAACTATGAAGGTGATGGACAGTCCTGAGAATCAAATCAGTTAACTTCCGAGTTCCAGGGTTGAATCTACAGTAGAATAACATTAAATGTGAAGCTGGTGAGTTATGTAAGTTATGAAAGTTAGCATCCCTTGTTCCACACACTAAGTAGTGCTTTTGATCCTGCATTAGTAAGGGATTTGTGATTCAGCATAGGGTTAGAAAATAGTTAGCTTTGCAGCCATGAATTTCAAGAACATGGACATAATGTTATCAGATGTGTTTTCTCGCTGAAAGTGGTTGAGATTGGTTTTGAATGTTGGATTTGAAAGGCGGCTGCCCTCCACTTTTTCCAGCACCGCGGGAAAATACATATAGTTAAACTTCCAAGTCTTGTTCCTGTCTATTGGCATCTCTCATGGAATGCCTCTTGGCCAATCAGATTGCTTGGTCAGAACGAACTGTATGTATGTACAGTATGTATGTCATGCTTTAATTTGCAGGATTTTGCTTTGATTTAGCTGTACTTTTTGAGGAAATGGAGAATCCTCTTCAATCAAGCTTTAGCACCATCGTTAGAATCCATCAAAGAGGGAAATCAGAGTCTCATCATAGTTGCACACAGCTCAGTCCTGCACCCTCCACCCACCTACTGTACACACACACACACACACACACACACACACACATACACATACATACACACACACACACACACTCAGAGTTCCTCGGATACTCTCCACTTATAAAAAAAAACATCCTCAAAACAAAAGTCCAGGCTTTTAGCATTTCACTGATCTACCACTTATGTGTATCAGTTTGATGAACAAAGCGCAGTTGTATAGTAAGTACTTCTTTAGCTTTGATTTGTATCTATAAAACCGCACAACGGTCTTGTTTCTGCACAGCGATATGACCCTAAAGATGAACACATGCATTTCTATTGAATTGATCAACCTCACCCTTATTTCCTCCTTTAGACTTCTGAGTGCAGTGTGTTGTAACCTGGACTCCCTCCTGCTCCTGGAGTCTCAGTATAAACTTTCAGACGTCCTTATTCAGAGTCAGAAGGACAACGTTATCGAATCTTCACCAGGCCAAGAGTATGTGCTACACTCTTACGATCCTTGGACAGCCTTAAGGAGAGATTTAAACACGGATGCTCATTTATCCAATGGTCCTTTTTTTTTTTCTTTTTTTTTTTGACAGATGTAGTCAATAGGCAAAGAGGCATTTAAAGGCTCAATGACTAAACTTCTTCAATTAGGACGTCATTGTGGCCAACAAAAAGGAAGCTTGCATACTTTATCCCATAATCATATAATTTAAACCAGTGCTAACTGGAAACGTGGTAGTGTAAGTTCATCAGAAATGGGCTTGTTTACACTTTATGACGCATTGCGTTCTATAGAAATGGACCAAAGTTCATGACATACAGTGCAGTAGGTAAGGAAAAGTTAACTTGTTAGCTGGAAATAATTCTTTTGTCAGCACGTAGCACACCAGCATCTGACTGATCCCTCAGTTCAGACTTTCTTAAACGTACAGTATAGCTACATTAGAGTGCTAACCCCAGTGTACAACTACAGAAGCAAGCTACAAGCAGGTGTAAGGGAAGATTTCTGTCCAGAAGGTTCCTTTAATTAAATTTAATTAAATTGTCCAAATACTGTATACAGTATGAGATTTGTTACCAATGTTAATAACTTGTGCCTAATCGAAGGTTTTATTTCATCTTTATTTCCCGTCAAGGAACAGTTTGTTAAGTAAAGGTGTCAGTTAATAGTAACCAGATGTTACATTATTTTTAAAAATAATGCATAATGTTTCACCTGTACTTTTCTGCAGTGAGTTTGTCATTGATGGCCTGTCTGTTGAGAGAAACCACCTCTTGGTTCGGATGAATGTGATCGGTGGCCCAACTGAAAGGAGTCTTCCTCCGAGAGTGCTAGAGAAGGTTCAAGTGCTCGTTTCTTCTAATATAAGCTAAATTGGATGTTGAACCATACTGTACATTCTTCTCCCTGCTATATTTCCTATAAACGGTTTTCTGTTTATTTACTCGGTTCCCTAATTTGATCCATGGCAGTGCTTTTACTTATATTTAACTGTTGTGCATTTCACTTTCAGGGGAATGAGCCATACCCGTGGCTGCTCTTCTCATCTTACCCTGTGCCCTCATGTTATACCCTCGAAATGCCTAAGGCCTCCTGGACAAAGCAAGGTATGACGCTTCTGGCTAAACACTGTTTCTTCATCGATCGTAGCCTCCTTGGACCTGGACAACCTGTACTGTTGTGTGCACGGCGTTTTCTCCTCACTGTTTCTCTTTATTAGCAGCTGATAACCGTAAACTTAATGTCTTCAAACAGAAAGACGTTTTGCAAAAGAATTATACTTAATGGTCTTCATATGAGAATCGCACAAAAATATCTGGACAATGTAGCGTGGTGAAAATCTCGAGCTTCTTATGAAGACATTCGGGTCTCAAGAGAGATTTTTCTCTCATTTCTCTTTGTTTAGTCTAATTAAGTTGTTTTGTCTGTGGTTTTGTTATAACTGCAAATAAAGAGCTCCACATCAACAATAAGAAATGAGTTCTCAGTGAGCATGGCATGGTTGTTGGTGATAGATGGACTGGTTTGAATATTTAACATGACCTCTGATCTGTTGGGATTTCCACACACAACAGTCTAAGCATAGGGTTCTACTTCCACCACCGTGAACAGCATTCTGAGACTAATCTCTAAAAGAACATACTTTCTGTCTGCTGTTTCTAGCATCTTTCTGCATGTACTGTATGCTCTAAGTCATCTTCTAAAATTTCCTGTGAATTGATTGTTTGACTGTTGCTGTTCACAAGATTTGATAAAACCGTATATATATATATTATTAATTTATTATTATTATTATTATTATTATTATTTTTTTTTTAAGGTTTCTTTTCCAAGGTTTGTTAGCAGGAAATGCGCCCTAGTCAGCTCCTTCATGTTTAAGAAATCCGGCTGCAAAGTTCTTGATTTAAAATCTTACCTCAAAGGAATAATACATGTGAAATGAGACTGTAAAAGTACAAACTAAATATAAAACAAACATAGAAAAGTTATGTTTTGGTTTCAAAATGTGCACAATTTGAGGTATTGCATAAAACTAGTACAGTAGTATTGCTAAAGATTAATGTATATAATTTATGCAAGAACATAATCGCCATATTTCAAACTGCCATCCTGAGTGAATTCTACTATGATTAAAAAGCGTTTACTGCCACTTTACATATCTTCTTTGCAGAATCTGTTGCAATTTGCTCAAAAGCTTTTTTTTTTTTTTCCTTTAAACTTTGTGTCAGCATTGTTTCTCCCTTAACAAAGTATAATAACCTCTAGTCATTTTGGAAATGCTCATGAAAAATTCGCATGTTAATAAAACTTCCTTTTTTTTAACAACATTTATTTTAAGGGGATTTGCCATATTATATAAATTGCTTATCTAAATAAATATTTTAATCTGAGTGTAAACATTCAGCCATTAAAATGATCAGACATTTTATTGTGATCCTTTGAAGTTAAATATAATCCGAATACATCTTTTCCGAGCAGGCATATTTCAGCAGACTACCTGGGGTCAGATCGAAACGACAAGCCTCATCGGTGTATTTATTTATTGTGATTACAATTCACCTCACAACCATCTGAGAACCTAATCCTCCATCCTGGGATTCAAATAGGGCTTTAAAATAATCACCAAGTCCAGACTCATAATTGCTAAGTTGTCACTTTTAATTCTCTGGTAAGCTTTGTTTAATTGGTATTAAATCCTGATAAAGGAATAAAACCAGCCATGCGTTTGATTTGGCTCTATGGAGTCACATTTATATATTAATGTCAATTTTTTTTTTGCCCCTTTGAAAAGGGAAACATTACACTAATTTCACTAGTAGATCGGTGTATCATCATCTCTGAGTTAGATATCCAAAGGATTGTATTTATTAATACAGTGATTGTAGAAAATATATTTACTGAAATATTGCTTCATGTTGAGTTTCCTCTCTTGTATACTGTCAGGTCACCACATTTGAAAGTAAAAGCTGTCACAACATTACATGACCAAAGATCTGTGAAGCAAGTAATGACCCTGATTTATTCTGTTTGTCTGGCAAAACATTTGTAAGGCAAAGAGCATGGCATTTCTAGTCTTATCAAAGGTCACACTCAAGTTGATTAAGTGTAGACTCGTACACTTCCTAAGCCAAGATGAGTTTTGAATTTCATAAGAAATTCATGAATATTTGAGAAAAAAAAAGCATGTTTCATGTTGTTTGTGTATCTCTACAGACTCTGAGGTCAGCGCTTTTCTGGCGTCTTCTAAAAATGGAGAGAGGGACGAAAACTGGATGGACAGCTGCAGGAGACACTTGTGTAAGGCCCTCATCACTAAATCCAGCGTCCTCACAGGAAGTGGTAAGCAGTGACATTTACCCATTGAGGATACATACTGTACTTAAAGCAGCATGGGGTTAACAGCTCAGACAGAAATCATGAACTGTATACAGTAAATAATCCAGGTCAGACCAGGACTTTAGATTGTGAGATTGTGCGGAACAGTCAAATTTCAGAAATATCCTATTTTCAACCATGTTCTACCTCATTTGTTTTCGTCTCTCTTTTTCAATCATCCAGCCAGCTTGTTCCTTAAGAGACAAAGATGAAATTGTATTTGTCTCTTAAGCTGTATTTGTCTCTTAAGCTCAAACACAGCACAAATCCACACGGTGTTCTACAGGGCTGTGACCTCAGTCCTGTCCTCTTTACAAATTATACCATTCCCTCATGTTTAGATCCATATTAGTTCTAGTTCCCGAAATTTTTAATCTGGTAAATTGTCTTGAAGACAGCACATACAGTAGCGTTCTAATAAGTAATAACACTTGCTTTACAGCATGTTAACACATTATAAGCCCTTTATTTATAAAGTTTTTATATACATTAAATTCTTACAAGGAATCTTGACCAAATTTTAAAAAATTATAAGAACATTCGATTTTTATATATATATATATATATATATATATATATATATATATATATATCTGTTTGCTGTGCATGGTGTGTCGTTTTTCGTAGTGTTAGCCGATCTTTTGGACAGGGCAGTGCTGCACCTCTCATCGTCTCCACCTCACTGCTTCTTCCCACCTGCAGAATACAAAGGTCAGTATTAAATCACCAATCAGTTACTGTACAAGCTCATTTTTCTTTAGTGCTCGGCCATATTTTTCCTAAGAGTGTGTATATCTACCTTGTATACCTACCTACCTACCCCCTACCTACCCAGCATGTGGTCTTCTGTTATAGCTCCTCTGCCTCAAGTTTAGGTGTTTTGCTCATGCTGAGAAGCAGAGTGCACGTATTCTGCAACACGTCCATGCAGACAGAGAGTGAGGCCTGTATAATGGGGCATTGGTGGCTCAGCGTGTTAAGGCCCTGATCAGAAGGTTGGCGGGTCGAGCCCCAGATCAGCCAGGTTGCTGCTCTTAACCCGATCTGCATCAGGGGCCCTGTATCATGGCTGATCCTGTTCTGACCCCAGTTACACTGGGATATGCAAAGACAGTGCAATAATGTATACAAATAAAGGCTTAGCTTAAAAACTTAATTTAAAGAGAGATAACAGTATCTGAATAATGTACAAGCACAACATATTTTTCAACTAGTGTAAAAGTAGAAAAAGTTCCTTTTTCTGTGAAACTTCGGTCGGGCAACTATGTCTAAAAAGGTCATGGTTGCAGTAAGCTATACAGTAAATACAATCCCATGATGCGATATATTTGAAAACACTGTTGCTAGAGACCAATCCTGATTTTTTAACACGAGGATAATTATAGTAGGTATGACTAAATACAATGCACCAAGCAAGCAGACTGGAGCTGAATTTGGATGTGTTATAATCACGGCTTACTCTGTTAAGAATTTTCAAAAGGCGCTGTAAGCAATGCATTTTCATGCATAAATATACAATTGTTGTCATGCCTTATAACGTATTCATAATGTATTCATTGGACGTTATATACTGCTCCAAAACAATTAAGGGAACACTTAAACATCCTATATACATTCAGGTCAAACCAGGACTGAGGGTTCTGTTGATTTTTTTTTTTTTTGCCGCAGTATATATCCCACCAAATTATTGTTTAGTTTTAATGAACATTTATGCCACAGATTGTCTACAATATTACCGTACAATACTTTTTTATGCATTCCTTTTAGCCCAGCTAGTTATTGGTATTTCCTTCATTTCTTATTAGCCCAGCTTTAAGAAATACTCTCCTGTTATCTGGACCACTGGCTGTTTAAGACTGACTGCTGTGAGATAAACGTATTTATCTGCATCATGTCATCATTACACTCCTGCCATCGTTCTAATATTAATGAGGACAGAGGAGTGGCTTCATAATCACATCTTAGGGCTCATTTCCCTCTCACCAAGGGCATTTAACCAATTAAGACCACGCTTAGCAGTGATGAATTGCCGTCGCCGGGCTGACTGTAGAATTCGGCGCTGCGAAAAAGCGCTGATGATCGTCCTGTCAGCCGAGCATTGTTACCGTCTCAGCTATTGAGAATGGCATGCATGGCTGGCGTAGATAGCACCATAAATGTGCATTAATTTGTCTTTACTGTGTCTTTTATAGTTGCGGATCACGACATAAAGGCTCGCAATCTGACGCCCGTGGAACAGCTGGGCATCAGCCTGACTCTCAGGTTGGTATTTCAGCCCCAGGAGGAAAATCTGCTGTTTTCTTCCTGAGCAAGGAGATAATCACAAATTCCTTACAGCAGGCTTGTGTTGTAATACGTTGCCTTTCACCACATAATTAAACTTACGGTGAACTTATTTGAATATTTTTTTTATTATTTTTATTATGACCCTCTATCAAGAGAGTGCACAGTTGAGGCCATGACTATTCATTACTCCATATTTATACCATAGTGGTGTTAAATTCTTCACTTATTATTATTATTCAGTTCTGATTGGTCACAAGGTGTTCAAATCTACGCTTCTGTCTGTAATATTTTCAATATTAATGTTAATTAATGTTAGTTTATTATTTAATGCTCATTATATAATAATTTCTTTATTTATTTATTCATTCTGGAGGCACTTAGTGGTTAGCACTGTCGCCTTGCACCTCCAGGGTCCAGGTTTGATTCCCGCCTCTGTGTGCATGGCGTTTGCATGTTCTATCCTTGGTAGAACCTTGGTGGGTTTTTGTCCGGGTAGACATGTAGATGAGGCTAATTGCCGCTCCCAAATTCCCCATAGTGTATGAATGAGCGTGTGTGTGTACCCTGCTATGGTTTGGCACCCTGTCCAGGGTGTACCCTGCCTTGTCTCCTGGGATAGGCTTAAACCCCCCCCCCACACACACACACACCGTGACCCTGAATATAGGATAAAGCCCTACAAACCATGAGGACGATTTAGTTCTACTGATGAGAGGAGCGCTTTACACTTCATTTCCTCACCAACATGAAAATGTGTTTTGTTGTTATTTATGGCTGCTTTAAAGAACATAAGAAGAATAAAACATCAGCTTCATGATGCTAAGTCTAGTCACTGCAGTGATTTACTACACTTGAATATACAGTATAAGGTGTATTATTGCATTTAGAACATTTGTTATACTAATATTTTTTTAAGCCTAGTGTTACAGTAACTTCACTTTTGTATGTCTCTTTAGGTATGGCTCACTGCTGAAGTTAGTGAGAGAGGATTCAGAGCAGGATCTCTGTCTTCTTATCAAACACTGTCAGGAGTTTCTGTCTCATCAGCGCATCACAATCCAGTCTGATCTCTGTATCCTTTTTTCTTATGCTTCAGTCTGGGTTTCTCTTACAGTATATCTAATGTATGACCATCCGAAATGACCGTGTGTGCTGAGGTTGTTTTTTTATTTTTTTTAAAAAAGGAATGCTACTTTAAGAAGTTAAAGAGAAGTTGTTTGATAGAGTATGATATAATTATGTAAATATTTCCTTATATTATACTATGATTTCCCGGGCAGAGTTACATTATAGTGTATGACTAAAATTGTGATACAATGGTAAAAAGGGGATTTTTGTTTAAAGCTGCCTGGATACAGTAACAAAATGTCAGTTTTGAGAAAAACTAGAGCCAAACCCAGGGAACTCTGGGCACAAGGCAGGATACACCATTGAAGGGGTGCCAATCACAGGGCAAAAGTCATTATGGGTTTTGAAGAATAAATGACTAAATAGTGATAGTTGTATAGCAATTTAATTGCATAAAATAACAAACTTTTCATTATTTAAAAAAAAATTTCATTAAACATTGAATTTCACTTTCATGTTGAAACTTTTGGCCTTGCTCTGCAGTAAACTTTTATTCTTTACTGGATTTTTTTTTCTTCCTCCAGTAAGTGGCCTATTTTTTATCCTTTTGATAACGCTTGCATTTATTTCTGGTGAAATATTTTCTATTTTATATTTGTAGCCTATGCGTTTAAATTGACAGTTCAGTTCACATTGGATAAGCAATAGCTGTGCTGAGCTCAGCTGTCACTATGGTTACCAGATAAGAAATGCTTTTTCCCTGCTGTCTGGAATGTTTTGACTTTCCATATAGAAATTGAAGAAAAGTCGGCAGCCCTGAGATTTCCGTCGCCTACGGTGTGGAAATATGCAAGTGTAAGCAATATGGCAAACTTTTATTTGCACACCTTTTGTCTTTGAAAAGACACACTGGGAATCAAATGTACTATTCGGTCCATCTTATATACAGTCTATAGATAAGATGGGCATGTGTAGAGTAGGGCTGTATAACTCACGTTCAGTCTCAAGATTGGCCATTGTCTCACCATGTATGGTCTTGGTACAAATTGTCAATATGAAGGTGAGATTAAACATTAAACAACAAGTGATGGTGGGACAACAAGAAATAATTCCTGCTTCTGGAAGCCGGTCTAACAGTTGAAATAAAGGCTTGGCCTTGAGAAAGTTTTTTTTTTCTTTTTTTTTGATCTTAGAATGGTCTTGACCTCAGACTTGGCTTGACAATGGTCTTGTTCACTGGAATTATTTTGTTTAATTTTACACCCTGTTGTAATGTCCATCCTATTGGAATGACCACCATCTGGAATTGTACCTTTTTCTTTTTTTATGTACCACTTCATGCAAATTCGGGGCAATCATCATGAAATTTAATGTCTAGAACATCTTGGGCCTGTTTTGCAAGTAGAACTAAGAAAAGACTAATAAGAGAATAATAAGAGTAATAGGAGGATAGAACATGTGATCCTTCTTTTTTCCTTTGATTCATGAGTACAATGTACTGGATGAAAACTGTTTGTGCCAGCTGCTCCTACAAATGCAGCCCAATCTTTATCACACTTCAGTCAGATGCTGTTGAGTTTTGAAGCTGATAGCAGACATGATGTTTCTCATCAATGCTTTGTCAGGTTGAAACCAGTAATGGTCACCAACAAGCCAGGGTCATTACACCATTGGTTTCATCTTTAGCAAACCAAGGAAACTGGTTTGATGTCGCAAGGAAGAAAGCACGACTGGTTGCACCGTATAATGGGATTGTGAATCATTACAATATTCAGGAAGAAAGAAGTAAACACTTTCTGGTTACAAGATCAGCAAATTCTGTATAATTGTTGTGAAATGAAAAGGACGGGACATCCTTGAAACGGCAGAAGGTCTTTGGTACAAAGTTACAGCATCAACGTCAAATTAAAAACTGAAGCTTTTAGGGTGTTCATGTGAAAATATACAGGTATATCAATCAGCCATAACATTAACATTGATGATTAGTTATATACCAGTAAACCAGTGGTGATAGGATCATGGGCACCTATGTCTGCAGTGACCAAAGGTCAATGTACTGTATCTTGTCTAATCCTACAGATTTTAGCAACTTTAGCAAAAAATTGTTACACACACACAGGGCTTGTAAGAGCACAAGGCCGCTGACCTGGCCTACAAATCCCAATATGATTGAGTGTCCCTTGGATGTGCTATGCATGCAAAGGATCTGCCTCTAATGTTCTGGTACTAGTCACCATAGCACAGCCCCAGGTCTTGTGGAGTCGTGCTGTGAGGGGTCAGAGCTGCTCGATGACACAATGGAAACCCATAGAATTGCATTTTAATATTATAGCTGACCGGTGGGCAGCACGGTGGTGTAGTGGTTAGCACTGTCGACTTGCACCGCCAGGGTCCGGGTTCGATCCCCGGCCAGGCTCGATTCCTGTCTTTGTGTGCACGGAGTTTGCATGTTCTCCCCGTGCTTGGTGGGTTTCCTCCGGGTACTCCGGTTTCCTCCCACAGTCCAAAGACATGTAGGTTAGGCTAATTGGCGTTCCCAAATTGCCCGTAGTGTGTGAATGAATGAGTGTATGTGTGTGTGTCTGTGCCCTGCTATGGATTGGCACCCTGTCCAGGGTGTACCCTGCCATGTGCCCCAAGTCTCCTGGGATAGGCTCCCCGTGACTTGGGGCACATGGACCGTGAGTGAGCTGACCGGTGTATATTTCCTCCGTGATACAGAAGGTGCATGTTTGAAGGATGAAAGGGGGCACTGCATTAAAAATATGTTGGGACTCACTGTGGTCTACAAACCCATCATTGGGGTCACTTGCATGCATTCCTGATAACAGGAATAAGGACTGAAATTGCACCATAATTTTTTATCTTACACATAAGTTTAATACATAATTTGAACCTGTAAAGTGTCCACTTTTATTTGTGTACACTCACAATATCAGCAAAATGCTGTGCTTTTGTCAAGTAAAAAAAAAATCAAATACAGGGTTTGTTTAAAAAAAAAAGATTTAAAATGAAAATCTGCTAATAACGATATTTAGATATTTGGAAAAGTGCTAATATCTTAGCAATGCTTAATCAATAAACAGGCTTAAGACCGACATTCACTTGTATTGAGTGACTAATTGTTTAAGAAATTTAAAAAGCATGATTAAAAAGATCATGTCACAGTTTACATAGTTTACAAAGTAGAGTGCAAAAGGTGAGTGAAATTCTTATGTGCAGGGAGCCAAAAACAATGCAGTAAAAAACTAAGTTACTAAGAATATATAATTCCAAAAGCTAATAACAGTAGAATAAGAACTGAATAAAATAAAATAAAAGTAGAAAAAGTATAAGATGCAATATTGTTTGTGCGATTATGACATTCTGGGTGCAATGACACACCATAGCAGACCTGAGCATTTATTAAAAATTTAAATGTCCTTTACTCGTGTGATTGGGTATTAAAAAGCAGTATTAATAACAAATGGTCTGTGGGAGAAAAACTGTTTCTGGGTTTGCTGGCACGTGTCCTTATGCTGCTGTATCATCTTCTTGAAGGGAGTAGTGAAAAATGATTGTGGCTCAGATGGCAAGAATCTTCTATGGTCCTCAGAGCCTCTCTTGGAGGGAGGGACACTTATTTGTCCAGGGACAAGCGTACAACTGTCTGCAGAGTTGTGCACTTGAGACCAGTGCAGTTCACAAACCAACAAGTAACATTGCTCGTCAGGATGCACTGAATGATGCCCTTGTCAAAAGACGTGAGGACTGCAGGGTTTGTGCCAAACTTTCTCAGCCCTCGTAGATGGTAAAGAAGTTTAAAAATGATCTTGGGGTCTTGTGCAGGGATTAATGCAGAGGGCTTAGTACACATCCCTGTGGAGCACCTGCACTGGTAGTTAGTGTAGAGGGACAGTTTGCGCCACCTCACCCACCTGTTTTCGGGCACTCAGAAATATGCACAGGGATTCTGCTAGGCCCAGTTTTGTGAACTTAGTGTCCAGTTTTGAGTGTGGAACTTTGGTAATAAGCACTGTAATCTGCAAAAAAGTCACACATTGTCACATTGGTATCCCATTGTTCTAGGTGACTGGGGACATTCTGTTTGGTGAAAACTGCATTGTTTGCATCTGTTTTGGTGGTAGGCGAACTGCAGTGGTTCTATTGTAGTGTTGTAGACGCATGGATCAGATGATGTCTTTGAGTAATCTCTCAATGCATGTACAAGACTCCTGACAGGAGACACAGTGTTGTTTTGGCACATTGGTTGAATTTTGGGAATTTTAATTGGTTAAATCCTTTAGAGTTAGAAGGGATTGAACACAGTGTCAATGAACACACCCGAGTCTGAGCTGGTGGTTTTGCAGGTGATACTTGCCTAAAGAACTGACATACCGTAGATCCGGCTTGGAGATGGTTAATGCATCGTCTGTGCTTGTAGTGGGTGCGCTCACCGAGACATCTGTGCAGTTTACCGCAAAACATGCACAGAATGCATTAAGTATGTCTGAGAGTGAGAGAGACGGGGCAAATCACAGCAGGCTTTGGTTTTAAAATCTTTACCTGTCTGCAATCCTCGCCACAGGGTCTGTGCATTACTGTGTTAAACTATGTTTAAGCTCTGTCACTCACTGCATGCTTGGCTGTTTTAATGGTCTTGTGGATCATGGAAGTACTTTTTTTCCCTCCTTGTTTTTAGGGGTAATGGCTTTGGTTTGGATTAAGTCATAGCTTCAGTAAAAGTGCGTGAAGTCACTGAGAAAAGTCGCTGGAAAATTCCAATCTGGACTGTTTGGGTGTGTTTGAATGTCATTTTTTGGATATCCTCCTGAGCTCCATAGAGCTTTGGGGTAGCTTAAGACCAGGAATCAAAGACCCACTTATAAGGGGGGGAAAAAAAAGCAAAACTAATCTTTACTTGGTGCCACTTTAATGATTAGCATACTGCATCAGTCTATTAAATCTACATATAATATGAGGAAATATCATTAATACTTGACCAGTAAACTTGTCCTTAATTTCTGTTAAGGGAAGTCATCATGCAGGAATGAGACACAGTGTTAACACTTCCTTGACCCTTGCTGCGTGAAGGTTATCTTAAGGGCGATTACCCTGGCTACGACTGGCTGTCGTCTACCATTTTTCTTCTCATGGGTTGCGACGTTGGACGCACTCTCACCCTTCTGCTGCGTTTCTCACGACTATTGACTTCAGCCTTCCTGTGGCCGCCTCGAATCTACAGATCTGTAAGTCTACTCTATCCAGAACCCCTTTGCTGGCACGGCTAAACATGAGCAAGAGCATTATTTTGGCTTCCTGGTTTCAGTTCCACCAGAGTCTCGCCTCTCCTTGTTTCATATCCCCTTTTCCCATTAAGTAGCTGCACTCTTTCCTAATCCAAGTGTATTCGTCTTTGTTTTGTTCTTTCTCAATTTCCTCTGGTCCATTTGGGGAACCCAGAAATGAAGTAACAGTCTGAGCAAGGGTTTTTTTTTTTTTTTTTTTACAAACTCATTTGTACTGTATATGGGTTGCTGTGTCCCTCTTGTGGTGTGAAATAGTTAGAGGTGTGCTGTTATAGGACCGTAATCGATGGTGCAGTCTGATTGGAAAGCAAAATTCCTGTCCTGAACTGATTTATTCCTCTTATGCCACTGCAGTTTGACAAATAATGTGATTTTATAATTTATTAATAAATTATTATTTTATTTTTTTTCTTGTAAAAACAACAGCGCCACGTTTCGAAATCTTCGGTCATCAAGCTCCTCATGAATGCGGTCCTGTTTCAGATAATATGTAAAACATTCTCATTTACTTTTTCCCCACATATGTGAAAAGTAAGGATTTTTTTTTTGTCTCTCTCTTCATGCTCTACTCAACTAAAAGCATCTCAGCATGTGTGTTGAACAGTAATGCTCCACTAAGTGGAGTTTGTCTACCTGATTGTAACCCTGCACTGCTGTGTCACCGGTGCGAGAGCGCATGCAAATCAGAGAGTGTAAAGGACGGAGAGAGGGAATAAGGAGAGAAGGCACAGAGTTCACGCCATGATTCGAATCTCTAAATAGGAACACGATCCTTCACACAGCGTGTCTCCCCCTCCTCCCCTGGCGTCACTGTCAGCAGCGTGAGCGTAGAAGCAATAATAATGAAACGCGTAGGCTTCTCTCCGAACGCTGCATGAAAAATGCTTATTCTCATACCTCACTCCGGCACAGCCACAGAAGTTCTGTAACGCTCTGCTTATTAACTCTTCACGAGTATCTGTAACTCATTTTCACCTTCAGTGATGTAGCACCAATTACTCAAATTAGAAGTAAAAATATTGAAGATTTGCAGAAAATTTTTAATTAGTGGGGTTGATCAAATAAAAGAAATTGCAAGGCCATTGAGTAAGCAGTGCATTGACACACACAGACAGACAGACAAATAGCTATACTGTATAATACAACATGACCCACTCTTGTTCAGCACTCTGGGTTTATTTGTTGTATTCATGCTGATACTTTCACAGCTGTAACACGTGAACCTTCTGAATAATACAACATTTTCCTCAGATGCACATGCCGGAGGAGATGGCTCAGTCAGGTGTCCCACCTCTCTACTCCTGCACCGCTCACTACGTAGAGATGCTGCTAAAATCCGAGGTGCCTCTGGTCTTCTCTGCATTCAGGATGTCTGGCTTCACTCCCTCACAGGTAGAGTTTTAAACCTCACACCTCTCACGCTGACCTCTGCAGCACCATCCAGTGGTTCTCAGGGTTAATTCATGTTCCCAGTACTTTTTAGTAATGGGTTTTGTGTTGTTCTGTGTATCAGGGGGTGGACAGTTTTGTAAAGTATATGTAATTTGTTATTATAAAGGGATTTTTACTTTTTCTCCACGACTCTTAAAATAAAATATTGCACTTTTTACTTCATTACTTCACATGATATCTGTCGTTCCCTTTTTAATTATGGGTGGAAATAATGCGCGTTTTGGGGGTATTTTATGTTGGCTGGTTTACTTCGATCTGCTGGTTGCTCCTATTAGATGTATCTACCTTGTGAACACAGAATGTTACTACAATGCCTGGCTGAAAAAAATCAATAAAGGTGATTCCATTGCCTTTAGCTTTAATTACAGCAAACAATTTGATGGCCAGTTTATGTATAAAAATAATAATTCCTCATGTTTCCAAAACCACTCTATCATAATTTATGTCCTGGAATATACCTGTGCCAACAGGGAAGGAAAAACTCCATTCATTATATTAACCTGGTCATTCAATACATGTAGTCCCACAAACATTGAAGTTACAAATTTCCACAGTTCTGCTCAACGGACCGCGGTTCAATCACGGAAGTAGCTTGCGTGTATTATACAAAAAATAGATATTGCAGTGCACACGATGCAAATACATAAGTGTTGGATAAGAAAAGTGAATGTATAAAATGTTTGGTATATTGTATGTATGTGTGTGTGTGTGTGTGTGTGGAGGTGCGGGAGAAATGAGTCTGCTTCACCGGTTTCAATTAATCAGTTCGGAAGCACGACGATAGACAATAGCTGTCCTGTAAAGCTGTCCTGATGAACTCCTAATTTCCCTACAAATCCTAAAATTCTTAACGCGCAGTCCAATACAGTGGAAAACAGCTCTGAGACAAAATGGTGCCCGGGATTCCGCTCTCGCGTTTTAAAGGTGGAGAGACAACACTGATATATTTCATGTGTGAGAGAATTTGCTTGGATGCGATTATGGTTTTTGGCCACATGATGGCAATGTGTGGAAAGGGGACAGATTTAGTGAAGCGGATTGTTTTGCTTTACATTGTGTATTCATGTCAAAGGTGTATAAGACTCACTTTGTCAGACTTGAGAACAAATCAGACCTACGAACATGCTCCCGGAACGGAGCTCGTTCACAAGTCGAGGACTACCTGTACATTCAAATCATTGGCTTACTTCATTTTATTGCCACATGACGTTGCTAATTTTGTGCTGATTAGTCTCCCTAACAAGTGATTTTCTTATGGTCACACAGCTGTTTAGTTCCAATCCTGTGAAGTTTCATCACCAGTGTTTAAGTGATCTGAAATCATGATCTATTTTTCTGACCACATTTCATCCACACTGTTGATGGTTCAGCACCATCCTTCCAGGTTTTGATAATGTGTTAAAGGGTTTTTAACCCAATTCCAGCTATTTCAAATCTTCATAGGTGTTTTGCTTTACTTGCTGCAGCCCAGTAATTTGACCCTTCTGAAATGTCAACCCTTTGGCCTTATTTGACATTGTATAACAAGATAAGTGCAACAGCCTACAAAACTGAGTGGCTGAAAGAAAAAGTCTGGACTCTAGCTTGCCACTTCAGCACCCCTGGCCTTATTTGAAAGTTGTTGTTTTTTATAGTTGTTGAACAGAAGAAAAAAAAAAGGTTGTTTAAATGCGTTGTCTGCCTACCTCTGTAATTCTCCATTAATTCTGAACAAATACATTTTTTAATGGGTAATCTAATGCTAGCCTGTAGTAGTAATACAACAATAATTTGTTGTGTATGTGTTTTTAATTAATGTCTCATTACCATGATTGTGTTGTATGCCTTATCAGATACTGTAGTTAGCTAAGTAACTCTTAAGCAGCAAAGTGACCAAATACAACAACAGCAATGCACGCTGGAGCCAGTAATCGCTTGAGGTCTGATACATTTCCATTAGCGAGCTAGCTGTTTAACATTAATGTGTAGTGTTTGAAGCTTATCACCTGAACTTGGAGTTGGGTAAATAAAATCAGGACTAGCGTTACTTGCAGCATGTGGAGTGGGGTTCTGCGTTATCATATGGAGATTACTATTCATCTTCCACTGGCTCTCTGATAAACTATAAAACAATCCAATATCTCAGTATTCAATCTATCACACACCAAACATGTGAAACATTGATTAATATTTTTCAAAGTGAGTGAGATTGATATCTGGGATATTTGGTTAAAATGTTTGGGATTTTAAATTTTTTTTCAAAGAAAGCATGGCGGTCATATGTAGTCACATTAAGTTTAAAATCAATCTTAAAATGAAAGTTTGTCTGTTCACAAATCCTGCTATTTTACAGCCACTCGGATTTCCAGAATAGAAGTTACTCACCTGCATGTTGTCTGCTCAAGTTTATCAAAGCCAGACTCATTAAATGCTCATACTGTATATTAACAGATCTACTGCATGCCTAAAGTGATATAAGAGCCTTTTATTAGCCTGAAAATAATAGTACAATGTAATAACAGAACCATGATAAAACAGTACTTTTGATACTTAAGGAGATTTAAAGATACTTCTGTTCTTTTATTCACGTGGAAATATATAAATAGTGGACTTCAGCTTTGTCCACCAATGTCTATAACTAAAGTTAGTTTTTTTTTTTCCAACAATAGGTTGTTGACCAAGGCGGCACGGTGGTGTAGTGGTTAGCACTGTTGCCTTGCACCGCCAGGGTCCGGGTTCGATCCCCGGCCATGCTCGATTCCCGTCTCTGTGTGCATGGAGCATGTTCTCCCCGTGCTCAGTGGGTTTCCTCCGGGTACTCCGGTTTCCTCCCACAGACAAAGACATGTAGGTTAGGCTAATTGGCGTTCCCAAATTGCCCGTAGTGTGTAAATGAGTGAGTGAGTGTGTGTCTGTGCCCTGCGATGGATTGGCACCCTGTCCAGGGTGTACCCTGCCATGTGCCTTACAGTAAGTCTCCTGGGATAGGCTCCAGGCCCCCGTGACCCTGAATACAGGATTAAGCAGTATAGATGGTGAGTGAGGCTGCTGACCACCCAATATTTTTGTCCTTGAGATGTCCTGACACCTACGGTGATGTATTTCCCTTCGACAGTCAAGAAGAGAAATCTTTTAATACACCACAACCTGAACACTCACCGGTGCCTTAGCAACCATAAGAGCAAGTAAGAAGCCAGAAGTTCAAACTTTGTGGTTTTCTCACTGTCAAATTGCACATTGCAGCTTTGTGATGTTTGTTATCCTGGAGTGTAGACTACCATGTACTGCGCGTCTGACAGGAAAAGGGGCCAACGCTCCTTTGTTCACTGCGCTCAGAACTCCTTTCTCCATGCTGTGAGAGCTTTAGGCACTCATAGTGGAGAATACTAATTTTGAATTCATTTCAAATTGTCAAAAATGTAAAATTCTATTCAAAGGATAGGTGTAAATCTAGTGAAAATATTCATATTTGTATTCTTCATATCATTATTATCGTGCGTTGGTCAAAATAGGTGTTTTCGGCATATCCTAAATATTTTCTGATAGCACTTTTAAATAGAGCATACCTCATAAAAAAAGAAATCCACCTCTACATCTTTACATACTAATGTATCAACATTCTTAGGAAATCACTCCTGTCTCCACCAAAATTTAGGAGAGCTCCAGAGGGTTCCTATCTAGTAAGGAGTTGCCAGGACCTGATGTCTAGTTATTGCTACTTTAGAAGATGCTGCTTTGTAACAGTGATGATTTGGGTTTGTCACAGCGGACAATTTCGGCAATACTACAGCAAACTTTGACTGCTCCTACAGCACCACAGGTCATACACTGATTCATAAATTCCCGCCACCATGCAGCATAAATTCAATAAAATAAGCTGCATTCCTTCTTATCACTGGTTTTCCTGGAGTTGTTGGTGTCATCCATGGCACACACATTAAAATAATTATTCCGAGCACCGATGAAGAGGCTTAACAACACTCACGTGGCTATGGAGGCTACATGATCATCGACAAGTAGTACAAAAACAGTGTACACGACCTGAGAAAATTTCAACATTTACTTTTTTTCCACATCCTTCAGGGGTACGTGTGGAGAACTGACAGGTGGCATTGATGGTTTTACAACTTGCTGTATACTCAGTCTTTTTATCTTTACAGGCAAAAGTAGGGTAGAATTTAATTATGTCTCTTCAGTTCAGTTTATGACAGTATTGCTCAGCTCTATTATAGGGGCTTGAAACAATTGTGACTGAAGCAGTCTGCGTAGGATAACTTCATGCAGTTAAGTCAAGCATCTACCTGTATAAGTTTTTGTCTGTGTGCATACAGCAATGCTCTCAAAAAAATGCTGCTGATTTCAACATTTAAATGTTTCACATTTTAGTCCTATGAAAACCTGTTAAAACATCTCATGATAAATTGTAGCCTACTTTGCAGCCCTCAGTGTAAATATTAGATACGGTTCTCCATAAACTATATACGATATATATGTGCAAACACACGCCCACACACACAGAAATCTATATATATATAGTTAAATCTTGGATTGCGAGAATAATTTGTTCCAGCAGCATGCTTGTATATCAAAGCACTCGTATGTCAAAGCACATTTCCCCATAAGAAATAATAGGAACTCATTTCACAACCCGAAATATTTGTATTATTACAAAATATAACAAATTAACCTGCACGTTACCTTTGAAAAGAATCATGGCTGAAGTAAGTTGTGTTGTTGTTGAAAAAATGTATCTCCCGCACTGCTACAGCCTTTACAACCTTTTTCTTCACGAGGGCCGTTGTTGCAGTACAGTTACTAAAGAACAGTCACTACACTTGGACACAAAATTTAAAGAAATGCTTTACGTGCACACACATGCACGTGGTCACAATGTTATAGTAAACAGTACACGCGCACATGGATGTTGACTATACGAGTGACGCACGCGTACTGAGACAGAGCATGGGAGACGATTACCCATAATCCCACAGTGCGAGAGAAAGGAGAACCATCAGCTCTGATCACGTGAGGCTTGGCAGACAAAGCATATACGTACTTCTTATATGTCAAGACCTTGCTCGTTTATCAAGTTAAAATGTATTTAAAAATAAATTAATAAAAATGTATTACTCACTCACTCATCTTATATTCCGCTTTATCCTGTATTCAGGGTCACAGGGGGCCTGGAGCCTATCCTAGGAGACATTAGGGCACAAGGCAGGATACACCCTGGACAGGGTGCCAAACCATCACAAGGCACACACATAGATACACACTCATTCACACACTACAGCCAATTTTGGAACGGCAATTAGCCTAATCTGCATGTCTTTGGGAGAAAACCAGAGTACCCGGATGAAACCCACCAAGCATGGGGAGAACATGCAAACTCGATGCACACAGAGACGGGAATCGAGCCTAGTCGAGAATTGAACCCGGACCCTGGAGGTGCAAGACGGCAGTACTAACCACTACACCACCGTGCCACCCAAATATTATGCATTAATAAAATAAATAAATAAATAGGCTTGCAAAACACTCTCAAACCAAGTTACTTGCGATCCAAGGTTTAAATGTACATACACAGTACATATGTAGTTCATTCTGAAATATGTTTTTAAATGAAATTTGGTGATTCGATTATACAAGTTTTGTTCTGTCAATATCTAAAACCAAGGCTTAGAAAAGTATCAGGGGGAAAAAAAGGAATTACATACATGAGCAATTAAAGTTTAAGGATGGCAATTATGGCAGTTAAGTTGAAAAATTATGTGAGATAAAGCCTGTGGTACAGAGGGCAAGTGCCGCTATGTGAACGGAGCGAGAGTCAGGTCAACGGGAAAGGACACACACCTGAGGAGAATGTGGCTAATTAGAGATGTGTTCCTGTGAGTTGGAAATACTAAAGAGGAGAGCAGAGCAGGGGACCATTGAGAGAGAGTGTGATTAATATGTGTGATTTACATAAAAAAGAAAAGTTCACTGAGGAGGACTGGAAAATAAGGTCAGCTCACAACAACACACACACACAATCAGGTGAACTAATCAGGTGTGTGTCCTGTCCCATTTACATGACTCTCTCTCCCCTCACAGAGAGGCACTTGCCCACATGAGGCTTTTAGTTCAGAGACATAAACATATTGCCATCTTGCTATTCTTTCCTTCATCCCAGGAAGCCCGCATGTCAAACCGAAGACACACGGCATAACATCACCAACTAATCGATTGTTACATTCACTGGTATTTCATTTGGTCATCAATTCTAGTCAGTTATATTCATTGCACCCTTACCCATAATACTGGGTGAATGTGCTGAAGTGGAATTTAGCCCTGGGTAAGATGTATCAGGCCAAGAAAAAAAACCTTTAAACTCAAAACTTTCAGTATCCCTCTAGTTATATCGCAGCATGAAGTTTTACATTCAAACGAAAAGTTTTCCATTGATTTTTCTTCTATTCTTCTCAGGTGTCTTTTAAAGGCTGCTTTCCATCAGAGAGGTAAATTTTGTGCTTTATGCCCCTGTAGCTCTGAGCATGCTTCAGTCAGTACACGTCCTTTCGCTTTACACCCAGGACTGCTTCCACCGCTATGAATTACACGGCAAATTAAACACAACAACGTTACCATGTGTTACATACGAAGTGCATTTTAATGTGTGGAAGAAAGATTGTAAATATTAAAAAGCGCTGGGCCGAGCGAAATGCTTCTTAGCAGCAAACTAAATGGGCTCCGAGTCAGAATAAAAGCTGCATGAGTGCACGAGTGAATCTAGGGGAAAGAAAGTGTCTTGAAATTGAGTATCACCTCTATCAGAGGAGGGCAACTGTGCTTGTTCATGTCTCCTTGAGACTCCAGACAAAGCCAGAGAGGGCTGTACGCTCAGTGAGGAGACCGTCCATGCTGGAGAAGGTTAAAAAAAAAAAACAGATGTCTGACACCACATCACCACTCCTAAGAGACAGATTAGAATTTGATTGTGGCTTAGATCATTATAATGCAGTTATTCTGCTCTGTGCACTATGTAGTTATACTTAAGTATATTACTGCAATACTTACCATGTATGCGAATGGGATGAAAATACAAATTCAGTTTTGCTTCCTAACTCATGTCGAATGTTGAAAGGGAATGTTTAGAAATGATAAGCTATCCATTATAAGGTATGAAACACTTCAGAATGTACTGTTATAAGAAAAAAGTAACCTATAACATATGAGGGAGATATGATGAAATGGATTTACAGTTATCACTCTGAAGTTGGTCATTTTCCTCTAAAAGCACGTCCAAATGTAGTCCATTCTTCAATGGTTTACTCCAGTTTCTTCCCACAATCCAAAAGCACCTAAAGTAGTTTGATTGGATTTTCCAAATTGCCCATAGTGTATGATTGGGTTGGCGTGAGTTTGTATGCTTGTGCCTTGTAATGAGTTGGTACGTCATTCTGAGTATATCCCGCCTTGTACGTTAATTTCCCTCGGATAGGCTCCAGACCCCCTGCCACCTTACACATGGATGGATTGATGGTGCGCAATTTATTATTTGTTAAAAATTCTACTGGAATTTATCAGTTTATATAATTACTGTATTTCCATGAAACAAGTTAGTTCATATTATTACTTAAATTATCACAACTGTCGCAAGGGGAGTGAAAATAAATGCAACTTACATTACACAAGAAACAAAAAACTTGCAGCTTACGAACAAAACCTGTTGATTTTGAAATATTCCATAGCCATAACTATCAGGTTGCCGGATTGTCCGGGTAGCAAAAGTTTCAAGGCATTGACCCAAGATCCAGTAATTCCAGGATGAAGGATGTAGGTGAGCAGAAGCCAGGGTATGAAACCAGGAAGTCTATGATGCGATTAATGCCTGAATTGAAAAGCGAAAATGTGATCCGAGCGGGATGAAAGTCTAAAGCACATTAAGACTCCTGACATCTTAAAGAAGGTACAAAGGCGATTTGACTGTGAACATTCCTATAGAGAGAAACTCCAGCCATGGATGCAGTTTGCATTATTCTTTTAAGTGCTGGTACATGATTGACAAACTGGCTACACGTGTGTTGGCAATGAAGTTGGGAAATTCGTCGTGTGGCCTACTGTATGTGAAAGCCAGGAATGGGTGACCAGATTAGATTAGGTACATTAGCTCAACTATTGTAAGACACATACCTCTAACCTAACTCACCACTGACAGGTGAAGTGAATAAACATTGATTATTTCATTCCAGTGGCCCCTGAAAGTAGGTGTGATAAATTACGTAGCAAGTGAACATTTTGCCCCAAACGTCAATATGTGTTGATGAAGCAGAAAAAAAGGGACATGCATAAAAACTTGAGCGACTTTGATAGGACCAAATTGTGTTGGCTAGACACATTGATCAAAGCAAGTACAACTCTTGTGGGATGTTCCTGGTCTGCACCTACCAAAAGTGGTCCAAGGAAGGAAAACCAGGTCATGAGTGGCCAAGGCTCTGTGATGCACATGTGGGCGAAGGCTGGCCTGTGTAGTCCGATCCAATAGGATATCGATTGTAGTTCAAATTGCTTAAACAGTAAATGCTGATTCTGAGAAAAAGATGTCAAGACACACAGTGCATTGCAGTTTGTTGTGTATGTTATTGCAGACCAGTCAGGATGCCCGTGATGGCCTGTGTTGTTCTACTGACCTCTCTCTCTCTCTCTCTTTCTCTCTCTCTCTCTCTCTCTCTTTCTTTCATATGAAGATGTGTATGCATTGGCTGACTCAGTGTTTCTGGAACTACTTGGACTGGCCTGAGATCTGCCACTACGTGACGACGTGCATCATCATGGGCGTCGATTACCAAGTGTACATGTGCATCGCCGTGCTGAAGCATCTACAGCAGGACATCCTGCAGCACACCCAAACCCAGGATCTGCAGCTCTACCTCAAGGTGGGACTTCCCTTTTCGTTTCCACCAACACGCACTATTTATGCTCAAGCCTAGCCAGCTCTGATTATACTGAGAATGTTTGAAACGAAAATATTAGAATCAGTCAGAAGCCGTTTTTAAAAGCAGTCACAATGCTTTTCAAGGAATGAAACACATGCAGTGCTTGCTGTTATAGGAAAATCAACAACAGGGTTGGCTGAAGATGTGACCTCAAGTGGTCTAGATTTACTGCTATGACCCTGAAGTTGATTATATTTCTATTTGAACATATAGACAATTGTTCAATACATTTTTTTAATAATTAAGCATGATTTATTTATATATATATATATATATTTTTTTTTTTTTTTTTAATAAACAGTAAGTAGGGTTTTCTACATTTTCTTGGGTTTATGACTTTGGGAGTGTTAAATGATCATAAGTTAAAAGATGGACTATAAGAATTAGAAATTATTTTATAGGACTTTTTATATAAGATTTGGCATATTTTCAGTGGAAGACTATATTTATAAAAAATATATATATATATATATATATATATATATATATATATATATATATATATATATATATTGCTGTAATGTAACTAATAACTAGCAATATTGATATGCTATATGCAATATGCTAGCAGAATCCTAGACAACTAAAGAATGTACATTAGATGAATATACGACTGGTGGCCAGTTCATGTGTGCAAATGATTCCTAATATTTCCAGAAAGACACTTTCGTTCAGATCCATTTTGTCGCAATCCTGTGAGTTCTCATTACATTGTATGTGTTTTTTGTTGTCTGTTTGTTTGTTTTTTTGTGATTAGTAGTAGTATTCCTAATCTGAGTGTGAAACCCCTCAATTCACGTGAAAATTCACGTACAGGGGTTGGTCAATAAATTGGTTTGAGGTTTCATGGCTAAATTTGACCAGCCTGGTGGCCAATCTTCACTGATTGCACATTCCACCAGTAAGAGCAGAGTGTGAAGGTTTAATTAGAAGAGTAATAGCACAGTTTTGATTAACATATTGCAATGCACACAACACTATGGGTGACATATCAGAGTTCAAAAGAGGACAAATTGTTGATGCCCGTCTCGGAGGCGCATCTGTACAGTTTTTGTGTACAGTATCAAGAGCCACGGTATCCAGCATAAGACAACTTAAGATATTAATTCCTTCCCTGCATGAATAAATAACACTTAATATTAGCTTTTGAATTAATGTCACCATGTCTGACTAAATTGTACATTTTATTTGTCACATACACAACCATACCCAGTACGGTTCAATGCCTTACTCTTCGCCTTAGAAGGTCATAGAATGACACTACAAATTACATTATTACACTACAATTCAATTAGATTTCAATTCGCTTTTATTCATATAGCACCTTTAACAATAGTCATTGACGCAAGGCAGCTTTACAGAATCAAAACGATTATGGAAATAAGTTTGAAAAGTGTGGGAAACATAGAATAACGCAAAAACAATCCTACAAATTTACACTGGAAATTAGGTTAACAAAATAAAATAAAATAAAATAAAATAATAAAAATGAAAAAGTAAAAAGTGTAAAAACATATAAAAAATGTAGTGCAGGCCGTGCCAGGGTTTTAATGATGAATATAAATATAAAAGAGGCCTAAAGTGCTAGATAGGTTGTTATTTTCTTACGTGCAACAAATAAATGTGTGTGTGTGTGTGTGTGTGTGTGTGCGTGTGCGTGTGTGTGTGTGTGTGTGTGTGTGTGTGTGTGTGTGTGTGTGATTTGAATAAGCCTTATTCCTTCACAGAAGTATGTTATACAAAGTTCTGCCGATGCTGTATTCTCTGACCACAGACAATAAAGAAATCATCATGTCTTGTCAAAAATATATATATATATCTGAAAGCAAACGCCCAGAAATTCAGAATATAAGAAGCCTACATGCAGTTTGAATCAAAGTCTGGAATGGAAATGACGTTTTTGAATTGCTCCTGTCTGAACCTGAGCGCAGAAGAAGGACATAAGATTCTGGATATCTCAGATGAAACACGAATGAAGTCCATCCTGTGTTCTTGTAAATTCAAAAGCAATTCCCTATCCCTATACGATGAATTTAGCTTTATAAAAACCCTGGCACAGCATATATGAAAAGTTCTGAGCTTCCGGCTTGAGGCGCTCTCTCTCTCTCTCTCTCTCTCCCACTCTTTTGGCTTCTTCTTTAATATTAATAACACCCTTAATGTCTTTGCTTAGTGATTAGGGATGAAATGCTTCATTTCGATTTTTATGCAACGCAAACTCTTCCTGTGAGCTCCCCAGGCCTTTTCTGAAGAGCAACAGGATCTCATTAATCACAAGGAACAACATCTGTACATTTTACTTTTAACACTAATAACCTTTCTGTTATGGGTGTGTTTGTTGTGATGTTTGTTTTGAAGCAGTAATTGTTAAAAAAAAAAAAAAAGACTTTGTGGTTCTTAAGATAATACTTAAGTAACAGTCAGATTAGTGAAATTAGATTTTTATGTAAATGTAATGGTTTTATTTGTTAAATTGATATTTATACCTCAGTGATGGTGAATTGTCACATTTGCTTGGTCCAACTGTGTCAAATAAATAACATGCTTGTTATAGTTTTTATGGTAATAAAGTGCAGAAGGACTTGCATAACGATCACACCAAATAATAATGTATTAAAAAACAAATTATTATTATTATTTATTTATTTATTTTTTTTAATTTTTTTTAAGGAAAATGAAACAGCTAATCATTGACATGGTGACGGTTTCAAGAATAGACATTTGTTTAGTTTTTGGAAGGAGTCTCCAGTGTCATCTTTCCTAAAGAAAGAAAAAGCCGACCTTTTAAATTTTACAAAATCATCACAAATAACCTGAGAGCCTTCTTCCTTATTTTAGTTCTGCCGAAATTAAAGAGAGAGGGGAAGGTGTTAATATTTATTATTCATTTCCCATTACACTACATCCTGTCATATTTTATATGTTGCTTATTGTAACAGTAGATGTGCCCACAACTTTGTTCACATGGAATTTAATTCATAAGTGTGTTTTTATAGACAGTTGTAATGAAACAATGAAGAGTGTGTAATAATTTTCTATTATAAATATACAGTATGCTGAGATGCTGTATAATGAGACGGACTAAGTGTGAGTAAGGAGCCATGTGCAGAGCTTTCATTTAGCAAACAACGTCTAAAGTGTATTTTGACTTAAAAATTTATTTTGACTTAAATGAAAATCATTGTGTACTGTATATGTTAACTAGTGTAGGGCATGACTGATGAACGAATGGCAAAGAATAGCACTCGGAAAGATGACACTAGAGAGACCTCGGTTTATGCATACATGCACCACAAGCTCGTCATAAGCTAAACTTCCATTATTTACCCATAAAGAGACTGTGAATAAGTGTAGGTGCAGCCACAGCTGGCATTTTTATGTGTGTATTGAAAGTTACAATATAAAACATTATTGAATTGCAGTTGCAGTTCTACACTTAAGCTCAGAATACTGGTTATATCAATAGTGGTTTTTCATAAGGGTAGTAGAATTGTAGTTGCTTAGTGTTCAAGTCTGAATGCACAAAACCTCAGAATATGATGTTTTATACAGTTATATACAGAGATACTGTATTTCCCGTGTGTTTATATCTGTTTATGGAACGTGAATGAGGACGGACAGATCGGAACTTTTTGCCTCCGCCAGTGACATCAATCAGCTCCGGCAGCAAAATGACTTCATTTCAGCGGTGTGGGACAGCAGGGAAGATAGTCAGTGGAGTGAAAGTATAATCGGTGATTTAGTAAACATTTGGTGCAATTACAGACAATTTAGTCTGTCAAAGCAAAACTGGATGGAACTAAGCAAATTTCACTGAGCGAAGATGTATTTATATGCACATACGCATCACTTCAGAGGAAAGACTCGTCCACATTAGTGTCAAATAAATGTCACTTGTACAGTAATTATGAATGTCGACCGTTATGGCACGTAAATCCCATCTAACCAAAACATTGGAACTGAACAATGTGGCTTATAATGTGATCATAGACTTACTGGTGGAATGGAAGTAAGAACACATGCAATTTTGAAAAGTTTAGTATGACCGCCTTCTAACACTTGGGGAAATGTTCATATAAGAAAATAATCAGTCGCCGGGTGATGGGAGGAGTCCCAATAGAAGGTGGATTTACTGTTACCAACTCTTCTTTTTTTTTTTTTTTTTTTGTCCTGCAATATCAACACATCCTGAGCTGATTTAAGCTTTTATTAAGCTTTTCCATTTAACATTGCAACACATACTGTATAGCCACATATATAGACACTGGAGACTCCTTCAATTCCATTCAGTTCAGTTCAAATTTTATTCAGTGCTTTTAACAATTGACATCGTAATAAAGCAAATTTACAGGAAAAAGTCATCAATTCATCCCTAATGAACAAGCCAGAGGCATCGCTAGGAAGGAAAAACCTCCTGAGATGACCTAAAGAAACCAGACATAAAAAGGAAACCTGACCTCATTTGGATGATACCAGATAGCAAGACCATGGATAAACCAATTCAATAACCGTGTGATATACTGTAGTGTCAACTGTGCACTGTATAATAGGATGCATTTTAGTTAGTCCGCTTTGTTAAAGTCGCCACCTGTTCATTGATGGGGACTTTGGTACAAACTTTTTTGTGGTAACAAAACTTTTCAAGCAATTGCAGTAATAAGGCATTGAAATAGCGTATGCTTAATAAACATTTCCTTAAGGAATACGCTTTTATATCAATTGGCATTCCAGTCATTGTGTGTGATCTCATCAGTTGTGCTGTGGCACATTTCAAAAGTTTCCCAGACATGGCTCTGCAAATTAGATATGCTAGTCAATTTTTGATAAAAGACGCTTCTGATAAGAGCAACCTGTCTGTCAGGTAGCACTTTTCTAATGAATATTCATACCAGACCAAAGTTAAGTCAAGCTGCTCCGCATTGAAATGCTTTAAACGAGGCATGAAGTTACATAGGCATCATACATCTCCACGAAATCCTTCTGTACCTCTACTCCAAATCGAAATCTGGAGTTAGACCATGCCATAATTCTAGCCGTTATTATTTAAGATCATTAATAAAGGCATTTGATATGGCTTAGTGCGTGGCTTAGCGCACCCCCAGGGTCTGGGTTCGATTCCGGGCCTCTGTGTGCATGGAGTTTGCCTGTTCTCCTCATGCTTGGTGGGCTTCCTTCCCACAGTCCAAAGACATGCAAATTAGGCTAATTGGCATTCCCAAATTGCCCATATTATGTGAATGTTGACCAAAAGTTCCACTTATTTACAGGAATTTTTCTTATTAAAAGCACTTAATTAAACCAGTCTGATTTTTTTACGGTCATAAAGTGGGAATAAATACTACAAAGGTTCCTAAATGAATGGATGGAATGTAAACCTGAGATACAGTATGAACTACTGTGAGAGCTTTTCTCATAGAAAATGAACACCGACCAATCAGAACTAAGCATTCAACATTTTCATGATAGAAATAAATGTATGATATTTCGCATCATTGCTACATATAGTAACATATTTAGTAATAATAAACATAATTTAGTAATAGAGTGAATTGTGTGCATAACCTCGCTGGCACCATATCTGCTGAAACTCTCGCTTGCGTGCTGTGTTGAAAAAATAAAATAAAATAAATCAACCATTTTATTATAGCGAAGTGATTTCATTTTAGGCATCTACAACAAAAACTTTATCACTCGCTTTGAGCTAGTACTTATTTGCATTTCACTGACTCATTCTGTAATTAGTCTAATTTGCCAAACAAACCAGTCTGCAGCTGTGGCCAAAAATTTGCTTAGCCTGCAGCTATTTTTTTTTTTTTTCCCTCAACATGCCAAAGCCATAAGGGGTTATTTGTGCTTTCTTTTATTTGTATTCTCTGTAGTGTTGTTTTGTAATTCATGGAGCAGTGTGAAGGCTTTTAATTTCTTTCTTTCACATTGGCTCATGGATGGCGTTTTCCTGCATTTCACCTAATTAGCCAATACACAGCAGAATGTGTACGAATTACTACTGTGCATTACGCTTTAGTTTTGTTTTGATAAAATTTGGAAATTGCTATTATCCAAGGAACACCTCATAACCTCCATCTGTTACTTGTTTAATTAAATCTTTTCTGGTTGCTTGAATTGTACCAGTGTTTACAATTAGAAAAAAAAAAAATTGGGGTTTTCTCTATACTAGCATACGGCTAACAATGCTATTAATGTATTATATTTCTCTAATCCTCATATACTGACAGCACTTCTTTTCCCCTGTGCAGGAGGATCCCATCGAGGGCTTCAGAGTGGGCGATTACCTGGAGTACATGGAGAGCCTAGAGCGCCGATACAGGTCCATGGTGCTCATAGACATGAGGAACAGTTTACTAAAGAGCACATAGTATTTAAAGAACCTTGATCAGTTTGAAATGAGATGAGAGGAATTAACGCTACTCTTCTGAAACAGAATGGTGGTGAGTTTGTGTAGGCAACTGGATGCAGTTTGTGGAGGGTACTGCAGTTTTGAGTTTACGCTTGTGTTATTTTCAGGACAAAGGGCATGCTCATTTACATAGATGACATTTTTTGAATGCACCATGACGATGCAAAGTGTTTTTTTTTTCCCTCCTAATATGTTTTTTGTGGTCACTTTAAAGGTGCTTTTGTACAGAGGCTTTTACAGGTACTGAACTCTCTATTGTTGTTTATGAATAGCATAAAAACATACACTCTCTGGCTAAAAAAAAAGTCACACACACACACTGTTATTTCATTGGCTCAGCTTTAGTTACAGCGCCATTTTGCTATGGCATTATTTCAACAAATTTATGCAGTGTCGCAACATTTACTTCCATCCACGGCTGAATTCATTCACAGCCAAGATCTTGTGACTGATGGAGCACGAGTCGAACCAGTCTATGAAGCCTTCTCCAGCACATCCCAAAGACTCTGGAATAGGGTCAATACGGACTCATTAGTCAATATGACCTTCACACTTATTCCAAAATCCAGTCTTTATGCTTTCTATATATATATGCAAGAAAAAAGCAGTTAAGTGAAGAAAAAAAAAAACGAGTGGCCATCATTACTTTAAGAAATGAAGGTCAGTCAGTCCGAACAATTGGGAAAACTTTGAAAGTGTCCCCAAGTGCAGTCACCAAAACCATCAAGCGCTACAAAGAAACTGGCTCACATGCGGACCGGCCCAGGAAAGGAAGACCGAGAGTCACCTCTGCTGCGGAGGATAAGTTCATCCGAGTCACCAGCCTCAGAAATCGCAGGTTAACAGCAGCTCAGATCAGAGACCAGAGCAATGCCACACAGAGTTCTAGCAGCAGACACATCTCTAGAAAAACTGTTAAGAGGAGACTGTGTGAATCAGGCCTTCATGCTAGAATATCTGCTAGGAAACCACTGCTAAGGACAGGCAACAAGCAGAAGAGACGATACAATACAGAAAACTCTTTGAATGAGTGTGTGTCCAAACTTTTGGTCTGTACTGTGTATATATATATGATTAGTCTCAGTAACAAGTAGTTTTCTCTCACAGTTGTTTAGTCCCAATCCTGTGAGTTGTGAGATCATGTGGAAATGACACATTTCTACCATGAAGTTATTGGTTGCGCACTAGCCTTCCAGGTTTTAATAATGCATTGGACCAATTCCAGTAATTTCAGCAATCTCCTTAATTGTTTTCTTTGCTTGATGCTTTGCTTGATGTTTGCTTTGACCTGAATTATTGAGAAAAACAATATTTTTTTTTGTCTGTTTAATGTCTGTTTAAGAAATAAGAAAGCACTCACTAAATCAGTTTTATTAAATTGCTTTACAGTTTTATTATATTTAATTTATTCAATTAAATATATCATTACCGGTTGAAATTAATGCCTTTTTTAAATTGGGGTTTCTTTATTTTTTTTTAGCCAGGCAGTGTATTTTCTCCATTTTATCTCTGTGAAACTCAGACGGTATGTTCCATCGCTCTGTAGGGGTTACAGTCACCTCTAAAATCATGCAGTCTGTACTCGCTGTGCCTAACGAGACGCCTGGGCTTGTGTGATGCACTGCAGAGTATCAGAGTTGGGTGATTCAGTCTCATGTTGGGTGCGAATTCCAACCTCGGTCACTAGAATGGGGTTCTTTTAATTTATAGCGAAATTTGAACCAAAAGCAACTACTGTGTTGCGGCATAGAGCAATGTCCACATCTGAAGATATTATAGCCATGCATTACTGCTATATACTGTATAGTATGATCACACAGAGTTCATTAATCCAGAGGGATTTTGACTTCCAAGGCTTATACACAAAGCTTGGATTGAGGGATGCTGCAGTAGGTTACAGACTGACTGAAATATCACTGTTTAAATTATGGATATACTGTACACTCCAAAATATATAATAAACCTTGACCATGTCATGAACAAATCTCTTCTGGCCTATAATTGCATACAAGAAGATTGACAGCGGCAGATTCTTCATCTTTCCTTCCCTTCAAGCTGATCCATTAGACAAGTTCTCAACACCTCTAGAAATAAGCTTCCCATATTGGTATATAGAACCATGAAGACTCTTCAATCTTTAATGAACCTGCTTGAGTGTTTATATCAGAGTAACAGCCACTTCAGAGCAATGAACCCTTAATTGGTACAGTATGTACGCTTGGAGGTTCGAGTTGTGCTTTTTTTAAAGTACAGCTTTATTCTGGTTTTGGACCAGTTGAAGCCAGTCTGTTGATTCATTTTATTCATGCTAATGTTTTTATTTAATTAGCATGCTTAGTCTAGCCTGATCTATAAGAAGCCATGGGTTCCTGCGCAGTCAGCAGCAGCCTACTCTAGTAATAACCACCATCGTCAGTACAAATCTGTTCAGTCAGAAAGCTCTGTATACCATTCACTCAAACTGATGGTGCAAAAACATAAACTAATAATCATTAATTCTTAGTTAAATGTTATTTTGTATTACAGAAATCCCTGTAACATTCTTTATATCAGTTACATCATATATCATTCTGTATGCTGCACGTCTCTATAAGATTTACAATAGATTGTTTGCAATCACATGACTATGATGACATCCCCCTGGAGTGAAAAACAGATTCGGACGAGATGGGAAAGCCTACATTGCACTGTTCTGTTGGTATAAACAGAAGATCACCAACTCTTTTTGATGATGTCCTTGTGTTATAAAAAGAAGCTCTTTTACAAAAGAATTCAAAGTCGTGCCTGTGATCGAGGCCATAGATAAAAAATAAATAAATAACAAACTACCTTGTCCTCGCACGGACTGCACTGGATTAGACCTATTGATGTATCACTGATTCCTGCCCGTCTCCTCTGATGAGCTGTCAATCAAGCTGATGGTCTATTTACATTCGCATGTCTTTTGCGTAAGTGTGAACCCTGATATAAGTGTTAGTGGTGTTGCTTATACATAGCTGTTGGTTTAAATCTAACACCCACACACAGGTGAACTATGCAGAATTTTGTGATGCGTTATCTTTACGGTGTACTGTAAGTCTTACAATATAAAGAACCGTTTAAGAGGAAACACATAAGACGTGTTATTGACCTCATGTCCAACTATCTGTGGTGCTTGATAAAAACTTATCGTGGATTATCTGTTTAAGTAATCCGAGCAACCGTAAACACACAAATACATAAAAGTATTTATTGTAGAAAATTACTTTCTGACTTTTCGGACCATTATCTGTCAGCAGCCTATTTACTGTATTACTGTAGGTATACCTAATAAACTGCCACGTTCCAACATTTTGCCAAAAAATGGAAAAAGGAGGAAAAAGGCATTTATTGTAGTGAAAATTTTAGTTTTTGGTTTTACATATAATTTTTTAAGCCATTCAATTTTTTTTTATTATGTCCCTTTTCTGAATGTGATTCATGTTTTCTAATGACCTTAAATGACCTTGCATACACAAGAAACAAATCCTCCGAAAGCAGAAATGATGAAATGTGCCAGTGGATTTATTCTAATCCCACATCAACACGCAGTCACGCATACAAGAAGATCGACAGCGGCTGATTGTTCTTCTTCATTTCCGAAGCCGATCCATCAGACAAGAGTTCTCAAAACCTCGGGAAATAAGCTTCCCATATTGGTATATAGAACCATGAAGACTCTTCTGTCTTTAATGACCCTGCTTGAGTGTTTACATCAGAGTAACAGCCACTTCAGAGCTATGAACTCTTAATTTGTATGTACTGTACGCTTGGAGGTTCGAGTCGTGCTTGTTTTGGACCAGTTGAAGCCAGTCTGTTGATTCATTTTGTTCATGCTAATGCTATTTGTATCTGATCAGGGACTAACAACATCCTGGAGATTTGTTTGTTTGTGCTCAGAAAATGGGCTCCACAAGTTTTTCCTTTATCGTTTGATGGGCCGTCTAATAGACCTCACTGGCAGAAGATAATTGCGACGGCTAATTAGTGATAATCAAGATGATTACACACTAATTGGGATCTATCTGTGCATGTATCTCCGGTTGAGACTCTGGGAGGATCAAGAGGCTTGTTTTTCCTTTTGCGGAAGTGCCAAACTATCGCCGCATGCCGCTTTTACGCATCAAACCCGATATGAAATTATCAGTTTTGCTGATCATTTATTATGAAAAAAAGTGGGACAACCAATTCGAGACAACTTGTATTGATCGTGCCACCAGAAAAAAAAAAAAAAAAGATGTTGGTCATTTTTATGAGATAACAAGAATGTCAGTTTCATCCATGAGTATTATGTGTTTCGTGTATTTATTATGTATTATACTGTATATTTATTCCCATCAGTGATCCATCGCCAGGCTATGGCTACTGTACTGTATGTAATAAGAAATGAATAAAAACTTTTAGGGCATGCCTTAATGGGACAATCATCAAGGATGTAGTGGTGTGACAGCGAAATCAGAGTTACTGTTACCACACTGAAGGTTATTTGTTTCTTATACTGTACAGTATGTATATATCCTGGAGTGGGTCATTCCTCTTATTTGACAGCTATTACAAATAACCGTTGTAGGGTTCAGTACATTTAAAAGCTACATTTTTAAGGTACATTGAATAGTAGGAAGGTTTTTGCTTGGCCATGGAGATGAAACAGAATATAAATTATGACAATAATGTCCTGGGGAAAAAAAGATCCCCCAAAAAATCGATGTGGAAGCAAGCGTATGTGCCAGTTTTCATCAAGGCATAAGCCAAGGTCATGATCAAATTTGGAAGACCTTTTCAGTTGGATGAGGAGCAACTTCCATTTTTCCTGGAATTAAGGGTGATGGGGACAGGCGGAGAGGCTGATCTTAGACACAGAACATTATTCAGAGGAACAGCACTCAGCTTTTCTCCCCAACTCATTAAGCGTGGCATAAAATTTTTTTTTTTAAAAACCTTTTGACTTTCTGAAATTTTGTCATTTTGTCGTTTCCTATTATATATATTCCTTTTCTTTATTTCTTTCTGTCTCTCTTTGCACGGTTTCCAAAGTAAAATCCCTTTCTCTTTTGCTCATGTCTCAACCTGAAGTAAAGTTGTATTGTGTTTTGAAAAGTAAAAGTGAAAATGGAGGAAAATGCATTTGAAGTTCTGACTGTGGCACAGAAATATCGTACATATTTAAACAGCTGCAATGTTATTACAAACTCATTGTATTATGTTCATGTCCATTTCGTAATGGCACGTAGCGATCAACCAAATAGCATGATTTTTACTCTGATAGGAAAGCGATCCAGGTTTTGGATATCCTTAGGCTGGTTGTTTTTTGTTCAACTGGCTCATTACATAACTGGAAGAATGAAAAAGTACAGTATGTATTTACTTTAAATAAGTGTTTCCACTTACTTTGAAGTGACTCTCTGTCCGAAATAAAATGAATAAAATTATTCAGATCTTCGCACACTTACTGTGTTTCAAAGGTAAAAGGTGTGAAAAACGCACAATTAATAAGTATTCGTCCCTTTTCCTTTAAGCAATCTACTGTAAATTAGAAATAGTATTGCATTTTAATAAGCACTCGCCCTAAATATGTTAAATATGTGACTACACTAAACCTGTGTTCATCCAGCTGTGTCCAATTTTATGCTTGAACCACAAATACCTTTGAACAGATCGGTTCTATTGTCACAAGGAACAAGGAACTTCTTGTGAAGCTTTGAGATTAAGTTGTTAGAATGAAAAATAAGAATGGATAAAAATGGATTAAACCTTCTTCCAGATCTTCCACTTCTAATAAAATACAGTATGCTAGCTTTCAGATTTGGTGATTTGATGGTCTAATGAGACTAAAATTGAATGATTCAGTTAAAGGCAAAGCAAAATATGTGGCAGGAAATTAAACACAACCCAACACCCAAGTAAATCCCTTTGCTGGTCATATCAGCATGCTCTGGTACGGTTGTTTCTCCGCAAGGGACAGGGAAGCTTTTTGATGTGACAGGCAACATGGATGGATGCATCCAAATACTGCAAAACCAAATTACTGAGAAGAACTACTTCCAGTCTGTATTGCTTTTAGCTTGAAAAATCTGTTACAATTTGTGTTTTGGAATGGCCAAGCTCAAAGTTCAAACTTGAATCCAGTTTAAAATCTATCATGACCTGAAGATTGAAAGTCACCATTATTCTCCAGCTAAAGCCTCATATCTATACATAAATTTTATAACAATTTAAAAACAAACAAATCTTTTAACAATTGACATTGTCACCAAGCTGCCCTGATGAGCAGGCCAAGGACGATGGCGACGGTGGCAAGGAAAAACTCCCTGAGACGGCAGTAGGAAGAAACCTTCAGAGGAACCAGACTCAACTGGAAACCCATCCTCATTTGGGTGAAAACGGATAGCAGGGATTGATCTGCATCATACTGTGCGAGACTGGTTGCTTATGTGCAATTACACCACCAAACCACTAGTTGGATAAGGGGGTTTTTATGCTACTGTACTAAGCAACTCTCTGCTGAGTATTTGGTTGTACTACAAACAATGGCAAATGAAATTGAACCTTCTTTCACAGAAGATGGAGCTATTAGATGTTGAACAACACTTACTTTTACTGAAATGACTGGCATCTCAGAAATGAGTGAAAATGTCAGAGAAGATGTTCAGTTTTTCAATAAAAAAATAGAAATGTAGAGGATGAAGGTGGAAATACATTGCTATCAGGTGGACAAATCACAGTCTACATCGCCACGGCAGCTAATTACATTACATTCGTGCAAAGGTGAGCATCAGGCTATGCCGTAGGGTATGAGGCTATCCAATATCTATGGCATAGACTTGATGCAGAAGCAAATGAGTTATTCCACTATATTTCTGCAGAGCAACACCTTGACAGAAGTGGTCCAATTATGAAATACTCCAGTGTGATGTCGCAATACAATGCAAAGAAGAATACTTACTAGTGTGTGAACACTTTGGTAAAATATACAGTGTATGTTATGACTTCTAAAACTGTGTTACAGGCAGAAAACCTCCAATCCTTTTTTTTTTTTTTTTTTTTTTCGCAACAGGTGCAAAAGAAGCAGACCGCATACTAACATAACTGTGGCAGAACATTGTGCCAGGGACCTGAACTCCCTGTAAAGGGATGGTGCCATGTGGCACACCAGCTGTTTTGACAAACATGACACCAATGATATTCCAATATGCAAACAGCCCATCTGTATGGAAATGAATGATCTGCACAGGAAAGAACTGTTGCTGGCCGAGCTTTACCGATGAAGATCACGATGCAGTGGTGATCGCTGTGGATGAGAAACATACTCCAGGTGGAGGTTTCATTTCAACTTCGCTCTGGTTGATATGGAGAATGTGCCATGGTTTTGTGTCACGATTACTGCGCACAGGGATGGTAGCTGCAGCAAATCGATGAAGTGAAGGACGAATGCAGGCACTTCAAAAAATAATGGAGATGGAGGAAACACAGAACGGTGGATCGCTATATGGATTGTGATAAGCCTTGCCAGAAATGTGTAGGATGTCAGAAGGTGCACTCAAACACGAGGTCACAGCAACCATCAAACCATTTACACATTGTCCATAAAAGGGTTTAAATGACTTCTCAATGACAAGAAGAGATTTCCAACTCTCGTGGGAGTGATTGTGGGGATATAATGGACTTGGAGTACATACACTACAAACCTGGTAGTTCAGTTCAGTAAGATTTTTATTTATTTGAGTGTGATTTGCATTTGTCGCTCTTTTACAATCTAAATTATGCCCATTAAGCTCATTATGCCCAGTATTTAATATAAATTGGCTATGTTAAATACAGGTGGCACAGTGGCTTAGTGGTTAGCACTGTAGCCTTGCACCTCCAGGGTCTGGGTTCAATTCCCGGCCAGATTTGTTTCCCACCTTTGTTTGCAGGTTCTCCCTGTTCTTGGGTGGTTTCCTCCCAAAGTACATGCAGATTAGGTTTATTGGTCTTCCTAAAATTGCAATTGGCACCCTGTCCAGGGAGTACCCCACTTCATGCCCTAAGTCTCCTGGGATAGGCTCCAGGCCCCCACGGCCCTGAATACAGAATTAACCGGTAAAGACAATGAGTGAGTGAGGGTGTTTTAAATACTCTCACTCACATTGTTAAGTTGTATTATTTATGTTTTAACAGCCTTTAAAAGTTTCAGTATCATTCTGCACATCCATATTATTTTCATTTCTGTAACCAGCATTAGTCAGTCCCATGCCTGGATTAAACTGGAGGGTTGCATGAGGAAGGGCATCCGACATAAAACCTATATACTGTAGATCTGTAGCTATACTGTATAGCCAAGTGTTTGTGGACATCTATCCATTTTTATCTGTTACTCCACATCTACATTCTGAAGCCCACAATTATATTGGATGACGTTTGGATGGTTTGCGGAAGCATTACCGTTTGTTCCAGCATGACAATGCACCTGTGCACAAAGCAAGGTCTAAACAGATATTATTTGCCTGACTTCAACCCCAATAAACATCTTTGGGATAAACTGGAACAGCAAACCCCGCTCCATGGACATCACTGCCTAATGATCTTGGATCTTGTAGCTGAATGAGCACACATCCCCAAAGCCACAAACCAAAATCCAGTGGAAGACATTCTCAGAAGAGCAGAACAGCAAAGGGGAAGCAAAGGTCTGAATTGGGATGGTTCCTGGAATTTAGGATAGTCTACGCATATGATCGGTTTTTCACAAACGTTATAGAGCTAAATCAGGTGATATACGCATAAACGCTGTCCTTTGATCATTTGTGGAATGATCCCAATCTGTTCTCACTAACATCATCTTAGCAAACTTCATCCTGTTTGTTTTTCTTTTTTTATGCCTGTATATTTTAATGAATAATAACCAAAGTATTCATGAAGATCTATTGCTAAAAGCACAAAATCGAATGGAGTTACAGGCTATTCTGTGAATTGTGGGATGAACATAATCTATTCCAGCATTTTGAATTTTTTATTTGCTTGTCAAAACCTTGTGCTTGTGTTAATTTGGCAACATAACAGATATTGTGACAGTGTCATTTTTTATTTATTTATTTTTTAAGCTAGATTGACTGATGAAATGACATTGGAACAACATTAAGTACATGGCGATGGGATGACGTTGAACGAAATGCCCTGACACAATTTTGCAAAACCGACAGCATTAATTCCACTGGAGCACTACGGAGCATGCCGTTGGTGGTTCCCCTTTGCTGTTCTGCCCTTCTGAGAATGTCTTCTACTGGATTTTGGTTTGTGGCTTTGTGCATACATACTGTAACTATAAGCAGCATAATACCGTAGAGTAATCTGGAATCTAAAATGCACCTCACGCTAATGTTTCTCAAAGAAAATGTATTGTATCATTACAACACTAGGAGTTGCATGACATGAGATAGACGCACTGTGTGTGGGAAGGTGTTGTTTCCTTCCCAACCTCCGATCAGAATTCTAAACCCTGTTACAATTTTACGGGGCCATGGATGTGGTGGGAATGGATGTTTTTTAAATCTCCAAATTAAAGTTACAGATTTATTGTTTTGAGGTTGGATTTGCATCATTGTGATTGAGTCATCCATTTAATGTCAGTGTTGGGGGACGTTACTTTTTAAAGTAACTAATTACATTGCAAAATTACTGTCATTAAAAAGTAATCAGTTACATTACTGCGTTACTTTCTGATAAAAGTAACTAGTTCGAGTACTTTTCCAATGCACAAAATGAAAACTCCTCATGCTTGTTGTTTTAGTCAAGACCTTTATAATTATTCTACCGTCATCACGCAGGGAAGTTTGGCCCATAATCTGTACTAACAGCAGGAATAACAGAGGGGGGTGGGTTATCAGGGGCGGGGTGGGGCTTGTAGGACGACTTTCATAGTCACATATTCACACGCTCACAGATTACACAAATTGTCTGAATAACGGATTACATTCTTGAAAATATAACTAAATAACTGAGTACTTGCATGGTGGACCTAACGCGCTAGTTTACTCATTACATCAAAAAAGTCATCCAAGTACACGTTACACCCAACACTGTTCAATATTCCCTCAATATTATTTCATCAAAGTCAGTGTAATTTCAAAGACAATGCTGTCTCGTGTTTTCCCGTGTAGACATCATCGCAACATTGTTACGCCAATATTGATGCAATATTGGGGCTCCTGCTGGGAAAGTAAAGTACTACATCCTGGCGAGGTCTTGTACAGACCGCATGCATGTACTGCATGTACGGCCAAGCATTCAGACAGAATAGTCCTGAAGTATTCAAGAACTTGCTGTAGGTGCAATATGCCATAAAAGATGGAGAGAATGATTTTTTTTTTCCTGCTAGGTGTCAAGCGTACACTCGCTAGTGGATTAAGTGAAGTGTAGACAAAGCAGTTCCACACTGAGCAGTTTCTCAGACTTTCTTTGTGTTATCCAGTCTCAAGCTTTATTGGAGAAGACTTTGTTACACTGTCAAAGTAAGGTTGCAGAAAGTACTAAATATTGCAGGTATGCTGAAATCTACAAAAATGCTGAAGACCAAAAATGTATAGAGTATACAGTATAGTCAATGTATCTTGAATTCCCGAGTGCATCAATCATGTCATCATTAGCTAATATATAATACTGTATATGCACATTTGAGATTTTTCTTTTACTTTCTGCCGCACATATACTGTAAAGCGAGATGGATTATACAGGTTTTTGCACACTTCCAGGGTTTGTAATGTAACAATCTTTGCAGCGCCGCTCCATTCATTTGTTGGCTTCTTTTCTCTCAAGAGGCTCTAAATATTCTTAGGTTGCTTTCACACTTGGCCTTTTTTTTCTCAGCCATCAGAGCATGTGTAATCCTATGTGAACTGACAGCTTTTAAAAAGTGCTGCTGGTATATTCTTTCCCCAGCAGCATCCAATGAAAGACGTTCAGCTTTTTATACCGAACATGGAGGTTTTGGGGAACTTGGTTTAGTGGGTGAGTGATCACAAGGATATTGTTGGGTCTAAAACACTGTCACTCAATAAATAAGTGTGAATGTGTCAGCAATACGAGCTGAAACATAGGGATCATACTGTATCTAGGTGGTGTTTCGCTCTGCAGTCTCACTTCCTTTGTATCACTTCTGCTTTTGTGCTTGGGTGCTGCTGTTGCACTCGATTCCACGAATGGTCAAAATAATCTAGTTTTAGATTGTTGAATAAGCTCATATTTGTATCACAGCCTGGCTAGTCCACTTACACAAGATGGCTCCTGATATTGTGCATCGTTGTCTCGATACATGTGACTTTATCTAACACATTGATAAGTGACATGGTACAATGATGTGCGCACCACTGCAGATGTCTGTGCTTTTACTGGTGTATTTTATTTTATAGAGAGCATGCGCACTACAGGTCGAGTCAGGCCAATTACACTTTAGACACCACCACTCAAAAGAAATCCTGGTGCATGAAGCACTTGAGTGTGAGCAAGTGTTACATGAGACCTCCTGCATCTTTGTTCTAATCTGGCCGGAGCTCATTACAGAGTCTTATAAATTGCTAATGTGTGCAGCCATATGCTCACAGGATCTGTTCATTACTCACATACTGTATGGAGGCTCAAGTGGGTCCCTTGCGCCACCATATGTGGGTTTGAAAAACTTCAATGCCTTTAAACTGGCTGGCCACCTCCACTGTGATTAACCAGTTGGTGGGCAGGAACTGGCAGGAGATTTAACTTACAGTGCATTCTAAAACCGTGCACTTGAAAGTATTTACAGTGCTGCACGCTAATCTACTGTATCTATCTGCTTACCCTGTGTAGTGGTTGCAGGGGTCCTGAGCCATTTTCAAGGAAATTTAGGGCATGAAGCATTAGGAGTGATGGGATGCCAGCGTAGCACAGGGCACAAGCACATACCCAGTCAAACACTACAAACGCTAATCAACCTGTAAGTGGAAATCAGGACACACAGAGGAAACTACCCCAGTACAGGAAAATCCTCCACTCACACAGTTAGTGGACGGGAATCAAACTCCAAACACTGGTGACAGTGCTGATCACTAAGCCACCGTATCGCTAACATGCTAATCTTAAAGATCTAAAAAGAAAAAGAAAAACACATTTCAAAATGTTTGATGTGAGAAGAGCATTATTCAATTTTGGATTAATTTACAGGTCATAGCAATGTATGTGTTCATAATCAGTATGTTATTGTTTTTACAGTAACAACACATTCACATGCACAGCTGTCCCACCCAGATACACTCAACTGTCTCACTTGGACATGCCCATCTGTCTCACTCAGACATGACTTGTACAGGATTATCTCACACTTGGGCTCAGACAACTGTCTCACTTGGACATGCCATCTGTCTCACTCTGAAACATCCAACTATCTCACTTGGGTATGCCTATCTGTCTCACTTGAACAGGATTATCTCTCACTCAGGAACACCCAACTGTCTCACTCAGACACGCCCAAATGTCCAATTGAGACAGATGGGCATGTCCACTGAAGACAGATGGGCATGGTTAAGTGAGAACACCTAACCATTCCCATCTATTTTACTTGAACATGTCATTGTCAATTTAACAATTGTCATTGTTGCAAAGCAGCTTTACACAATCAACATTATGGACGTTTGTATGAATCAAAATGATCAGATTGTCCCTGATGAGCAAGCCGAGGGCGACAGTGTCAAGGAAAAACTCCTTAAGATGGCAAGAAACCTTGAGAGGAACCAGACTCAACAGGGAACCCATCCTCATTTGGGTGATAACGGACAGCAGGGTTCGATCTGCATCATACTGTGTGTTAGGAGGTTGGAAGTTCAGTATAACAGGAGATGTGTTTAAGTTAATATTGAGTCCAGTTTGCTATTGGAGGCTCGGGCAGACTGGAGGAAACTATCAAGCGACTGTGGTCACGAGTTCTCAGCGAACATGCGAGGAGATCTCCAACCAGAAGCGGGACACGAGGATGAATCAGACGGGTCCAGAGGGCTTATCTGTCAAACTCAGACATGGCCATATTTCTAACTCAGACACATTCACTTGTCTCACCCAAACATGCCCAGCTGTCTCATTCAGGCATTCTCAACTGTCTAACTTGGACAGGTCCATGTGTCTCACCCAGACATGCCCAGCAGTCCTACACGGACCCGTTTATCTGTCTCACCCAAACACTTCCAGCTGTCTCACTAAGACATTCACAACTGTCTCACTTGGACGCTGTCTATCTCATTCAGACATGCTCAACTGTCTCACTCCAACACGCCAATCTGTCTCATGCAGAAACGCCCAGGTGTCATGATCATTGTATAGGCTGTTGTCGGTTGTATTGATTTAAAATGTGATTTTTTTTTTTTGTTTGTTTGGTCCAACACACAATACATCCTCATGTGAATCCTTCTACAAACGACACCGCAGTAGTTTGCCTCTTTTTCTCACTTTGTTAAGAGACTAATCTGTAGTCTTTTTTTATCTAACTGTTAATGGAAGCAGTGGGGAGTCTCCTGATGCACCTGATTCATCAGGAACATGTCCTAATCCTCATTTGCATCGTCACAAGTGCAGCCCAGTAACATAAAGATGAAACCATTTCCCAGAGCTTATAACAGCTGTAAGACATCGCTGTATGAAGAGAATGAAGACGGCAATGATGAACAGACTCAACCTTCTTGGTAGCATCAATCACACATACTGCCTACACACACACACACACACACACATACACAGCCAATTCTGCTCCACGCCTGTTCTGCTGACCCAGAGGTCTGAGGACAGTGTTAAAGCAAAGCAATCATAGCAGGGTTTTAAACCATAGCACTGAGGTGAAGCTGTTTCATTCCACCTCCAGCCATGCGTGGTGTATTGAGCGACTATTCTCCGTCTCCTGGAGAAGGTTCTGGAGGCCGGCTGGAAGTGGACCTGTGACCTGAAACATTCCCAGCCTGCTTTAGAGAGCTGAATGCATTAATAATGCATCTATATCTCTGTCAGCTGTGCTTCTACAAGTCCCTCGGCTGCACAGTACATTCAGTTACTTTATACATTTTACAACTTTTTTTCACTTGCACAGCATGATACTAAAACACACCAAAATGTGCCATTGAGGCAAATCTTTACACAATATTTGGTTGGTCGTATAGCACCTCTGACAGTATAAGGCTTCTGCCTATAAGACCATGTAATTGAAGGGTAATAATAAACGGGATTTGACCACTTCTTAACCAAACAGAAATGAGTAATGATTATACACAATATGGTAATTTGTTTCTGCAAGGAGAGTTGTATTTAACATTAAAAGAAAAGGCGTCTCCACTGTCAGAGGCTTGTTACATTCAGTATGTTTTTCACCACAAGTTGACATGACAGGGAAGTTCAGGCTAGAGATTTATGCTAATTTCAATTTCAATAATAATTTAAATAATGGTAGCACGGTGGCGTAGTTAGCACTGTCGCCTTGTGCCTCCAGGTTCGATTTCCACCTTGGGGTCTGTGTGCATGGAGTTTGCATGTACTCCCTGTGCTTTGTGGGTTTCCTCCTGTAACTCCATACATGCACATTTTCAATTTGCCTGTAGGATGTGAATGTTGACTGGACATCCTGCCACAGTCATAAAAATGGGAATAACCACAGTGGTCATCATTGGCCTCTGAGGACCTCATTGTCCCTAGTTGAACTATGGAGGTTATTGGATGGATGGATGGATGGAATTATATAATAACATGCATCATGTAAACACCTCGATCAGAACAGACTGACCCAATCCATCCTGGTCAGATCTGATGTAAAACTTTAACGATCGGTTCAGTAGATAAATATTAGCTTGATTTGAAATTGTCATTACTATTGGACTTTATACACTAATCAGCTGTAACATTACAATGCAAAACATTAAGCCCAGTGTTGTGTACTGTAGATTCTCCTTGATTCATTTTGATTCCATTCCATCTCTCTCCCAGACTGGATCTCTGCCTAAGGAAGGAGCACTGATTGTCACATTTCACTTGCCGTAAAGCACCTGACCAATCATAGATTAGACTCCATTTTTGCAGCCAATCATAATGCAGATGTTAGGATTTATCAGCAAAGATAGGAAGGCAAATCGAACCTTAGAGGCTGAGAAAAATACTTTTACTATTATATTTATAGTCTTTGGGGATCTAAAAAAAAAATGTATTCTGATTGAATGCTTTGAGCATCTAAATGCACATCTTACTGCATCAGCATCCAAGCAAACAGGTAAGTTGGAATCTGAAATTGGATTTATATCAGTCGGTTTGAACAAATAGTGTCTGTGTAAACATAGCTACTGACTTCCTGAAATGGAGGAAAAGCAACAAACACTCGTTCTATCTTTGACAACTCAGGAAGCTGAATGTACCTCAACCAGTCCGGAATAGATTTTACTCAGTCATCATAGAAAGTGTGCTTACTACCTCTAACACAGTTTGGTATCTCTGCTTCTTTCATCTGCAAGACCGTCTAGACACACGATTGTCTGAGACACACTCAGCGGGCAAGATCATCATCTGTCAACTCCCCAAAATCAATGACCTGTGTAAATCAAGGATCATAGTGCCAAGAAAAAAGAGAAGGGCAGTGAAAATTGCTCCAGACACCAAACATCCAAGCAACCACCATCTATTTGTCAAGCTGCCATTGCAAAGGCACTATGGGTCCATTACTTACTTAACTCTGTGCCACCATTTCATCCAGCCACCCAGTTACAGTATTCAACTGTCCCAGTCCATAGATCCTGTGAACCGCTGTATGTTTTTGCACACATACTCATGATTAAATGTAGGTATAAATAGATACATCATACAATGTGGCATTTTTAAAACAAATAATCATAAATACATTTTAAGATGATAAGACTAAATTCATTATCCTGTTAATTACATTTTTAGAACAGGAAGTGTTTAATTAGAGCTCCAAGCACAAAAGGTTGTAGAAATTTTTAGATTTTTTTTTATTCTTGTTCTCTTTAACCATTAAAACAAACTGTGGAGACAATTTCCACGATCCTCAGGCCAAACAAAAAAATTCTCCAAAATCAATTAGCCCTACCTACAGTACAAAAATTTTAAGGTCATGTGCATATAATATAAACTTTTCAGAACTAGCCTGAGGATTTCTGTCTAATCTTATTTTCATTAAATTTATATGTGTAAAGCACGATAATAATAATAATAATAATAATAATAATAATAATAATAATAATAATAATATGTTTACATTTGTAAGCAAAATGGCTACCATGTGCCAATCTATTCTAATATAGTGGCGCCCAATTTACTGAAACACCTGGAACTCATGGTTCTTGTATGGAGTCATTTCAAAGTTAACATTCCTATACGGGACCAGAGGGTGTTGTCACTAATATGGTAATGTTCAACTAACTGCTACTAAGGAATTATTATGCATTTCTGTAAGAGGATTTCTAATAGTCTCTTTGTTGCTTCAATAACATAGCCCCATCAGCCAATCAGCTTGTAGTAGGAATATCACATAGTACTGTGAAAGCACTGAGTTACTGGGCAAGACCTGGCCATCCAGACTGCTATTTGCAAAGCGTGCTTAGATTCATGCCTCTACTGTGGAACCTCGGATTGCGAGTAACTCGGTCTGTGAGTGTTTTTGCAAGACAAACAAAATTTTTAAATAGATTTTTTTAACTTTATAAACAAGCGAGGTTTTGATATACGAGTAGTACGTATGCGCTTTGTCTGCTGAGCGTCAAGTGACGTGTGTTAAAATTGTCCTACAAATTAGCCCCCCTCCCTCCTCCTCCTCTCCTCTCTCGTCTTACTTCAGCCACTAATCTTTTCAGAGGTAAAGTGCAGGTTAATTTGTTTTATTTTTACTTTATATTTAGTATTAATTATTTTTATATGAATATTTTGGGTTGTAGAACGAAACATCTGAGATTACATTATAATTCCTTATAATGGATATACTGTACGTGTGCTTTGGAGTACAAGCATGTTTCCGGAATGGATTACAGTATGCTCGCAATCCAAGGTATAACTGTTTTTATATATAAACCAGATATATATGTAAGCACTGTTTCATTTATGGCATTTCTAAGTAAAGTAAAAAATTATTAATTGATATCACAGCTGAGCTGATATTCAGTATAACAGCACAACCTCGAGTGTGATATTGCATTAATACAATAGTTCCACAAACACTTATTATCAGCAGGTTATATTATAGCGTAAAATGGAAATCTAGTGTGCTGTGTACTGTATGCTGTACAATCCCTTGTTCTACGTAACAAGTAGTGCCCTTGATTTAGAGAGGGATTTGGGATGCAGCCAAAAAACGTGAGCAGCTAGTTCGCTTTGTAGCTCCTTTAAGAGAACAACACAGACGTGAATTTAGAATGATTTTGAAGCAATCACTAAGAAGGCAAAGTGTTTAAGATGATAACGTTATCAGATGTGTTTTCTTGCTGAAAGTGCATCCACGACTGGTTTTGAATGTGGATTGTGGCAGACAGCTGCTCTCTCCTCATTCAAGTTCTGTGGACCGTACCGACCTACTGATAGTTAGCGTGATTAACGATTGTTAAAGATAAACGTCCCGGTGGTGTTACCATCTATTAACGCCACTTGTCCAGTCAGATTACTCAGTCAGAACTAACTGTTTGTACAATACACATTGTAAGCTCTAGAGACCGACAGAAAACACACATGTATCTTACCCAGCCACAAGACAAACTGAGCAGTTTACAGTACATTCACAATAACGAGACCTAATGAGACTAATTAAAATGAACAGGTGTGAGTAATGACCAAGTGGGAGCAGAATTAAACAAACAGAAACTGTTTAGAAAGAGAATTATGGATGTGAAATAATTTCCTTACTCCTCCTCCACACTACAGTACAATTGTTTAAGGATCCTTATCTACTGTATGTTGAAAATGTGACAAATCTGTCTGGAATAAAACAGCATACACTTTCAGATTATGAACGGTGATGTAGTGATGTGAATCTGGTCTTCAGTAAAAATGTTTGTGCATGATGTCTACTTCATTTCATTATTTAATGTAAAATTATGGCTATTGTGATACAATCCAACCATGCAATTAAAACATTTATTTCCAATTCCTGTCCACGATCCTAGAGCTCACGGTACTTGTCTATTTTTTGTAAACATGATGCACATTGGAAATGTAATATTTTCTCCTTCCATATGCACGTGACTTGTACCAATGTTGCGTCATGAAATTTGACATGGACTTGACATGGGCTGTGCCTAGTTTATATTGCTTCTCCATGATGTATTGTGATGTAGTTCGCTTAGGCATCACCATTAAAAAGTCAGCCCTACCCTTCCTACCCATTATACAGATGCTGATGGCTGTAATGTTAAGCTCACATCATTGGACTGCACGCCACACACCAATTATGTGATCCTGATCTTAAAACTCACAATATCATGGGGACAGTGCCATATTTGCATTTTACTTTGTATATTTAAACCAAGGCTTTTGAATACAACATGAGGAAATACATTACACACTTATTTAAAGGAAACATATTGTAGACATTTCTCTGTTCAGTCATGTTTAGACATTCACATGGGGCAATATGAGATCGAGGTTTAAAAAAAGATCTTCTCTTATAAGAAGATCTTCTGCCTTTGATTGCTCTCTGGGGGCCTGTCTCAGTAGTCATTCATTTACATAGACATTAAATTGGCATGTTATGAGAAAAAGGGAAATAAAGGGAGTTTTAAGTATAAAAATGTATTATCTGAGATGTATTTCAGCTAACCTAAAGAAATAGTAAAATATGGAACCTTTCACATAAAGGGTTTCAACTGTGATTTGCTAAGATCAATATTTTAGTTCTTTTAACTGTACTTTGTGGTGGTAAGGTGAAAGTAAGCCTTTTTGGGAGGACATGGAGTATTAATTCAAGCATTTATTGAAATAAACAAATAAATAAATATTTACACACTAACGCTCAAAAGTTTGGGATCACTTGCAAATTTCTTCATTTTGGTTTAATGATTTATTTTCTACATTCTACTACAATAGTACTGGGGATTTCAAAACTATAACTAGATAATACGTATGGAACTAGGTAATTATGTACCACTATTTTGTTATTTTAAGACATGGAGGTCAGCCTTTTTGGAACAGTTATTGCAAAAACAATATTGTCAAATGCATTTGCGAAACCCATCAAGCATCATGATGAAACTGGCTCTCATGAAGATCTTCCCATGAAAGCAAGACCAAACTATACCTCTGCTGCAGAAGAGAAGTTCATTTAGAGTCACCAGCCTCAGAAATCACCAATTAATCTTAAACATCACCTCAGATTAGAGCCGTTATGAAGGTTTTAGAGAGCATAAGTAGAAGATACAGTAAAACCTTGGATTACGAGCATAATTCGTTCCGGAAGTGGGCTCGTATTCCAAAACACATTTTGGTTTGTCTTTGGATAATTACTAACATTACAATTCAATTTAAATTAGTAACATTATAACATTAAAATGAAATGAAAGGAAACACAAGTTTGTGTTTAGAAATGAAATGTACTCATTGTGGATTTTCTTACAAGATGTATCTGACCACCACGTCCACCCAACCTCCCCCTCCCCGCGAGAAACACACAAAAAGACACATGCATTCATATATACAATATTTGTTTATACAATATGAATGTGCAGCCTAATTTATTTCTTATTTCATTTCAAAAGGTCATGTTGCAGAGGAAAACTGCAATTGAGTGGAATAAGTTAAATCCCTTTGAAGCAACACTTTCTCAGTGATTTCTTTCACTTTCTCCAGCTGCCTGTTATCTCTGCACATTTATATTTAGGAGCTGTGTGGAGAATACTCATGGGAGTTTGACTCAAGTCAGCTGTACTGTACTGCATCTCTATTATGCATAATACAGGCATATGGAAAGTCATTGACCACATGTACTCACGTTTTAGTACCTGATATCCATGGTTCACTCATGTAAGGATGCTTTAAAAAAAATTTTTTTTATGCAATACAATTATTTATTATTTATTTAATTGTTTATACAGAGTAGAAATAATAATGCATTCAACCTTAAATATGCAAATATAAAAATAATAATAATAATAATGCATTTTTTATATAGAGTTCAGTTTATTATTGAAAGAAAAAAAGCATAAAGCATATGTTTCCTGCTGAAAGTTGTCACTTAAAAAAAAAGCGAATTCCTGAACAAATATATCTATCCATTTTAACTGCTTCAAAGGAAACTGCATCTGCAAATTATGCAAGTCAAAACCTGAACATATTTCAACATTCCACAGGTCAACCTTCAACTTGCAGAAACCTGTCCAGCTGTCAGGGATAAACTGCTGAGCTAGGTGTGTAATGTTTTACAGAACTGTTATTTTGCTGCTACTGTATATATACTGTATATACAGTAAGTGTATAGGTTGTATTCAAGAACATCTGTACCAGTTATCTGTAATTTAAATCTAATGTAATTTAATGTAAAGAAACTGTATGAATTGATAAAAGTTAGCTTCAATTAACAGTTAACATTTGGTTTATATGGTGGAATGCAAATACAAAATAAACAAAAGTGAATAAAAGTTCTCTATGCTGTGAAATGTCGAACTTACCTGTCTAAATACATGTACGTATGAATGGTTTGACAGCAAAACGTGATAAATGCCATGTTCAGACTTTGACTTATTTTGAAAAAATAAATGTTTAATTTGCAAACTGCTTATTTAAGAAGCTTTAACCCACCATCATTTTGAATAAAGCATGACACCTAGCTTCTAGATTTTTGAGCAAAAGCTGATACGTCATCCTGAGCCAATTGTATCTCTTCCAAGATGCTTCCTGTGTAATGTAGTGGCTGCAATTAAATGGTTTGAAGGTGTGTTCAAAGAGTTTCTTTAGAATGTTGAAACCAAGGGCCATTGCAGCACTCCAGCAGTAATAATTCTCAGGTATTTGTCGCTTCACCTCTGTGATACATTCTGTGATATTACGTTATGTGATTTGGATGTTGTTTGACCACCTTGATATACAGTATACATAACAAAACTACAGTATGTGGGATACGCTTGTGTACTCAAGTGTAACTGAGACCGATGGATAAGGAGGCTGATGATGCTGTAAACCAAAGTTTTTTAATTGTTTATAATATCTTTGATGATCTTCAACCATATTTGTGAATAAAACGTGTTGTGTGCAGCAGTTATTTCTTTGATCAAATTTGATGCTGTTTGACTCACTACAAAATTCTAATCAAAGCATGTGTTTGCTATATTTTGAATTTAAACTCAACCAACATATTATTGACTCTAAACTGTGAACTTAAATTGACACAAAAACTACTGCAGGCTGATTTTTCCACTGGACAAAACTGTGTGTTATAGTTTTTTTTTTTTAATTACACAAACTTTATACTTACCGTATGTAGTAACAATTTTGACAAAATATTTTTTTTACATTTTTTTAGCTTTATATTTTTCATATTTAGTTTTTTTTAGCACCCTTTAAACTCAAAGAAAACATGAAAAAAAAATTATGCCAGTTTACAATAGAGTATACGTCATATTTCTCGAAACAGCAAAAATGGCGTTCTCTCATTTTGCTATAAAACTATTAACATAATTTTTAATAACTAAAATAAATATTTATTTGTTTACTTAAAAATTTTTAATTTTGAAGAATGTAATGTACTGTAGTGTCTTGAATTAATAAGGATGTGTTGAAAATGGCAGGAATACTAAATCACTAATAAAAACACAGAAAGAATGTCAAAGGGTTAGTCACTTTATGTTTTATTCATATGTAGATAAAATAAAAAATAAAAAAACAGCAGCGATCCAGAAATGAGCTAAAAGACTATAGTACAGTATGTGTCAGTGAAAAAGAATAAAAAGGATATAGAGTGGCATCCTTATTAAGAGGTCAGACTCAAATGAAATGGCTCTTTTCTTGTCCTTAATTGCATTCCATAAAAGGCAAACTGTTTCAATGGTAAGTTCATGCTACATTTAAAACCAGAGAAGAGGAGTGTGCAGGGAATTAACATTAGTGTCATGGCAGGAGGTCACTATTGTTAATTAATGATGTGCCCAGAGCATCACAGTGATCAGAGTTTCAATGAGTTCCCATATCAGCACACACACACACACACACACACACACACACACACACACACACACACACGCACACACACACACACACACACACACACACACCACTAAGCTTCTGGGATGCCCTCGGTTTTCACCATCTGATATTGTCTCAGGAATAAATGATAGATGGTAAGGACTCAGTAGCCTTTTGGTACAGACCCAATTTTAGCTCACTTCATTACACGTGTATCGGTGCTCTCTGACTCCCAGAATGCACTGCAGGCTTTGTATCATACACCACTGATTCCTTAAAATGATAATCACAATCCAGTCTGGCTCAGCACAGAAAACCTTTTTTTTTTTCTGTATAAAATTATTATTATTATTGTTTGTTGCTTTCAAATTACTAATTACTTTCTTTGGTCTGCTTCTGTCAAGGGGTCGCCACAGCAGACATTTTTGTCCCGGCTTGGAATAGCAGCAGTGCGTGGAGGGGCCGGGTAGTATGGGGTGTGGCAACAGCACCTCCAGCAGAGCTCAAACCCGGATCCTCAGATCCCCAGACCAACAACTGAAAGCCTTAGCTACCTGAGTCACCACAGACCTTCAAATGACTTGAAAAAGCTCATGAAAATCAAAAATCTAGTATCTCAAAATATTAAAACATTTCTCAAATTATGTTTGTTTGTGCACTCAATACTTGGTTGGGGCTCTTTTAGCACAAATTACTGCATCAATGCAGCATGTCACGGTGGCGATCAGCCAGTCGCACTGCTGAGGCGTTATTGAAGACTAGATTGCTTTGATAGCAGGCTTTAGCTCATCTCTATTGGTGTGTTGGGTTTTTCTCATCTTCCTCTTAACAATACTCCCCAGATTGCCTATAGAGTTCAGGTCAGGTGAGTTGACTAGCCAATCAAGCACAGTAATATCACAGTCAGCAAACCAGTAGGTGGTACAGTAGTTTTTGTAATGTGCACTGAGCATGTGCATAAAACTTGTCAACAAATGCAAGGATGAAGTGCTCATTCTTCTTCTTAGACAGCTGCATTGACTTTGGACTTTAAAAAAAAAACACAGTGGACCAATACCAGCAGAGGACTTGACAGCCCAAATACTGTAATCACCAACTGTGGATGCTTGACTCTGGACTGGACAAATTGGATTCTGTGGCTCTCCACTCTATGCCTCCAGACTTTGAGACATATTTGTTATAATGTACTTTGGTATAATGGTAAACATATTATGGTATGGTGCATGGTACAAGTGTTACCATGTACTATAGTATGGAACTATGAATATATATATACAGTGCAACCTCGGATTGCGAGTAACTCAGTTTACGAGTGTTCCACAAGACAAGCAAAGAGTTTTATTAAATTTTGATTGAAAAGCGAGCATGTCTTGGTTTACGAGTGCCAAGTTTTTTGACACCGACACACACACACACACACACACACACATACACACACTCTCTCTCTCTTGCCTTTACACCCCCCCTCCCCGGCTTCACACAGACACACACACACTGCTCTACACAGAAACTCTGCTCTGTCGCGATTCTTTTCAAAGGTAAGGTGCTGGTTCATTTGTATTTTTTTTTTACATTACAGCAGTGATTCTGTTAGTGTTCGCTCACGCGAGTGTCTTTAGAGAGATTTATTTTTTCTCCGTTAAAACAGTGTTTCCGTTGTGTGTGTGTTTGTTGTGAAACTTAAAAAGCGAGGTGGGGGGAGGGAGGGGGAGTTTTACTGTGTAAGACGAGGTGAGGGAAGGGGTTATTCCACACACACTCTCTCACACACACACACACACACACACACACAAATACACGGTGCACAAATGGAAACACTTATCTTTTGGTATTTATTTTCACTTTTTTAAAAGGTAAAGTGCAGGTTAATTTGTTTTATTTTTACTTTATATTAATAATTTTTCTGTATTTATTTTTTTGGACAGTGGAATGAATTATTTTAGTTTTCATTATTTCTTATGGGAAGGTTTGATTTGGTTTATGAGTGCTTTGGAATATGAGCCCGCTTCTGGAATTAATTATGCTCGTACTCCAAGGTTCCTTTGTATATATATATATATATATATATATATATATATATATATATATATATATATATGTTAATCCTTAATTAGGGTTATATATATCCAATAAGGTACAATTGTATTTATGTAACATTAATTAAATACCACAGTGTATATTGAGCCTCTTTATATTACATACAATAATATGGTACTGCCTTTACTATACCATACTGTAGCAGTAGTACAGTACTGTATTTACAAACATACCATATTAGATACCTGCTGCACTTTGGTAGCCACTGTGGCACCAAATAAGTACCATGCTATTCACCAAAGTATGATAGTACATACTGTACCATAGTTCTGCCATGGTTCCACAGTGCCCCAGTATCTATTCTGGTACTGTATAAAGTCATATTGTGCCTACCATGGTAATATCTGAATTACCCCAGTAATACTATGGTATATTATGGTATGTGCTATAGATTAACATAGTAACATTTCTTATGGTATGAACAAGTTTTTATGTCAAATCATCATTTTGAGGACATGTTAATAAGAGACGTGATCTTGGAAAACTAATAAGATAATGGTTTTATTTCCTCAAATAATGGAAATTGGGTTCTAACCTCGTACAATATAAATTACAAACGATTACACTGCAAATGTCAAATTAATCTATTTACAGTACACCACCTTTGGACAGAAATTCCCTAATTTACATATCCATCAAAAGACTCCCACAGGCTAACTGAGTTGCAGTCATAAATGCTTTTCCAGTGGGTTTCCTGTATTATTAGGTTAGTAAATTTAATTTTAATTTTTTTTTTAAGCCTCAAGTGTATGATCATTAGCCACATCCTAGGAGTCACATGCTTGGGATTTCTGATTAGTGGGAAAGAAAAAAACAAGAAACAGTGTCATTACCCAACACTTTACTGTCTATAGAAAGCCTCTGTACTCTCTGTACCCTTTTTGTACTCTTTTACTACATTTAATCTGAACCTTCTGCCTACCTTGAGACCACACCTCCTGGTCCTGGGCTTGACTCCTGCGCTGGGTCTGTGTGTATGGAGTTTGTATGTTGTATGTATGTGGTTTCCTCCCACAGTTCAGATAGATGCACATTTGGCTAATTGGTTTTCCATGTAAATATTTTTATTTGTTTGTCATTTTTTATTATGTCTGTGTCATTCAATATGAGTGTTTGTATATGTATATACTGTAATGAGGGTGAGTCAAATAAAAACCGTATTATTTGATCATTATTATTATTAAGCTGCCCCTAATATTATTATACCACTTTTTCTAGTGCAAAAATATGCTGCAAGGTTCCTTAGAGGGTGAGTTGCATTTTACAGTGGAGAGGCAGTGGAATCACAAAAAAAAAAAAAAAAATCTACCTTTGTCTCTCTCACTCACAGATGCTTGCGCACACCCCCCACAAAACATATACCAAACTGGAGAGCTGGGTCTCCTGTCATGTTCAAACTGTGCATACAGAAGATTGGTCTAACCGTTTGGGAGTTATGGATGCTTGGTTGGGATCTGGAAAAAAAAACAACTAATTTTCCCATCGGAATCCATTCATTTTGCAATGTGGCTGACGTTCACAAAGAACAAAAAGAAAGGAGAGACAATTGCCTACTGAACCACTTTGTAAAAACTGTCATCCTGCACAAATTAAGCCTCCTGTCTGAATCAAGCAAAAGATCAGTGGTTCATAAGATATCCAGAAAAAAGAAACAGTTATTTTTATTTTAAGTGAGTGCAAGAGATTAAATTAAATCGTTTGTGAGTCAGACATGAACCGACAGGCGTTGCGAAGACAACTTGGCCAAACCACACACCCCTCCATTCACACACACACACCCACACACACAGGGGAAGTAAATAGCCCCGTCTCAGAAACACTATTTCTACACATAAGCAGTTTCACAGTCTTACCAAGGAAAACTGATACATTCGCATCCCCCACATTTTCTCCAGAAATTCTCTAGTTATTATTATTATTATTATTATTATTACTATTATTATTATTACTATTATTATTATTATTATTATTATTATTATTATTACATCATTTATTAAAAAATAGGTGCCACAATTCCATTCAACAAAACAAGTGTATGGTATCTCTCTGTCTCTCTCTCACTCTCTCTCTGTTACATTTTAAATTATTTTATGAAATCTCTTTTCATATACAGATAATTTTTTTTATTACATACAATTTCAGGATTTATTTATTTATTTTTAAATGCTATATATTATTTTGAAATATAAATGGATCTTTCATGTGTATAAATACCTTGGTTACATAGAGGAGATAACATTATATTGGAAAAATAATTATAAATTATTACAAACCAGGTAAAAAATAAAAATAAAAACAGTATAATAAAAAACATTTTAAAAAAATTTTTTGAATAGCAATAGCATGCGCTGCTGATGTTTTGGAGGTACGAATCTCCAGAAAGAACAAGTTAAAACCTAAACAAAAGCTAGTCTTTTGGTGTGTGTGTGTGTGTGTGTGTGTGTGTGTGTGTGTGTGTGTGTGTGTGTGTGTGTGTGTGTGTGTGTGTATACTGTACTACTCACAATAATTTAGGGATATTGTTATTTACAAGAGTGCTTTTCCTATTTGCTCTGAATTTTAATGAAATAAGTAAAAGTTCCCTTTGATATTACTAATAAGGTATGAAAAGAAACACAACTGTCATTAGTTTAATATTTATTACCCCCAAAATTTAGACAATAACAAGGATAGCCCCAAATAACAAAAATTGACGATGTCAGTTTTTTGCCGCAACGACAGCTTGACAGCGGCGTCTCATGCTCCTCTCTAGCCTCATGATGTTGTTCTGAGGCAATGCGTTCCACTCTTCCACAAGTGCTACACGTAGTTCTGCCAGGTCACGTGGGGGTGGGGTACGATCATCCAGTCTCTGCTTCACCTGGTCTCAGACGTGCTCTATGGGGTTCAGGTCAGGGGACATTGATTGCCATACCACATGAGGCACTCCAACTTCCTGAAGTCGAGCTGTGACGATTCTGCCACGATGTGGTGGAGCATTATCATCCATGAACAGAAAGTTGGGGTGTGCTGGCGGAATTGGGGGATGATGATGATTTCTATGACGTCTCTGAGGTAAGAACGTGCAGTGACTGAGCCATCTACAATAACCAAATCTGTTTTGTGCTGACTGGTGATACCTGACCAGACTGTTGCACCTCCTCCACCAAAGCAAACTCTGGGGACCATGTTGACCTCAGCGTATCGCTCACCTCGCCTTCTCCAGCAGCGGTGACCCGACACTCATCAGTGAACAGGACGGTAGACCGCTGCTGCATTGTCTAGGTCACATAGTATTGTGCCCACTGCAAACATTCACAACGGTGTCTTGGTGTTACCTGCAACGGTCGTCTGGAATTTAATCCAAAGCGGTGGAGTCGGTTGGGAATGGTTTGTCTGGAAACCCTAGTACCCTTCACATCTCGTAAACGGGCCTGCAGCTGTGTGGCAGTTGCATAACGATGTCTTGAGTGCATAGGTACTTACTGTAGATACTGGTCATCGTTGCGGTCTGTCACTTCATGGAGCTTCACTCCTGGGTCTGTCATGAACTCTGCCAGTAGTTCTGTGTTTTGATGCAAGTCTGCTGATGACACTTTGAGACACATCAAGTTCACGAGCAACATCTGACCTGCCTGCCACCGACCCGAAGGCGTGCCATGGCCAGGTGGCGCTGCTCGTCCGTTAAGTGACGTCATGTGATCATGGCTGTTTGAATGATGAACTTGGAATGACTTACTGACAATACCAGCTTTTAAACCCACAGAATGTTGAAATTGATGCCTCATTGAAAAGGGTTGTCTTTTGGTATTGGCCCCAATATTAGGCAAACCTGTACACAATGAGACCATTACATGGAAAAAACACAAGATGAGGTGTGTCTATCACCCCAATACAATTGCTTCCCTATCCCAAAAATGTCTGAAGTGAGACAAACACCGTACAGTATGTATGACACCCACTTATTGTGAGTAGTGTGTATGGAATTAGTTTGAAAATATATTTTAAAGACATCAGAGTGACATAATATTGCTGTACGTTAAATTACAGTAAATGTCTAAAAATTACAAAAGACCTTGCATACAAGGGTTAAGAATTTCATTTTGACTCAGCCCTGTAATTATGCACTACACTCTGGTGCCTCGGCTAATCATATTTCTGTTCGCTGCACTCCTTAATTAATATTCATGAGCTTGCCCCAGAGCCCCTGCACACTAAAGGAAAAAAAAATGCTTCAACCATGCTTTGTATAGATAACTGTTATCAGCTTCCTCTGGGGGTTCGGGATATATAGCTCTCAAGACTTTCCTGAACTGAACTTTGTTTCCTCTTTGGGTTTATCTCAACTACAATTCACTGTTTTAAAATCTAGACAAGTGAGAACATTTCATTCTGACAGAGGTGCCAGAGCATAGTGGACATTTTGACAGCTGGTATCTGATTACAAACTGAATAAATAAGCTTTGTGTCTGTTTCTCTTACTTTTGTACAGCACTTTTAACAATTGACATTCCAACACAGCAGCTTTTGAAGAAATCTAGAGATGAACCAGACTCATAAACCAGTGTATCCTCAATTGGGTTACAACTAAATACATTCCTGATGTACAGTAATTGTTTTATGGTCAAGTGGTGAAATGATGACATAAAGAAACCTTTGAGAGATACCAAAGATTCAAATGGAAACCCATCATCTTTGTGACACCAGCTAGTTTCATTATAAATATTTATCTCCTATTTTCATTCTTTGACCTCTGCCATAATTCAGCCAACAGGTTCTCCCAGACCGACTTTAAGGTCTAGGCCCCACTATAGACTGTATAAGAACTGGAGAAACCCTTCATCCATAGGTTTTCTGAAGAGTGGTTTGGAGCTCACCTGTGGGAACTCTGGGCATCGCAATCTTGGCAGGAGCTGATTCCGAAAAAACCTCAGTTTGTCCATAAATATGCAAACAGACGGAGCGAACAGAGGCTGGAGTTTGGTTGGAACAGACCGACTTACTTCAAGATATCTATCTTAGCTTTATCCTAGCTAAAATGCTAAGGTAGCTAATGTTCATTTATAATGTTAATATTACTTTGCATTTCATTGTCATCCATCATCCATACACTACACATCGTCTATGTGACAACTACATTTCTTGTGGTAAGTTAAACTACTACTATTCAGTTGGCTAATCATCTCAAGTGATGCACAGCAGGCAGCTGGTGATTTGAGATATTCAATTCAGCTGTCACTCAAACCTGCCAAGCCCCTAATTATGCACAGTTTTATGGCTTAATCATGAAAATCTAGCTATGGAGACCAACCCCCTTTTTTTTTTCTATCAACCTTTTTTTGTGACGGACATTTTAACATGAGTCTCTAAAGTGAGATTGACTCACTTTTGGAGCCAGTGGTCCTAGTGGTCATTTGAGGAACTGCACATTTTAACACTTGTTTGATATTTGATACATTTTTCAGAACTAGAGGTTGCTCCTTGGTCGTTTTTAAAAAAAATACCCTTTAAAAAAATAAAAAAAAAACTTTCTACACTTGAAAAAACGCCAAACATGTTGTCAAAAAACACCAAACAAACAATCGGAGATATAACCCTAACTGTAAAGCTACAGTATGTTGGCCAATCAGAAGCCTGATGCAAGTCCTTACAGAGTATGTCATATTCATATTATTCGAACCCTGGAGTTCTGGTTCATGTACAGTAGTGCTTGGTCTTACAAGCCAAAATCCTGTCCACATGTCAACACTGAAAATAACGTTTGCTAAATATCATCACACTTAATTATGGAGTTTGCATGTGGCCAAAAGGGCCAAAACACACAGAAAAACCCTTTAAAAATAATTTAAAAAAATACTCATGTATGTGTAGACGAATCCTATGGCTAAAGACTTTTTTTAAAATATAACAAAAGGTTCTAGATTGACTTTTTTTTGCTAAAGACCATAAAAAGTGTGAAGTTAGCAAAAATAAATTCATAAATGAATCTCACTCAACTCTAAGTGTAGTATACAGTAGCTTTTTTTTTCCTGACACACTTTTCTGAAAAGCGCAGCATTGTGGTTACAATGTGGTTTTTAGAAAGTGCTTTAGAAACCTAGAAATGAACGAACACTAAAGAATACCAATTCTGCATTTTCCTTGTCAGTACATTCAACATTTTCCTTCTAGCCCATTTTGCACAGACGCTCACACAGAATGCCCTGAAGACATCATATCATAGATCACTGATTCTTGAAGGTGATAATCGCAATCAAGTGATGCACTGAAAAGCAATTTTCTCACCGTGCTGGTATTGATTGCTGGACCACATGCTTTTAATTTTGAAAAGACGTGTCACAAGAAAAAAAAAAAGAAAAAAAAAAGTGGAGTGTGGAATGAATATCGGGTTATGTAAGCGACATAGATAAGAGCTTTGCAATTTAGCTGATTTAAATAAGACATTCAATGTGCAAATTTGCATTTACACAATATAAGTAATTACAGAGCAGCTCAAGCGAGTAGATTATAATTTCAGCCTTTCCCGCTGATTGACACACTCTCACTCGGTGGTGAAATCTCAATTCCGGGCCAATCTCGCTTTATCCTGAGCATGTATTCAGCGTGAGCAATAAATAGAGAAAGACAAGTTCAGTCTGTGACGTTCAAACTCACTGTAAACTCGGAGTAAACTGTAATTTTTTTTTTTTCTAGATTGATTGAGTTTGAGTATCAGGGTTTTTAAATTATGCAACAAATCCATAGACTCCCATCCAGCCATGACTCAGACTGGTGGATATTCAATGGCAGTTAATTATTTCAAGTACGTTTACAAGTACTGCAAATGAAAGTCATAATCACAGAGTGATGAAGTGTCTGCACTGGGTGATTGCAATACATTATTAATGCCTATCCCTTTAAGAGCATTGTCAGTAAGGCCATCACCTGTATTTGGATCGACATAGTGCATTGCATATCTCAGTGTTTTTTTGTTTTTTTTTTACATTTAAATCTTTTAACACTATCCACCTGGAAACAAGAAATCACTGAACGTAAAAATGTTGTTCCTGACTCTAAAAATGTAAATAAACCAATAGCCTAATTTAAACCACCACGATGGGCCTGGATCCTATTCCAGGAGACTAGGACATGAGGCAGGGTACACTCTGGATGGGTTGCCAATCCCATCTCAGGGCATACAGTACGCTCACACTGGGAACGGCAGTGAACCTAACCTGTATGTTCTTGGGCTGTGGGAGGAAAGCAGAGTACCTGGAGGAAATCCACTAAGCACAGGGAATCTCCATGCACACAGACCCCAAGGTGGGAATCGATCTTGGATCCTGGAGGTGCAAGGCGACAGTGCTAATCATTACACCACCGTGCCGCCACACTTGCCCACAACCATCTATAAAAGTAAATTCCCAGTCTCAGTGTAAACCTCTATTTTTAAGCTGATGTCCTGTGTACATTCTGGCACTCTTTCCTGTTTAAAAATTTCATTTAAAAATATAGATATATTTTTATTTGTTTACAACACATTTTTGTGTTTTTACAATAATGCATCAGAGTGTTTTAACGATTTCTCAAAATCCCCACCGTGACCATGAGCCTCAAGCGCATCACTTCATCTGACGGATATTTTCCAATTGATTTACCCATCAGTCATGATGTACAGAAGATTAAAGACATCACAGTGGATGGTAGGATTGCATCAGGTTTCTGTGCTGCTAGTTATCCTCACTGAAGATTTTTAAAGCTTTAAAGTACACTGTTTCCAACAGCAGTTGTGTGATTTATACCACTGTCAAATTAGCCTATAAAGAGATGCAGGTTCTATATAATGAATTCCACTGAAGTTTGTTTTATATTCAAGTGACTTTTCAGAAAATGTACACAGTTTCCGATGTTACTGTACGTATTTCTCCTTATGTCTTTGCAGGGAGAGAGGGGTGAATCACATTAAACTTATTCAACAGCACTGTTTAATATTTAATTCTGATTAAAAACAGCTCTGACAGTTGATCCACATTAGTAAGGTCAGGCAGTGACGTTGGCTGAAGTCAATGTTCCAGTTCATCCCAAAGGTCTTCATTAGGGTTGAGGTGAGGGCTCTGAGCAGGACATTCAAGTTCTTCTATTCTAAACTTGACGAACCAAGGAGCTCAGTTTGTGCACAGGGGTACAGTCATGCTGCAACAGGTTTGGACCTCTTAGTTCCAGTGAAGGAAAAATAGCAACACTACAGGATACAAATACATCCTATACAATTATGTGCTGCCAATTTTTTGTGACAACAGTTTGAGGATAAATGGCTGAGATGATAAGGTGTCTACATATTTTTTGGCTACCTTCAGTCAGTGTTAACAATGCATCAATGAGCACATTCTCATTCTAAGGTATCGTTTCCATAGTAACAGCTTACTGTATATTATACTGTAATGATATACTGTGTAAGACCTCTTGTATGTTGTACAATATTTCAATATTTCCTTAAGAAACAGAAATCAAGGATTTTACCAAAATATACTATCTATCTATCTATCTATCTATCTATCTATCTATCTATCTATCTATATATATATATATATATATATATATATATATATATATATACACACACACACACACACACACACACACACACACACACACACACACACAGTGGAACTTCGGATTGCGAGTAATGTGGTTTACGAGTGTTCCGCAAACTGAGCAAAGATTTGTAATAAATTTTTAAATCGGAAACTGAGCAAGTATTAGTTTACAAGCGACGAGTATCATGACTCTTATTTTGACACCGAGCGGCAAGTGATCACAACTGAGCCAATGATTTTACTTATGGGTAATTGTCTTCCCTGCTGCGTCCCCTGTGTCAAAATAAGAGTCCCCTGCTTCGTCTTAGTGCTCGTCTATTATAATCAACATCCCCCTCTCTCTTCTGTTTGCGCGAAAAATTTAATTTGGTTTACGAGTATTTTGGAATACGAGCCAGCTTCTGGAACAAATTATGCTCGTAATCCAAGGTTCCACTGTACTACAAATATTCATTCATAAAATCACTGTAGTTTCTAAAGCTGATTAATTTACACCAAGGATAATCAGTTAAAGCATGTTCCCACACACTGCAAAAAAAAAAAAAGCGCCATTTTTATTATCCATATGAGATAATGCCATGGAAATCTTGCCCAGGGAGGTTTTTTAAAAGGAAATCTAAACCACTAGGTTATAGACAGCTTACTGTATAGAAGGACACCTGAAATAAATGTTCAACAAAAATAGGCTTTAGAAAAATTGCCTTTTTTGGTATTAATGCCAAGGACTCTGTAGCGAAAAAAAAAATACTGTCAAGATATTACTTAAAAACTGTATATGGATAAACATTATGGATAAACACCCTGAGATGGTGCAATAATTTGTATTTCACTTACTAAAGCACCAATTATAATACACTGGCTAATACTTTTATTTCTTTGAAATTAGATTGCAACCATCTAATAATAATTGAGAGCATTTACTATTTCAGATAGACAACCATAGAAACTACAGAGAATTGAGATATACAGCATAAAATCTATATTTGTAGCATAAATGAATTTTACTTTAAAATCATTGATTTGTGGTGCTGTTTAGCTGTTTCTCAGGGAAAATACTGTAGACATTTTAGACATTCATACTGTGCGTCTGACATATGCCTTTTAAATTGTTTTTGCCCTTTTTAAATGCCTTTTTATATGTAGTTAGATACACTGCTCAAAACAATAAAGGAAACACTAAAATAACACATCCTAGATCTGAATGAATTGAATAGTCTTATTAAATACTTTGTTGTTTTCATAGTTGAATGTGCTGACAACAAAATCACACAAAAAATTATCAAGTGGAAAAACACACTACAGGGTGATCCAGATTTGATGTAATGTCCTTAAAACAGGTTAAAATGAGGCTCAGTAGTGTGTGTGGCCTCCATGTGCCCGTATGACCTCCCTAGAACACCTGGGCATGCTCCTGATGAGGTGGCGGATGGTCTCCTGAGGGATCTCCTCTCAGACCTGGACTAAAGCATGAGCCAATGACTAGACAGTCTGTGGTGCAACAAAAAAAAGTCTGTTGGTGGATGGAATGAAACATGATGTCCCGGATGTGCTCAACTGGATTCAGGCCTGGGGAAAGGGCGGGCCAGTCCGTAGCATCAATGCCTTCATCTTGCAGGAACTGTTGACACACTCCGACCACATGAGGGCTAACATTGTCTTGCATTAGCGGGAACCAACCGCACCGGCATATGGTCTCACAAGGGGTCTGAGGATCTCATCTCGGTACCTAATGGGAGTCAGGCTACCTCTGTTGAACACATGGAGGGCTGTGCAGCCCTCCAAAGAAATGCCACCCCACACCATTACTGAGCCACTGCCAAAATAGTCATGCTGGAGGGTGTTTCAGGCAGCATAACATTCTGTGAAGAGCACAGGGCGCCAGTGGCAAATTTGCCAAACTTGGTGCTCTCTGGCAAATGCCAAATGTCCTGAACATTGTTGGGCTGTAAGCACAACCCCCACCTGTGGACGTCGGCCCTCATACCACCCTCATGGAGTCTGTTTCTGACCGTTTGTGACCTGCTGGAGGTCATTTTGCAGGGCTCTGGCAGTGCTCCTCCTGTTCCTCCTTGCACAATGGCAGAGGTAGCGGTCCTGCTGCTGGGTTGTTGCCCTCCTCCGGCCTCCTCCACCTCTCCTGATGTACTGGCCTGTCTCCTGGTAGCGCCTCCATGCTCTGGACACTACGCTGACAGACACAGCAAACCTTCTTGCCATACTGTAGCTCGCATTGATGTGCCATCCTGGATGAGCTACATTACCTGAGCCACTTGTGTAGGTTGTAGACTTCGTCTCATTCTACCACTAGAGAGAAAGCACCGCCAGCATTCAAAAGTGACCAAAACATCAGCCAGAAAGCATAGGAACAGAGAAGTGGTCAGTGGTCACCACCTGCAGAACCACTCACTTTATTGGTGGTGTCTTGCTAATTGCCTATAATTTCCACCTGCTATCTATTCCATTTGCACAACAACATGTGAAATTGATTGTCAATCAGTGTTGCTTCCTAAGTGGGCAGTTTGATTTCACAGATGTTGATTGACTTGGAGCTACATTGTGTTATTTAAGTGTTCCCTTTATTTTTTGAGCAGTGTATAAAAGATGATTCTGCAACATTTTTTTATACACCATGGCACTTGTGTTGTGTACAAAGTAACTACTGTACGCCTTACGATTAAAAAAGTTAAAAACAGCATAGCAGTAGTTTCCACCTATTTGCAATTTAAATCACGTGATAGTAGTAAATTAGATTAGATCAGATCAGATCAAATTACATTAGATTAGATTAGATTAAACTTTATTGTCATTGTGCAAAGTACATGTACAGAGCCTATAAAATGCAGTTCGCACCCAACCAGAAGTGCATAAGTGGCCTATTTATATAACAATGTGCTATAAAAAAAAAACAGAATATGAACTGTTTGTCACCAATACTTGAAAAAACATGAAAAATTTATTCTTTTTCCAGAGCTGTATATATGTGTACACAGTATACACAGTAATATAATTATTGTTATTTAGAGTGCGCATTTAAAGGCAATGACATCACAACACATCAAATAACCCAAGATCATGCAGTACTTGCACGGCTTTAATAACTCAAATAAAACAAATGCAAATAATTTGTAAACAAATTGAGTTAATGCTTTGTTAAAAATTGAGTTAATGCTGGTGCAATAACCCCGGAATTTGCAGTTACACCAGTTTTTTTTTTTTTACCTTGCTGTTTTAGTGAAAAAGCAAACAGCTCAGCTGGTTTGTGACCATCCATCTTCCTCTTGATGACATTCCAGAGGTTTTCTGGAGTAAACTGCTATATAGGTATATACAGTGGCACTTTCATATTTCAGACATATTAACTCAGTTAAAGCTGTCGGAATTGAGATTTGGTCTTAGTGACAACAGAGATCTCTTAACTCATTTCCAAGTTGTTAAAATTTTACATGTCACACACAAGCTCAAGGCTGGACTCAAAAATCCAGATCTCTTCGGTTCAGACATTAGCCCAGCTAATAACATCAGCTATTTCTCATGTCATTCATTGGACTCAATGTATTCCACCACTTTCAGTCTCATGTCACAACAGCTTGTCAGTATTTTGCCATTACAAGTTTTTGAGCTAGCCTGCGATGATAGCCAAGAGCTCCATGTCATTGTGACAAGCTGATTTCATTCTCCATGTTTAAAACTTGCATAAATTAATTTACACCAAACATAATAAGTTAATGCATTTTCTTTTCCCCAGTGGCTTCTTTAAAATGGAAAAAAAGACACTCCATGTTTATTATCTGTGTGAGATTATGCCAGGAAAATCTTGGCCAGTGTAGTTTAGAAAAAGAAAAAAAATCTACACCACCAAGGGATTCATTCACTATTGATGTGTTTTTTGCCTGTTATATCCTTATTGTATCAAAAAATTTATCATACAGATTTAACTTGACCCTCTTTGGAACTACTTTCATCTTAACAAATTCATGTGCTTTGTTTGGGTGTCTGAGATTTTCAGGAGAGATCAAATCTAACCTGTCCCTTTTTATGCTTATTGTTTTTCAAATGGAAAAAAAAAAAAAAACTTTTCTCTCATTGGTTTCCATTCATCCTGCTGACACTAATACGGAATTAAACAAGCCAGAGAACGCACCTGAGCTGCACCGATTTTAGCCATGTGAGACTTCACAAACGCCTCCAGCAAATTACCACCACGTATGCTCCAGCCCAATGTGATCAGTTCCTCAGTGTTAGGTGATTACTGCAGACTGAAATGGATGTCAATGTTATTATTTGATCCATTTAAACAATCGATCTTCATGTGTTTTGTTGAAATGCAGTCTCCAGACTGTTAGTGAGCCTAATGATAGCCTTGAGTTCCCGCCTGTTCGCCATCGTCATAACCGAGTCAGAACCAACGTAAGGATTTTGTTTTGTTTTGTTCATGTCCAGATGTACAGTTCTTTTAAAAACACCTTGAAAATGTAAGTAGTGTAAAAATCAGTGTTAATGTCTAGTGTACTTTACCCACAATGTACGGTTTGTGTTGGATAGATGTCACTCCTGCCTCGCACACTCAGTGATAAAAACTTAACAGCACTTGAGATGCAAAGCTTGCCTATACAGTAAATACAAAAAAAAAAAAGATAAAATAAATTAATAAATGCCTTATTTAGGGTTTCACATCTGGTAAAACTGGTAGAAATCATCCAATCCACATGAAAACCCAAGATTCTATTTAAATATCACAATCTGCATGGCTTTTACGTTCAGGAGTATTAAAATTAAATTAAAGGTCCAATTATATAAAATGATGTTACCAGAGATGGAGAATAGAGACTCACTTGAATGATCGGCAGCAACTGTTTTCCTTCAGCATTAGTTCATGTCAGAAATAAAAAAAGTTTTACTTCCTAATGATGCAACATATTTCAAATTTAAATTCCCAATTCTTTGGTTATATTAGAAAAAGATTGTGCTTTGTTTTGGTGTCTGAGATTTTTATTAAATTAATGTGCAATCTTTAACGTTTGTTAAATAAATAAATAAATAAATAAATAAATAAAAAGTTGCTAATACAGGATGCGCCAAAATATATAGTACTGAAATTAATATTACGTACCTTGTTGTCATATATAGTTTATTTCTCCTCAACTATATCGTTTATTCTGGATTCCAAAGGTTGCTACAGACTCCAGCCAAAGGAGACGGATTTGTTTGCATAATGCAGGAATGATTCTTGGCAGATCTTCACAGTTGAACACACTCGCCTTTAACATTCCCCTCAAGCAGGCATCAGGTTGTGTCAGATCGGGGAAATGGGATGGATAAGGTAAGGCATTGTTCTGCCACCTTTTTTAAACTCGGTCCCCGTTCACGACCGCTTCCGTATGAGCGGGAATAATACTCAACTATGGACACTTTTTCCTTTTGTCAAGAGACTCCAATACGATTTCCAACATCAACTGCACAACGCGACTCCCTTTTCACTCCTGGGAACTGTGTGTCTGGAGCGACGCCCTGTTGATGCATCCGATCCGGGTACTGCATATTTTGGAGCATACTGTAGTACCAGAGAGGGTGAATAAAATGAAACATCTGTGAACTCTTGTAAGATTATTTTACTCTTTCTAAGCGACTGCTTCTATCCCTGTAGTTAGTGTCTGGTCTGATGAGCGGCCTTCAGCTTAACAGTAGACTTGAATGGACGTGATTGGCTTCAACAAACAACAAGAGAATCGTCTCGGGTTACTTTACTGTAACCCTGTTCCCTGATAAAGCGGGAACGAGATGCTGCGTGAAAACGCTATGGGAACATCTCTTTGTTGCCCGGTTGTGAAGCCTGTGCATGTCAAACCCGCCGAATACCTTCGGCTTATAACCTGTGCCAGGCATGACGTCACCGAATAAGGTGCACCTGCAGGTTATAAATAGGAGTGAACCGGAAACATCCTCAGGTCAATTTTGTCTGAAGGACGTCCAGGCACGCCAGCAGTGCGGCATCGGAACGCAGCATCTCGTTCCCGCTTTATCAGGGAACAGGGTTACAGTCAAGTAACCCGAGACGTTCCCTTTCAAAAGCTACACTCAATGCTGCATGAAAACGCTATGGGAACGAGAATACCAACGCCGCCGCACTGCAAGTGTCTGGACCCCCAGGTTGTGTAGCGTGTGCGCACAAGCCGAGGAGGTCTCAGACCTAGCTCTGGGATGCTGACTGAAGGATCCGTGAACCCGAGTAGCATTGACATCCAGACTATAAAATCTAACAAACGTGTGTGGAGAGGACCAGCCCGCCGCATCACACACCTGCTGCTGGGGGACGCCTCTTGCCAAGGCAATTGATGAGCCAATCCCCCTGGTTGAGTGAGCCCTGATTCCCAGAGGCGAAGTGTGACCACGCGCCTCATAGGCTAGGGCAATGGCATCTCTCACCCGGTGTGACAGAGTCTGTCTAATGGCAGACCCCCATGGCAAATAAAGAACTGCTCTGACTTACGCCACTGGCTAGTGCGGTGGACGTAGATCCTAAGAGCACGTACTGGACACAGTAAGTGAAGTCTTTCCTGCTCCGGAGCTGTGAAAGGCGGAGGACAGAAGGCCTCGAGAACAACTGGGTGCATGGTCGAGAATGGAACCTTGGAAGATAGTTCGGGTGAGGATGCAGAATAGCTTTAGACGTAATAGCCATAAGAAAACCCATCTTAAGAGGCAGAAGCCTGACAGGCGCTGACTCTAGTGGTTCGAAAGGGGTGTCGGCCAGGCCTTTGAGTACGATAGTTAAGTCCCACAAAGGGACCGTCGCTCTAGTGGGCGGCTTCAACCGTTTAGCTCCACGAATAAAACGGGCAACTAAATGGTGCTTGTCCACAGAAACCCCATCATTCAGAGCGTGACAAGCCGAAATAGCAGCTACGTACGTTCTGAGCGTACTAGGGCATAAGCCCTAGGACAACCTTTCTTGCAGAAACTCCAGCACTGAAACAATCTGGCAGTGAACTGGGTCTACATGTCTTGCCATGCACCAATTTTCAAATCCACTCCATTTGAGGGCATAAGTTCTCCTAGTGGAGGGAGCCCTGGCACTTAAAATGGTTTCAATTACGCTGGCTGAAAGCCCAGCATGTCTTAGTTGGTCCGTTCAGGGGCCAAACGTGAAGGTTCCAGAGCTCGGGCCGGGGATGAAGTATTGTCCCCTGCGCCTGAGACAGAAGATCCCTCCTCACTGGAATCACGCAGGGTGAGCCGTCGAGGAGAGATATAAGATCCGAGAACCACACTCTGGTCGGCCAATGGGGCGCTATCAGTAAGAGGCGCAAGCCGTGTTGACGGACCCTCGCCAGGACTCCTGGGAGCAGAACTATAGGTGGAAACGCATAAAGGCGTAATCTGGGCCACGTGTGGGCCATTGTGTCCAGACCCAGGGGAGCTGGAGGAGTCAGAGAGTAGTAAAGGGGGCATTCTGCTGCCTCTTATGAGACAAAGAGGTCCACCTCTGCTACGTAAAATCTTTCCCAGATTAACTGACTACTTCGGGGTGGAGTTTCCATTCCCCATGTTTTACAGCTTGTCTGGATAGCAAGTCTGCTCCTACATTCATATGCCCTGGAATGTAAATCGCCCTGAGGGACAGGAACTTGTCCTGTGCCCAAAGCAGAACCTGGTGCGCTAGCTTGTTCAAGCGGCGCGAGCACAGTCCACCCTGGCGATTTATGTACGAGACTACCGCAGTGCTGTCCACCCGCACTAGGACATGGTAGCCTCTCAACTGCTGGAGGAAGTGTTTCAGGGCCAGAAACAGAGCCATCATGTCGAGGCAATTGATGTGCCACGCGAGAAGATGACCTCTCCAGCTCCCTTGTGCTGGACGGCCATCCAAGACCGCACCCCAGCCCGTGAGGGAAGCGTCTGTCGTTAGCATCTTGCGATGACAAGACGGACCTAGAGTGGGACCCAAAGTCAGAAACTGGGGTCTGAACCACATAGAAAGGGTACGAAGCCCCCGGCGCGTAACCCTTATTAGCCTCTAGGGGTTGGCCCTTGAATGAAACCCCTTGGCTCTTAGCCACAGCTTAAATGCTCTCATGTGCAGAAGGCCCAAAGGTATCACCGTGGACGCAGCTGCCATGAGGCCTAAAGATTTCTGAAAGTGATGAACAGTGACCTTCTGGCCTAGCTTGATTTCCTTCAGGGTGTTGAGAATGGATTCGACACGAGCAGGAGACAACTGTGCCCGCATTGTGACCGAATCCCATGTGACACCCAAATATGTTGTCCTCTGAACAGGAAGGAGAACGCTTTTTGTGGCGTTGAGTCTCAATCCTAAAGAATGAAGATGGGCTAGGACGACATCCCGATGTCGAAGCGCTAGCTCCTAAGACTGGGCCAGAATCAGCCAGTCGTTTATGTAATTCAAAATACGGATGCCCTGGAGTCATAAAGGAGCCAGAGTTGCATCCATGCATTTTGTATATGTGCGGGGTGACAGAGCTAGGCCAAATGGAAGGACCCAATACTGGTAAGCTTCGCCCCCAAAGCGAACCTCAGGAACTTCCTGTGCTGTGGCAATATTTCTATAGAAATATGCGTCCTTTAGATCGATTGTCACAACCAATCCTCTAGTTGGATTTGAGAAACAATCATTTTGACAGTCAAACTTTTGAATCTGGATTTCTGAGATAGCGGTTCAAGCCGCGAAGATCCAAGATCGGACGCAACCCTCCCCCTCTCTTGGGCACCAAAAGGTACCGACTGCAGTAGCCCGACTCTCTGTCTGGGAGGGGAACATGTTCTATGGCCCCTTTGCCCAGCAGAGTCTGTAACTGCTGGGCCAGCAGATGTGCTCGATCCGGTTTCACGGAAGTGGAGACCACGCCGTTGAAACGCGGAGAACGATGTGCAAACTGAATCCTGTAGCCTGTGCCTACAGTCCTTTATACCCAAGGAGATACACCTGGCAGTAGTTTCCACGCTGCCAGCTTCTCTGAAAGGGGCACGAGCTTTGACACTTCGGCTAGATGGGGGGGGGGGGGGGTGTTAGGTGTTGGGAGATGAAGTGTGGCAGATGATGCCTGAACACCCAACTTTTCATTGGAGACCGGCGCTCCCCGAACACCAGTGGTGGCGGGGATTGAACACCGGCCTCCCGGGAGTGCCAGGGAGGAGGCCCTGTTTTGTGATGAAAATCCAGGCGCCCCTCCCCGGGGGGAGACACCCCCATGGCCCCAGGCGCACGAACTCAGGGCTTCTTCTTTGAAGAGAGGAAGCTACTCAGATCCGGTCTTTTCGAAGCAGATTTTTGAGAAGAGCGGCGAGCCCCACCCCAGTCTTTACGGGGGGGTGCGCGGCTGGTCACGCTCTCCTTCTGCACCTCACGCCTGATAGGGGCCAGACCTGGCCGGGGCCGGGTGGCCGACGGTCCCTGTTCTTGAGCACGGCGGGGAAGGAGCCTCCCAAAGGCCTGTTCATATAGCTTTGCCTCTCTAAACCTAGTGGCGGCGGAAATTAACAGCGTCGCCAAAAGGCCGGAAGGCGAGATGGGGGCATCGAGGAAGACAACAAGATCCTTATCCTTGATGCCCGTGAGGTTCAGCCACTGATGCCTCTTCGTGGATACCATGGCAGCCATGGAACGGCCCACAGCACGGGCCGTCCGCTTGGTTGCACAGAGAGACAGGTCTGTGGCTAGGCGCAGCTCTGCAAACGCCCTGTCATCAATAGCCCCGCCGCTGCTCAGGTCCTTCAGCAGGTCAGTCTGGTAAACCTGCAAAACCGCCATGGTGTGCAGTGAAGCACCAGCCTGTCCTGCTGCCTGAAAAGCTTTACCCACAAAAGCAGGTGTCAATCTGCACGACTTGGAGGGGAGAGTAGGCTTTTTCAGGGAGGATGATGTCCCAGGAGAGAGATAGCCCGCAAGCGTCTCTTCTATCTGGGCATCATCATATAACCGCGTGCCTTTGCATCAATAATATCATTCGAATAAGTCGAAGGAACAAAAACACGCGATGAATACAGCTTGCTCCATGAAAGAGTTAATTCATCATGGACGTCACCAAAGAAGGGGAGAGAGAGACGTTGAGGCTCCTCCCCCCGGTCACCCGACAGACACCTGTCGCTCAATCTCGAACGCTTGGGGGAATCTCGCTGCTGCGGCCAGTCGATATGCAATCGCTCGACCGCACGCGTTATAGCCTCTAATAATTCCTCAAAAGCTCTGTCAGCACTGGAGGAGCGTTGTGAGGAGGCTACTTCCATGGAAGCGAGAGAGGAAGATTCTTCCGATCCTTTACAAGAAGCGCCGGAGCGCGCTTGCGAAGCGGAAGCTAAAACTTCCTGATCCGGAGAGAGCGAGAGAGAAATCGGAAATTCCATCTCGTGCGCGTCTGCCAGATCAACACGCGAGGCTCAGGAATGCGCCGCGGCTCGCGGTTTCTCTTTAAAGAAAGCGAGCCGCGCGCCTTAATAAGGAGAAGATAGTAGTACTCACATTCTCCCTGAAGCCCGAGGCGAGCGTGTTGTTCCCAAGCACTCGACAAACTCGCCATATCGGTGAGTTAATGCTGTTATTTTTATTTCGCTTTCGCTACGGCTTGTACATGCACACGCAAACACAAAGCGGTCCTGAAGACAAAAAGATCTGAGGATGTTTCCGGTTCACTCCTATTTATAACCTGCAGGTGCACCTTATTCGGTGACGTCATGCCTGGCACAGGTTATAAGCCGAAGGTATTCGGCGGGTTTGACATGCACAGGCTTCACAACCGGGCAACAAAGAGATGTTCCCATAGCGTTTTCACGCAGCATTGAGTGTAGCTTTTGAAAGGGAACTGGACATGCTCATATTTAGGAAGCTATAGTTGCTGAACTAAAGCCATTTCATAGCCAGTTATTATCAGTACTTCTCCACTATACCTTTTGACCTCTAGAACTACTTTGCAGGATCTGCATCCGGATCCCCTGACCTACTGAAAAAGCTTCTCTACTGTATGTCAGTATGGTTTATGGTTATTTTTTATTATTTATTTATTTATTTATTTATGTATTTATTTATTATTAACTGAAATAAGTTGTTCACATTGCCCTTGAGTTGCACCATCGTTGAATCCAACTTCGAGAATCCTTTTTTTTTTTTTTTTAAATCCTCTGTGCTGCAGTTTGTGGTATTGTACTGCATGGTGTGTCTTCCCCTTCTTTAAACTTCATCAATCTGTGCACATATGCAAACAGTGGGAGCCTTCATATAATAGAATACTAAATAATAAAAAAAAAAAAAAATGCAAACCTGTGAACCTGAGGGTTTTTTCATTATTATAATTTTTTTTTATTTCTCTAATTTTTTTAAGCTTCTCTTGTGTGGAGTTGAGATTCCGCCTTAATGCCACTTAATCGTTTCCTAACAGCAGTCGTTCCGTCTCAATTATATTTATATGATCTCTAAAATCCTTTCTAATTGTACCCCTACGCTTTATTGCGATGCTCCCCCTAATACAGAAAAAAAAAATCTATTTTTCACCAAGTGTTCATTTTAAATTCTCAAGTGGCAAACTATGTAGATTATTCAGTGAACAGGAGCATGGGTTTTGCTTAAGGCTTTAATGCCTTAAGGAATCGCACTAAGCATTGTCTCTACCGCTTTACAATACTTTGGGGAAATCATACTGTTTTGTGAATGATTAATCCGTCAGTTTCATGATGTCTTGTGTAATTTCATTCTTCTGTGTATTTCTGAGAGCTGATGCAACATTCAGAGCAGATGCTAATATTGCTTACATCTTAAAAACTATTTAAATGAGAGAGCAAGATAAACAGTATCGTGCCTGATTTATAGTCCCTTCTGATAGTCTGGAATAATGGCAAATGCAAATGTGTGTATTTATTTATTTATTTATTTATTTATTTATTTATTCGTTTAAATTGTGAATAGTCAGTCAGGTCTACTGTGGTGCGATGTGCATGTCTTGTCCACCAATCCACAAGAAACAAGGGCCTCACTCAACAACACTCAATAGATTGAGGCAGATGAAAATGATGTAAGATTATATGCTTCGCCCTTCACAATTGTCAGCTTTCAACCCAGCTGAACATCTATGGAAGATTGTGGATTGTTGTGTTAGACAATGCTCTCAACCCTCATCATCTAAATACTAACTGAAGAAATATTGCTTGGACACATTATATCATCATTATTATTCTTCTTATTATTATTCTTATTATTATTATTAATGTATTCATGTATTATTTATTATTATTATTATTATTAATGTATTATTTATTATTATTATTATTATGTATTCATGTATTATTTATTATTATTATTATTATTATTATTATTATTATGTATTCGTGTATTATTTATTATTATTATTATTATTATTATTATTATTATTAATGTATTCATGTATTATTTATTATTATTATTATTTTAGTATTTCCCCCCATCAGATCAGTTACAAAGATTTGTAGAATCTTCGGTATGCCTAGGAGCACTGGATTTTTTGTCGAGGATTACTCAAACACTTTGTCTAGAGATCTATTTAAACTAAAAAGGAGGGTTAAACAATGAAACTGCCAGGCAGGAGGTCTAAAGGAAGACCAAAGAGGAGATTTATAGATGTAGTGAGAGAGGACATGAAGCTAGTTGGTGTGAGAGAAGAGGATGCAGATGATAGGGTTAGATGGAGGCAGACGATTCGCTGTGTCGACAGCCGAAAGACAAAGAAGAAGAAATAATAAAATCTTAAACTATAAATGGTTATACTGCTTTCATTTGGAGAAACTTTCATTCCCTCCTGCACCTAAACATAACCTACTGTAGAATAACTTTTATTATGCGACATTGATGTTGAGTGCCTTTTATAATAATATTTGACTTTTATAATAATCCTTTCCCCTCGTCTCAGCGTCTATACTTTTATTTTGTTTTTGTGATTGATTTTATGTATTTGTTTGTGATTTTCATTGTGGTAACTAGAAGGGCTCTAGGAAATGAAGTGGATTTTATTTAAATAATCCTGTTAGTCAAAAATAAATAAATAAATAAATAAATAAATGAATGAATGAGTAAATAAGTAAATACTGCTACTGAGCCCGTAAGCACCCTTCTGTAAATCCTTATTAGTTTCAGGGCTGCTGTGCTCCATTTAAGCAGCTCCAAAGCTCTCTCAGACTGCTATCATATGTATGATTACCAAACTAATTCTCCAGGGAGGGATTTAAGCTCTCAAAGGAGACTGGATTAACTGAAAGGCTGATATTCCATCCATAGCTATCTACTACATCTATCTATCCATCCATCGTTCTTTAGATGCACTATTCATGATGAGTGCATCGCTTCGTGTACTTCCCTTCTTACCCCATCACGTCTGGACTCATCCGACCATCTTAATTTCTGATTATACTCACTAACCAGCCCACACAGCAGTTTAGTCCCAATTATGCGCGGGGATATAGTCTTACTATTAAACATAGCTGTGATTTTTCTATAATGCAACTTCACCAAAAGAGTATGTGATCTGCATTCACGATTTTTTTTTTCTTTCCCTAATCGTGTTTCTACCAAAAAGTTTACAGTTTACTACCATCCTTTCAGGATTTAATAATGTGCTGGATGGTTCATAACCCAATTTTATTAATTTAAAATCTTTTTTTTTTGTTTTCTTCGCCTGGTGCAGCCCAATAATGTGACCTGTCTGGACTGGCTGCTTAAATTGAAACTCAGAGAGCACATCCGCTCAGTGTGTGTGTGTGTGTGTGTGTGAGTGAGTGAGAGAGAGTAGAAAAGCATCTCAGTTGAATATTGCGGGGTAGCGGGTGGATGGTTGATGTTTTTCTACTTCCCAACTGACCAGTTTCTGTGATCCTGTGCCCACTGTAGCCTTACATTCCTGTTCTTGGCTGAGGGGAGTGAAATCTTATGTGGGCTTCTGTCGTTGGAGCCCAACTGCCTCAAGGTTCAACATTTTGTACTTTCTGAGATGTTTTTTTTTTTTTTTTTTTTTGGAAGTATGTTTTGCTGTACATCATATTGAAAAGTCTATGTACAGTATGGCAAAACCTTAACTTGTTGTCATCCTGAACTCCTCCAGCACATTTCTGCCAAGAGGTTGAGACTTGGTCATATACATATATAAAAATGTAAAAAGAGCTAAAAATATTCTGCATGGAGGAGTGGGCCAAGTCTCCAACCTTGTTACAGAAAGAGTGTTAATGCTATTCGTCTTTTCAGGGCATCATATTTATTAAGTCCAATAAGTTAGTTATGAAACTGGTGTATTGTAGTGTAGGGGGAAAAGAATCATTCAAAATAATATGTTGTCTTTAAAAAAAAAACAATAATAATAAATAAATATAACAAAAAGTATATATATATGATTTCCCTGCAAGATTAAACTGAAAATATTACATGTACTTTTTTCTTTTTTTTTTTTTTAACTAACCAGTGTTTAATGAGTGTGAACTGAGGAAGGCGGTTTGCTTTGATGAAGCTCTCTGAAGACCACTCAGATCTGGTCGTCCCCCTTTGAAGCAAATTCTATGAAATATTAATTCCGCCAACTTAAAAGTTGAATACAACCCAGCTGTTCTAGAGAAACATTTGGAACATGAATTTTCATGCAAGTGTTCTGGAACTGGGCTAAGAATCCTTTAACACATTATCAAAACCTAAAAGATTGAATGCTGAAAAATGTTTAAATCATTTAAACTCTTAAAGTTGCATGGTTAAAAAAGTAAAGAAAAAAAAAAGAAATAAATAAAAACCACTTGTTAGTGGGCTTCGTTAGAAAAGAAGGCTTTGTTTTGCCAGGGAGATTAAAGACTGGACTTTGAAGAAATGGAAAAAGGTCATGTGGTCTAATGAGTCCATACTGACCCTATTCCAGAACAATGGAAGCATTGCTTTTATGTGTTTCCCTTTTTACTCTGATGCACGCTTCACTCTGGTATAGGGTGAATCTGCACTCATTAGACCACATGACCTTTATCCATTGCTCCAAAGTCCAATCTTTATGCTCCCTAGCAAACTGTGAAGCTTTTTTTTTTTTTTCTAAGAATCATGCATACTGGCCACTGTACAAGCCTCTGGAGGCAGTGTTATGATCTGGGGTTGCTTCAGTTGGTCAGGTCTAGACCTTGGTTGGTCAACCTGAATGTCCTAAAGAAGCATTGGTATCCTAAAGAACCATGCTGTTGCATCTAAGAAGTTTGTTGTCCATGATGACGCAGGTAAATCCCAAGACTCAAATTGTGAAAGAGTGGTTCTGGAAGCACAAGGAATCATTTTTACCCTTGAACTTGCCACCAAATTGTGGACTGTAATCAAAGCTAAAGGTAATTACAATTCTTTTTTTGGCCAGGCAGTGTATTTTAGAGTGACTCAACCCACCCAAATTGTATAGGTTTTTCGGAATCCACCAGATTCAGCTTCTCATCAAGTCCTTTACAGAAAGAAAAAAAATTTATATATATATAAGAACCTGAATTCGACGCTTGAGATCTACAGTAGTTATTTGTATGGTAATAAACGTTAAAGGCATATTACTTAGCGTCAATTTAAAAATGAACTCTTACCTTGCCTTCTAGAGAAAATGATATCCGAGAATCACAGTTACTGACATAAAATGCATCAGAGCCTGCCCTTAATGAAAATGAAAAAGCTTTTTTGGGAAGACCAAAAATACACAGACATTTTAGACCTATTCAGACAGTAATCAATAATGACTGGGGTATCTTTCAGTTGGCACTTTGGATTGGAGCTTTTAAAGCTGCCCTTCTTATCCATCTATTCAAAAGCTCACTTAGCTCTTCCAACCCAACAAAGAACCACTAGATATATAGACTGGGAAATGCATAGGAGTTGAAATGAGCGAGAGTAGATTTTATTTTATTTTATTTCATTTCATAGGGACATACTTCAATAAGAGGTAATGGAGAACAACTAATTCCACTTTTCTACTTGGCCGTAATCCACAACCTTTAAAAATAAAATAAACTCCAGAGATTTTTTTAGTAAGTTTGCTTTCATGATGCTGTGTTGCCTTTTATAGATCAGTAAAAGTACCTGCAGTGTGAAATGCCAAGAATCTTCACCAATATTTATTTTATTTTAGTGAGGCTAAACTTAACAATCGGGTGAGGTAGAAATAACCTGGGTGTAAGATGGGATGCCAGTCCATCACAGGGCACCATGGACACACACACACACACACACACACACACACACACACACACACACATTAATTCACAGTTATCACGAGCTATCCACTCACTATGATAGGAGTTCAATCAATTGATAAATTATTACTCTTACTATGCACTTAACCTCTGAATTTATTGATTAGATCTCATAGCTTCTCCAACAAATGGTATGCTGATGACACTCTACTGGACCACCTTACCTTCATTCACCACTGGAGATGCTTAGACAACCTTTCTGATGCCACTACCCGGACCAACCTTAATGGTGACAAAATAAAACTGTGAAAAAGAGAACCACAGGTTATATCCAAGACCTTCTGAAGAGACTTCATTAGGTACACCTGTTCAACTGCTCGGTAAGGCAAATGTCTAATCAGCCAATCACCCTGTAGCTTAATGCATTTAGGTATGTAGACATGGATAAGATGATCTGCTGAGGTTTAAGCTGAACTATTGTTTCTGACCATTTACACCCTTTCATGAACACAGAATAACATGCCTTGTACAAAACCCTAATCCTCTCATACTGGGTTCTTGATCATAGTGCTCAATCCAATAGCAGAGCATCATTGGGATGTGGTAGAAGGAGATTCAAATGATGGAGGAGATTCAAATGATGGATGTGCAGCTGACAAAGTAACTGCAAGATATTGTCATGCAAATATGTACAACAAACTCCAACACAAATTGATGAATTTATGCCTTGAAGATTTAAGGCATTCTCAAGGCAAAATGATGTCCAGACGTATACAGTACAGTGGAAGTGAAGTGGCTGGATTTGGAAAATCTGGGGATCCCATAGGATAAAGCCTGGACTGACCATCTCAGCCTGTTGCCATCGCAACAAAAGTCAAAGGAAAAAAAAGGTATTAATATATTTTTTTTAAATAGTTATTTGACTATTTTACACATGACTCTTTTTGAGATATAAAGAGCAAACAGGGGGTGATGTACTTACAGCATTAAAAATGAGCTAAAACCATTGCTTTCTGTAATTCCCTTAAGGCATTATTTCTGTGCACGTCTGAGTCATTGAAAGTCGTAGGCTAAATTTTTATAAATATGTAGCTTCATTAAAGTTTCAGGGATGCTCTTGTGGGAAAAGATGTTCATGCTCGGCAATGATGAAGAGCCAATACCAACAGGACTATGGGAGCTTTGTGGGATGTAAAGGTTAGTTAGATTAGTTTTATGTGCATGATTTCATGTCCTCAGAACCAGGCTATAGGGCTCTGCAGGGAAATAATCTGTTGTTTTTGCACATACTGGTCATCACCATCACTCTTGTTAACAGTAGTAACAATGTTCCTAGGTTTGAACACTCCTCTTCAATACCCTGATAGGACTGCTCTCTTCAGCAACACATGCTAGTCAGCGCTTCTTAAAAAAATGACTTTTTTCTGGCTTTACATGGTGAGGTCGGTGATGAGGGAACAAGCAACACTTGTTCAATCCTCTTCAGTCTTCGAGAAACAGGTATTTCAAGCCGCGTTGACAGAAAGCATCCCAATCACAAACTTACCCAGCTATGAAATTGCACCCAGGTTACAAGCTGCAAGGCGCAAACAGACTCGCGGAGCTATACTTCTGGGCACCGATTCAATATGTATATATCAGACAGCCTTGATGAAAAATGATGTAAATGACACAACACTAAACAAATGTATACTTATTGATCTTGTTTATCTGCACACCGGTCTAAAATGTTATTAATAAAATGCAAAATTGTGTTAATGATGAGGAAGCTGACGCACATTTGAATCTGTTTACATTTTATCAAGACCAAATCGTAATCAATGCAAATAAGATCAAACTTTAAAGTTATTCTTGATAAGTATGCTTTTGAGTCATGCCTGTTTCTTAAATCCATATACACCAGACAGCTACCATATGTAAATAGCTTGAAACCAGGACTTATACAATACAAAACATTTCTTTGTTTGAAATCTTAAATGAAACAACTGTTCTCTCATACCATCACACCGTTCCGTTTACTATACACCAATCCTGGTATAATCTATCTTAATTTAATCTAGTCAAATATAATCAAATTCTAGGGAAATCTAGTCTAATCATGTCTAATATTAGTAAAATACATACCATTCTTAGTCTCATACGCAGTAGATGAACCTTTATAGACTCCTTTGTTGAAAGCCGACAGGGGCTGTTATGCAACCTTTTAAAAATATATGAGCAGCAGTTTGAAAATGCACCAATCAGCTAAAACATTACAATGCACAACATTATGCCCAGTATTGCAGTATTATGTTCCCCTTATTGTACCAGGGCAGGTCTGGTCTCTCAGGGTGTGGCAGGATCCTTTGGGTGCTGTGAGTTGCAGGGTGGGCCCTCTGTGGATCAAACTTGTTTGCCTGGTGCATCCCATGGATGCTTGATTGGATTGGGATGTACAGTAGGGAGTTTGGAGGCCGTTTCGTAAGCCTTGGGCTCTTTGCTTGCTGGGCCGTGTGAGAAATGTGCACCTTGTGTTGTAGTGCTCTCGGTGTTCTGCTGCCTTCCTATCATGGCCAGCATTGATATTTTTGTCAATTAGGGCTGCATTAGACTTTCTGTGGAATCGGACTGGACAGGCTGCACTTTGGTCCCTGCCGGCATGGTTGAGCCTTGGGTGTCCACAATCCTGTCAATCCTTTACTGGTACATAATTGATCATCAGTGTTAATGTTATGTGGTGTTGATGTTATAGTTGATCAGTGTACTGTATGTGGTTGGCTGGCCTCGCATTTCTTAAAAAAAGAAGAAGAAGAAAAACATGATAGCCTTTGTCTTCCCTCCCAGATAGCTGTCAGTTGATGGTGAGAGCTCTTAGATGCGGGTGAAATTGGGGAAAACATGTTGATAGTTGACTGATAGTTATCATATGAGCAGGTGAGCTGGCAGATGGATGGGTAGGTGGTCAAATTAGGAGAAAAAATATATATTTTTTTATTTCTCTCTCTCTCCAAGTTGACATTGCTGATAAGGTTAGCTTTTCTGTGAGGAGGCTTTCATTTATGTTTTGTCTACTGATGTACGCCCTGTAACGTTCTCTCCTGCTGTTGTCTGCTGTTTGTTTGTCCATTTGACTATTTTTACCCATATAAAACTCATATACCAAGTATACAACTGGGATTCCAATTCCCTGAACTGTCATCAATTACAGATATAAATGTAACTGACAGCACACCTAGAGTGCTAGACTTTCTGTGAAGCAGTTAACGAGGCTTGTTTTAGTTATTTAATTATTTATTTTGTATGTGTGCTAGAATGAAAGGTGTTAGATAAAAAGATGGGGGACTCACTATGAGGCAAATGGATGTTAACTTCTAAATCGAACAAACAAAATCATGATTCAGTAACGATAAACATACAGTCGGCTATAAACGGTTAAGTAATGTGCAAGCAAAGCAAGAATCAGAGTTGTAGAAAAACAGAAATAGTTTCATGCACCAGGTACGAAAGTACAAAACATCAAACAAGACTTAGTATATTGACAGATGAGCAGAGGAGAATATACATATTGGGTAATAAGAGTCTTTCTGTGCAGTAAGCGTTTCTGCAAACCATATTTGCAGGCCACAAATTACAGCACAGTTGTTTTTTTCCTTCACCTACCTGATGATGAGCCATGATACAGTGCCCCAATAGTGGTAGTCTGGTCCCTTGACCAATACTTGGGCTTGAACTGCCAACCTTCTAAGCATCCACGCGATGAGCTACCACTGCCTTACTAGGAACAATGGAAGATTGGTGATAATTCTGGTGTTGCCAAAGGGTGTTCTATGTGTGCCTTTCTATCATGGCCAGCATTGACTTCTTTCAGCAATTTGTGTTGCATTGGCTTTTTTGTTGGATTGGAGTACACCAACTGGCCTTTGATCCCTACGAGCATGGGTGAGACTTTAGTACCCATGATCCAGTCACTTGTATTGGGCATCAATGTTCACGTCACCTATTGATGGTCATAATGTTATGGATGTTTGCAAAGGTTTTAGGCAAATGTGAAGAAATGCTGTAAACTAAGTATGCTTTCAAAAAATAAATATTTAAATTGTTTATTTTTATAAATAAACAATTTAAAGATTATAAAATTTAATAACCAAAAGAAATATGAAAATCTAATTTTGTAGCACCAGACTCAGGTATACAGTATGAATAAACAGTTACACCAAGCAGGTGTTAATGATCATCAATTTCATATGAAGGCTCAAATACATTCATTAACTGAAACAGAAATAGCTGTGTAGAAGGGAGAGGAAGATCCAGACTCTGCTCACAAACCTTATCAAAACTGAGCACAGCAACCAGATACAAGGTTACAAGATGATGTTTACAATGATGTAACAATGGTTACAATGATTTCAAACTGGGGTTTCAAGATGTTTAAACTATTTTGAAGAAGCATGGTGGTGGTTGGCAAAGAAACCTCAATGAAAAATACATCATGCTTAGTTTTCTTTGACACTGGAAGATATCCAGCAGAGCCAACAACAAAGAACTTGTAGAATACAGTAGGACTCAGGTATCCCCATCTACTGTCTGAAAAAGTCTGGCCAGAAGTGGTCTTTCAGGAAGAATAGCCATACCATTGATGTGGAAACAAACCTAAGTGACTCAACTGCACTCAAAGTTGAGCCATATGAACCAATATAAAAAGATGGCACCGGTGAAGTTAATTATAAATTATTATTTTACTGCAAATTATGTTTAGTTAAATTGTGTTTTATAATGCAATATTTTAATTTGTAGTGTAATTTTTTTACTTTAAAATGATGGACAGTCATATGAGCATATCCCACATTGTTTTTGAGTTTGTATGTGACAAATAAAATTTACATTTGAAACTTTTCAAGAAAACACGGGGACTGGGGTGCAGAAAATTGGCATTCGGTACATGAAGAGACAGCATGATTTGAGGCGTTTCACCCTGCTTTTGAGTTTGTTTAAAAACTACAGTATGTGCAAATGTACATAAAAGCATGGCAATTCTGGTATGGCAGGGAAAGAGTGGTCACACTAAATAACCATTTGATTTGGATTTTTCTAGTTGTTTACTTTCCATATTGTTAATTTATCGAAAAAAAAAATCTATTATCACTTCTATTTTTGAAAGTATTCTTACTGTACAGCATTGCTAGAATATTTTGTACAATACTGTACATCATGTGTTTTACTTAAGAAAACGTCTCGGGTTACTTAGCTGTAACCCTGTTCCCTGATAAAGCAGGAACGAGATGCTGCGTGAAAACGCTATGGGAACATTTCTTTGTTCTCCGGTGAAGCCTGTGCATGTCAAAATCGCCGAATACCTCGGCTTATAACCTCTGCCAGGCATGACCTCACCGAATAAGGTGCACCTGCAGGTTATAAATAGGAGTGAACCGGAATCATCCTCAGGTCAATTTTGTCTGAAGGACGTCCAGGCACACCAGCAGTGCGGCATTGAAATGCAGCATCTCGTTCCCGCTTGGCAGGAAGGAACAGGGTTACAGCTAAGTAACCCGAGATGTTCCCTTTCAAAAGCTACACTCGATGCTGCATGAAAATGCTATGGGAACGAGAATACCAATGCCGCCGCACTGCAAGTGTATGGACCCCAAGGTTGTGTAGCGTGTGCGCACAATATCCAAGGAGGTCTCAGACCTAGCTCTGGGATGCTGACTCAAGGTTCCACGAGTCCGGAGTAGCATTGACATCCAGACTATAAAATCTAACAAACGTGTGTGGAGAGGACCAGCCTGCTACATCTACATCTTGTAGATGTAGACGCCCTTATCCAGAGCGACTTACATTTTCATCTCATTATACATTTGAGCAGTTGGAGTTAAGGGCCTTGCTCAAGGGCCCAACAGGGACAACTTGGTGGTAGTGGGACTTGGGGGGACGCTGGGGGGACGCCTCTTGCCAGAGCAAGAGATGGGGCAATCCCCCTGGTTGAATGAGCCCTGATTCCCAGAGGCGAAGTGTGACCACGTGCCTCATAGGCAATAGCATCTCTCATAGTGTGACAGAGACTGTATAGTGGACGCCCCCGGTTGCGACCCCCATGGCAAATACATCTACATCTAGGCATTTGGCAGACGCCCTTATCCAGACCGACTTACATTTTTTCGTCTTAGATGTTTTTCATTATACATCTGAGCAGTTGGGGTTCAGGGCCTTGCTCAAGGTCCCAACAGGGACAACTTGGTGGCGGGACTTGAACCTGGGACCTTCCAAACCGTAGACCAATGCCTTAACCACTGAGCTACCTGATCCCTGCATGTCAAATAAAGAGCTGCTCTGACTTACACCACTGGCTAGTGCGGTGGATGTAAATCCGAAGAGCACATACTGGACACAGTAAGTGAAGTCTTTCCTGCTCCGGAGCTGTGAAAGGCGGAGGACAGAAGGCTTCGAGAACGACTGGGTGCATGGTCGAGAATGGAACCTTGGGGAGATAGTTCAGGTGAGGATGCAGAATAGCTTTGACTAGCCCCAGGGGCAAAGTCTAGGCAGAATGGGGATACTGACAGAGCCTGCAGATCCCCAATCCTCTTCAAAGAAAAATCATTTTAAGAGACAGAAGCCTGACAGGTGCTGACTCTAGTGGTTCGAAAGGGGTGTCAGCCAGGCCTTCGAGTACAATAGCTAAGTCCCATAAAGGGACCGTTGCTCTAGTGGGCGGCCTCAACTGTTTAGCTCCACGAATAAAACGAACAACTAAATGGTGCTTTTCCACAGAAACCCCATCGGTCAGAGCATGCCGAAATAACGGCTATGTATGTTCTTACATGAGTACTAGGGCATAAGCCAAAGGACAACTTTTCTTGCAGAAACTCCAGCACTGAAACAATCTGGCAGTGGACTGGGTCTACATGTCTTACCATGCACCAACTTTCAAATACACTCCATTTGAGTTCTTCTAGTGAAGGGAGCCCTGGCACTTAAAATGGTTTCAATTACGCTGGCTGGAAGACCAGCATGTCTTAGTTGGTCCCTTTCAATGGCCAAATGTGAAGGTCCCAGAGCTCGGGCTGGGGATGAACTATTGTCGAGGAGGATATATTAGATCTGTTGAACCACACTCTGGTCGGCCACTGGGGCGCTATCGATAAGAGGCGCAAAACCTGTTGACGGGCCCTCGCCAGGACTCCTAGGAGCAGAAATATCAGAGGAAACGTATAAAGGCATAATCTGGGCCACGTGTGGGCCATGGCGTCCAGACCCAGGGGAGCTGGAGGAGTCAGAGTAGTAAAGGGGACGTTGTGCTGCCTCTTGCAACGCAAAGAGGTTCACCTCTGCTATATAAAATCTTTCCCAGACTGACTGAGTCCTCTTTCCAGTCCCCATGTGTCACAGCCTGTCTGGATAGCAAGTCCGCGCCTACATTCATGTGCCCCGGAATGTAAATCGCTCTGAGGGACAGGAACTTGTCCTGTGCCCAAAGCAGAACCTGGTGTGCTAGCTTGTTCAAGCGGCGCGAGCACAGTTCACCCTTGCGATTTATGGATGAACCTTCCACAGTGTTGTCCACCCGCACTAGGACATGGTAGCCTCTCAACTGCTGGAGGAAGTGTTTCAGGGCCAGAAACAGAGCCATCATTTCGAGGCAATTGGGGTGCCATGCAAGAAGATGACCTCTCCAGCTCCCTTGTGCTAGACGGCCATCCAAGACTGCACCCCAGCCCATGAGGGAAGTGTCTGTCATTAGCATCTTGCGACGACAAGACGGACCTAAAGTGGGACCCAAAGTCAGAAACCGGGGTCTGAACCGCTTCGAAAGGGTACGAAGCCCCGGCACGTAACCCTTATTAGCCTCTGGGGATTGGCCCATCAGTGAAATCCCCTGGCTCTTAGCCACAACTAAGATCTTTGAAAGTGATGGAGTCACTTTCTGCCCTAGCTTGATTTCCTTCAAGGTGTTGGAGGATGGGTTCGACACAAGTGGGAAACAGCTGTGCCCGCCTTGTGATCGAATCCCATGTGACACCCAAATATGTTGTCCTCTGAACAGGAAAGAGAATGCCTTTCGTAGTAGCGTTGAGTCTCAATCCTAAAGAATGGAGAGCAGTTAGGATGACATCCCGATGTCGAAGCGCTAGCTATTAAGACTGAGCTAGGATCATCCAGTTGTCTATACAATTCAGAATACGGATGCCCTGGAATCATAGAGCCAGAGCTGCATTTTATATGTGCGGGGTGACAGGGGTAGGCCAGATAGAAGAACCCGATACTGGTAAGCTTCGCCCCCAAAAGCAAACCTCAGGAACCTCCTGTGTTGTGGCAATATTTCTATATGCGTCATTCAGATTGACCGTCACAAACCAAACCTCTGGTTGAATTTGAGAAACGATCATTTTGGCTGTCAACATTTTGATGTTCAGCCCAAGAAGATGTAAAATTGGACACAACCCCCCCATCTCTCGTCTGGAAGGGGAACATAATCTATGGCCCCTTTTCCCAGCAAAGTCTGTAATTGCCAAATCAGCAGATGCGCTCGTTGCGGTTTCATGGAAGTGAAGACCACGCCATTGAAACGCGGAGAACGATGTGCAACGGACGGGGGGGGGGGCAGGGTGTTAGGTGTCCGGCATCCTGAAACATGGCAGGAAGGAACCAAGCACCTAACATTTCGCTGGAGACCTCTGCTTCCCGAAACACCAGTGGTGGCGGAGATTAGACAACGGCCCCCATAGGGTGCCAGGGAGGAGTCTTTATCCCTTATTGGAATTTTTACACATCCCTCCCCAGTAGGAGACACCCCCGTGGTCCTGGGCACGTCAACCTCAGGACTTCCTTTTTGGCGGAGATAATGCTCCTCAGGTCCGGTGCTTTTTTTTTTCTCTTTGAGGCGGATTGCGAAGCACGACGAGTTCCTCCCCTGTCTCTACGAGGGGGTAGCTGGCTCATCACACTCTCCTTCTGCGCCTCACGCCTCGTGGGGACCAGACCTGGTCGGTACTGGGTGGCTGACAGTCCCGACTCCTGAGCACGGCAGGGGAGATCTGCTTGTAGAGCATCGCCTCCCGAATCTAGTGGCGGCGGTGTTTACAGCGTCGCCAAAGAAGCCGGAAGGCGAGAGGGGGGGCATCAAGGAGGAAAACGCGATCCCTGACCTTGATGCCCGTGAGGTTTAATGACAGAATTCTCTTTGTGGCAACCGTGGCAGTCTGCTTGGTGGCATGGAGAAATAAATCTGTGGCTCAGCGCCATCAATAGACCCGCCAGTGCTCAGAACTCTTAGTAGGTGAGCTTGTTATGCCTGCAAAATCGCCATATTGTGCAGGGCAGCACCAGCCTGACCCGTTGCCTGAAAAGCTTTCCCCACCAACGAAGATGTTAGTCTACACGGCTTGGTGGGCAGTGTGGGCTTTTTCAGGGAGGATGAGCTCCCAGGAGAGAGATAGCTTGCAAGCGTCTCTTCAATCTGGGGTATCATCCTAAAACGGAATGAATAAGGGTTATTCCATGAAAGAGTTAACTCGTCATGGAGGTCGCCAAAAAAGGGGAGGAACCCTCGTTGAGGCCCCTCCCCTCGCCACCCGACAGAAACCTGTCGTCCTACTTTGAGCGCTTGGGGATTTAAAAAAAATATAATTTATTTATTTTTATTCTTTTATTAATTAATTTATTTATTTTGCGGCGAAAGAGGAAATCTATTCGGCCCCTTCACAAAAAGCGCCGGAGCGCGCTTGAGAAGCGGATGCTAAAAACTTCCTGATCCGGGGAGAGCGCGAGAGAAAGGGGGAAATCCCGTCTGATACACACGCGATCCCCAGGAATGCGCCGCGGCTCGCGGTTTCTCTTTAAAGAAAGCGAGCCGCGCGTGAAGTGCCTTAATGGGGAGATCACAATGCTTGCACTTTCCTTGAAACCCAAGCACTCAAGAAAAAGTCGTGGAGATCGCCCTCCGAAAGAAATCACACGGAGGCACGCATCTCTCAACCAACTCTTGCCATTATTGGTAAGTAAGTTTTTTTTTCTTTCCTACCGTGATTCTGTTGCACACACATACACGCAAACACAAAGCGGTCCTGAAGACAAAAAGATCTGAGGATGTTTCCGGTTCACTCCTATTTATAACCTGCAGGTGCACCTTATTCGGTGACGTCATGCCTGGCAGAGGTTATAAGCCGAGGTATTCGGCGGTTTTGACATACACAGGCTTCACACCCGGAAACAAAGAGATGTTCCCATAGCGTTTTCACGCAGCATCGAGTGTAGCTTTTGAAAGGGAACTACTGAACTTATGTGGTTTTTATTTGCAAGTATAATTCTATCATCTTAGTTTAGCCCCAAAAGTGAAATGGTATCTGATTACACCCCAAAATGGTTAGAAACGTATTACATTCAATATGTCATGTAACCGTTCAATACCTTGGATATGACATTTACTGCGTGAGAAAAATCACAATTAGCTAGCAGGATTATAGACATCTTCATGCAGGCTGTACTGAATTAGTTAAACCAGCTTCTTACCCAACATGGTCTGTTAAGAAAGATCCCCCAGGCTAGATTAAGATTTAGATTCAAAAGTCGGTTTCCAATAATCCAATGACATCATCATAGCCAAGCTATTTAAATGAAGTTGTTTATTAGACAACACTGTACTCATTGTAAAATGCCATTTTGTACTGTTTAATACTGTTCTGGGAAATATCAGGAATTTATATGTTTTGCTGTGAATTATAATCTTCCTTTCGAGCTACAGTACAGTACAAATCCTCAAAGCTTGGCAAAACCCTGTCTCACAAATTTAGTGGATTTAGGCTCAATCTCCAACCTGTGGAAAAAGCTTTGGGAGTTCTTGTTTACGGTTATGCATTCATTCAGCCGGGTTGTTGCGTTATTATTCATTTATAATGCAAAACGTCATTTGCATCATAAAGTAATAATTCAGTTATGGTGTTAAGGGAGCAATGATGTGCCTCCATGGCTGGATTGCTGCACTAATATCACTTCCACTCTAGACTTGTTCTAATCTCCAGTTTATTTAATTACTGAGCGGTTTCTATTACCTCTCTGCGTTACTGTGTGTGCAGTGGTGGATGCTGCCACGTACTGTAGCTGTGCACTAAACACTTCGCATTTCGACACAGATGAATGCACTGAACTCTGTGGCTCGTAATATGTGAGAGGCTTAGCAAAGAGGCAGCCATATAGTAATTCACAATCATTTCCATTACTACTCTTTTGGATCCACGTCTCCGAGTCTGATTGATTCCCCCCCCCCCCCCCCCCTTTTCTAACTTGTGCATGTATGCTGCTAGAATGTTAACATTGGCAGAGGTCTATCCTTTCCCTCTGCTCTTTTCTTCGGTGAAATATTCAAATAGATGAAATTTGCTGTCTACGCAGACGTTGCATGCATAAACGTCGTCTTTCCTGCAAAGCTTTCTATTTGCGTTATCGACTATAAGGACCACGATTTCTTGCAATTATGAGCTTTCTTTTAAGACTCTGTGCCTCAGGTATTCATCTTTAAAGCAGAAGAAGCCTGAGTCACACTCCACTGGTTCTATTTGTGACACTCATCTGATCTGAGCCTTTTTGGTAGTGTAGCTATTCATTAGTACATGGCCGCCAGGAAAAGGCAGAATAAAGGGTGTGTGTTGGTATTCTAAAGGTGTAGCGACACAAAAAAAGAGGTCGGCATCTCAGCAAGGAGACGACACCCAGGTGTTAGTCAAACCTGAGGAATATGCTTGTAGTTGCCCACCTTGGCCAGACAAGGCTTTATGGGATGCTGGGATGCAAATGTGGTCATCTCACATGGTAGGTGGGAAAGCTACCACTAAGCCACTAATGCCCTGGATGAACTCTCGATGATTTAATTCCCATTAAAAAGGAAGTGAATGGAAAGACAACATTTGCACTTGCACTACCCCGGGGTGACAAGGGTATGATATGAGAAGAAAAGCTCAAGGGGGATTTAAAAACCACTACAGTATACAGGTGTAGAAAAGGTTCTTCATTATGAACAAATTGTTCTGTGTTCACAATTTGCACCTTAAGTCCAAAAGTTACATCAATATTTGCACATGCAAAGTTAATTAAATTCAGACTTGGATTGTGAGAGAATTTCTGTGTGGCTCGTTCAGATTATTAAAATCAGCCTGCTTGTAGTTCTTGAGTAGAAGCGCCCGTGTCTAGGCATTTTAATAGCAAGTTAAAAAAAAAAAAATCAGGAGCAGAAAGTGCAGACAGCGAAAAGAATTAGTGTTCATGTTTTTCCTCAAAATAATATCGATTGATTAAATACTGTTTAGGATCCTTTCAATACGAAACCTTTTTTGCATGACTCAACAGTGTCCTATTTAAAGTATTTCATGTTTAGCTTGAATTACAGTACATTCCAAAATCGGAAAAACTCAAGGGCAGCATTCGCAATTCAAGGTCCCGTATTTTTCTACATTTTTAAAAAGTTAACACAGGTCTCACAACATGCCAGTTATCTCTCCATAAACCTTCACATAATGCATTTTAATACTTCCAACTCCAATTCAGTGTCTACAGTATGTAAATGAGCTACTGACGAGCCACACCAGAGAACCACAGAGCTGAGCCAGGGGAGGGGATTTTCTTATATGAGGTCACAATAGGGGCAAAATCTACCTGGCACTGATCAGTAAAAAAAAATGGAGAAAAAAAACATTAAGAAGTTTTTTTGTTTGTTTGCACACACACACATACACACGCACACACACACACACACACACACACACACACACACACACACACACACACACACTACAGATCCATCTGAATGTCTGTCTTAAAATGACTAAAAAGAGAATTCTGCATAATAGGTCTCCTTTTGTAAGATTAATAAAAAGTAAATAATTAAATAACAGTGGGTTTATAGTACAGGAAATATGAATACATATAATTACAAACTCAATCCAATACAATTGATCTTAAAACAATATATAAAAGATACACAATCCTACACACATCTGAACTCAAATGTTTAAGGTTACAGCTCGAAAAAGACCATGCTGGCTATTTGGTGAACACAAACAGAGCTAAATCTCCCCTTGTTTCTGTTTCCTCTGCCTTTTGATCATCCTGCCTACACCTTGTTTTGTTTTTTTTCCTTGTTCAAAGGACATACCCTTCTGCTGCAACAAGTGTCTCAGCTACACTGAAAAAAAATGATATTAAAGAGTGTGACATTCAGAATTTGAAGAATTTATTGAATGCCACCTTAACAACTTCAAGTAGTTCTAGTCCTGTGGGAGAAAGAGGATTCATGTAATCAACAAGCCCATGACCAGTCTTGTTCTCCGCCTCTGATGGCACACTTAATCAGTTGTCTTGCATCTCTCATTAGTCCTGGGAGGATTGAGGAGCCCTCGGAGCATGAGCCACCTCCATTAATCCTTCTCCTCCATTCCTCATGTCCCGTCCAGATCTATGTGGAAATCAGAGAAGCAGTGGGAGGAACGTTCTCTGCTCTCATGTTGCCCTATGTGTAGAATGTAAAAAAGAAGAAGAAACGATAATACTCAAGGTGTTTTTGCATGTAAAGGTGGATTTATAATGATTTAAAGGTTCAGTATAATAGAACACAATTATGAGAGTATTATATGGGAACCTCTAGTCGTTTGTAATAATTGCGAAGGTTGTCTGTGATCTTAATCCTGTGCAAAATCGGCCATGTCTGCGATTTGTCAAGTAAAAATTCCCCTGCAAATGACCCACCATATTTCGCCCTAACACAGTGGTCCTGTGATGATGTTAGTCCTGTGCGAATCAGCGTGCCTGTGATTTGGCGGGGTTGTACTGTATATCGAGGTTTTTCTTTCCTGTGCGCCTTTTCATCCATCTTCCATGAAGAATTGAGGCTGCGTTGGAGTGTGAATAGGGCTTATGATCTCCTGCAACATTAATGCGCTTATCCCAGCATTTCACTATTGGAATTGATGGTCATGGTCTAAAGTTATCCCAGTACACCAGACCCATGATCAGACTGCCTGCTTCACATTTAAAACTCTGGCCTCCCAGGAACTCCTCCAATGACCCAAGCATGTGTGAATGGCTTGGAGCAAGGTCAGGGCTGTATGGGGTGATGTGGCAATAACTCCCAGCTGAGCTCCTGTAATGGAGCTCAGTGAACGTTTGTGCATCAGTTTCCACAGACAGAAGTTATCAGTCGATTTCTAAAGACCAGACGTTCCATCGTCATTCATGGACATACGGCATTCTTTTAACATTTGCACAATTCAAATGCTTTATTGTGGCTAAGAGTCACTATACTATGCTGTCCCAGTTTGATTTGAACATATCTACAAAATAATGTTTTTCTGGCTGATGGCACATTGTTAGAGGGGAAAAAAACTAATAAATTAATGGAAATGTTATGTTTCAGTAAGCACCTCTCATTATGGATATCTGGTGCATTATTATTATATCTATGCCTAGTTAATTTCCCATAATCATACTTAAGAACGTTACAGCTTTGTGACAATGACTCAGAGCCGGTGTTATCTTTAATACACAAAGTTGTGACTACGGATAAGTAATTACTCATTTTGACTTATTTCACCTCTGATTTATTTGGCACTGAATTTGGCAGCAGAAGAAATTTGCCCTGTCTGTAGACCAGAACATTACTTCATCTCATATCCTCATATCAGTCGGGTTATTTCCATGCAAGACTAAATCAATCGGATGAACAAGCCGTTGGCATGAAACACTGCAATGCATTTAAATTCAGTAAATTTTGGATTTTTTTTTTTTTTTTTGGCTCCGTCTACTCTATTTACATTATGCTTGTACAGTATATTTGGCAGGCAAATTTTTTGAAATGACTTACAAGCTTCTTGGCAATCTTACAATTTGAATCCATAACCATTTAGTAAAATCTGCAACAAAAAGAATTCTTAGAAACCTTTTCACTGTCCTGTAGACTAACGTTTTTTTTTTTTTTTTATCCCGAAAGTCTGACCTACTAGCATAACAAAATAAGGCGAAGATTTTGAACGTATTTTACATTTAAACACAAGACTAAAAATTTCACACAGGGTTCGAATTACACTGGCTTTCAAGGGAGCCCAGTTTTCTGGTGTGCACCACAACACATTGTAAGTTGCACGCATGTGAATCCAAATACACTGATCAGCCATAACATTATGACCACCCTACTAACAATAGGTCCCTGCTTTTGCCAGTGATGCACTGTGTGTGCTGGCACCTTTCTATCAGAAACAGCAGTCACATTACTAGTACAGATCTTCTATTGGATTGAAACACACAGGCCAGCCTCTCAATCGCTCTCCATATCTTGTAATTCCTTGTACAGTGGAACCTCGGATTGCGAGTAACGTGGTTCATGAGTGTTCCGCAAACCGAGCAAAGATTTTTAATTAATTTTTATTCGGAAACTGAGCAAGTATTAGTTTACGAGCGCCGAGTATCATGTATCACGCATGCGACTCTTATTTTGACACCGAGCGTCAATGTATCACACACACCGTTAGTGTTTCCACTAACAGAAACACTTTTTTAAAGGTAAAGTGCAGATTAATTTGTTTTATTTTCATTTTATAGATTGTATTACTTCTTTTGATGTATTTATTTTTTGGGGCTGTGGAAAGAATATTTCTTATAGGAAATGATGATTTGGTTTACGAGTGTTTTGGAATACGAGCCCACTTCCGGAATGAATTATGCTCGTAATCCAAGATTCCACTGTATCACTTTTGGTATGCCCTGATCACTCCAGACCGGGAATATCCCATAAGAGCTGCAGTTTTGAAGTTGCTCTGACCCAGTCCTCTAGCCATCGCAATTTGGCCCTTGTCAAAGTCACTCGAATCCATACAGTATGTTTGCCCAGTTTTTTTTTTTCTGCTTCCAACACATCAACTTAAAATAAAATTTTCACATTCTCCCTAATATATCCCACTCAATTACAAGTGCCACTGTAACAAGATAGTATTACTGTTGCTACAGTATTGTGACATGGGCCAAATTGTGATGGATGGATCCGAGCAACTCCAAAACAGATCGTATGGGATGTTCAGATCCGCAGTGGTCACAACCTGCCAAAAGTGGTTTAAGCAACTTAAACCTGTCAACTGGCAACAAGGTCATGTGTGACCAAGGCTCACTGATGCATATGGGGAGTACAAGCTGGCTGTGCAGTCTGATCTAATAGAAGACGTACTGTAGGTCAAATTGTTATATTGTTCTAATATAAAGTTGTCAGAACACACAGTGCATCAGTGTTTTGGTGGAAAAACCAGGGCATTAACAACATAACAACCACACAAGAAGTTTAATATAATAAGCAAGACAAGCAAAATAAATAAATAAATAAATAAATAAATAAATAAAACCACAAAGTAGAGGGACAGGTAACATCTTTCTGCTTCTCATTCAACATCACTGGTTGTCGTCTTTGTTTAGTGAATCCAAATCGTCTGAGCAGGCAAGGCTCTTTCATCAGTTTTGACATTCTGACTATCCATAAAACGCCCCGAAATGCAGAATAAAAGCAGTTTTCTTAATTAAAGACTTACGGTTGAATCCAATACCGTGCCCACTGAATGATAAAGAGTTCAGCTGCCTACAGTGTGGAAATCTGATCATTCGCATGGATAGCCACAGCAGGAATAAACACAGAATTGCGTTAGCGTTGACAGATGTTTGGAAAATGTAATGTAATGAGCGAATAAACACACTACATTGCCATATTTATATTATTATTTTGTATATTTCAGGAACTTAAATATGGGAAATGAAATACTGTATAACATGTAATGCAAAAGTGGGCAACGTCTTTAAGAGCTCCCCTAGAAGTCTCAGGGGGGCTTTCAGGGGCGTTTGTGTGCAGCGGCGCCGAATTCTCCGAGCTCCCCTGAGTCCCTCGGTAATCTAAGCGATAGTTTCACACGTGTCCTTTTGTCATCTGAAGTAGCATAAATACTAAAAGTGTTTATTAGAATATATTTGAAAAGATAGGATATTATTCTTATCCTTCTGTAATGTGACCGTGAAAATTCTTTAATAACTTGTACACACAAGATTTGCATTTATAACGGTCTGCAGCGTTCGTTTGATTTTTTTCCCCCTACATTTTGGTTTTGAATCCTTCATGTTGTAATATTCAGCTTCCCCTGTTGTCTACGCCATCTTTCCATAACTGATCACTCACTCACTCTCACTCGTCGTCTATACCACCTTATACCCTATATATACTGTAGGGTCGTGGGGAGCCTGGAGCCTGGAGCCTATCCCAGGAGACTTAGGGCACAAGGCGGGGTAATACACTGCAGGGGACACACTCTCATATGCTCATTTAAACACTATGGGCAATTTGGGAATGCCAGTGAGCCTAAGCTGCATGTCTTTGGACTGTGGGAGGAAACAGGAGTATTCGGAGAAATGGGGAGAGCATGCAAACGCCATGCACACAGACCGAATGAGGGAATCAAACCCACGTTCTTTTTGTGTTTTCTTTGACCCCTTTCTGTCAATAAGAACTCTTTGCTTTTTAATTCTAGTAGCGATTGAACGTATAGCTTTTATTGCATGTCCACGTGTTTGAGGAATTCCATAGTTCTGTTGATTTGCAAACATAACATCGAGCTTGAATGCGTGGAATGCCTTTTTGAAGTCTATGAACATGTAATGTAAAGGTATATGTGCCCTGATTTCTCCTGTGAGTCCTGCACGATGTGAACTTGCTGGTCTTCATTTTCCGAACCACGAGTAACAACATGACTGGATAGATACGATTTAAAAGTATGCTTTTGCTGTAAATGACCCGAGAGATATGTCCCTATAATTTGCGATAGATTTTCATATAATCTGTATTGGCGTTGTTTCGGTGTATTGTGAGTCTCAAGCACATCTTGGAAGATTTTTTCGGATTTGTGCAGACGTAAAACCGCTGCTGTCCGTATGTTTTCTCTCTTTCTTTCCACTTAGATCACTAAATATTTTCCATGGTCTGCCTAGCTTAGGAGCTTCAGCTGTGAATTTGAGTTCATTCAATTGTTTTTCAAGGTGTGTGGTTAAACCTTTCCATCATTTGTGAGTGGTGGAGACTGAAACAGTCATTACTTAGTGTATCCCAAAACTTTATTCTTATTGCAAATTCTGATCGCGACATAAAAAAAACACATGCACTTTATTTATTTTTAACTCTACACCAAGTAAACCACAACATCAGTGCAGGAAAAGTTCCAGGCAGAAAAATGTCAAAGAACGTTTAAAAAGCTGAGCAGAGAATGCCATCAGCTTCCTGTTTGCCACCTGGGAGAAGAGATGCCAGATACACCGACGTCAGGAAATATAGGCCACCATTTTTAGCAAATCATTCACGAAAAACAGCTGGATGTCGACTCTCTATATATACATATATGTAAAAAAAAAAATTGTTGGAAACATCTTTTCTCATGGCTGTAATGACTGAAATCATTTCAGCACTGCAGGATGATTTGTGCACAGCTTCGTGATGGTCGAAGCACAAAATTAAACTGCATGCCTGCCTGCTGGTGGCTTGTTCGACACAGTAAAAGGAAACAAAATGGAAAAGTTGCGAGGTCGTGCTGCCTGCTGGGGTTTGATTGAAGAGTTCTTATTATAATTCATTCCTACAAGTACGCGTCGGAGGCAGTGAGATAATTGTCATGCGAAAGTGCCAGCAGTGGGAATGTGGCTCGAGGAAGACGGGCATGATTACAACAGCCACAAAAAGAAGAAGTACACGACAAGGAGGCAAAGGGCCTGCGTGTTCCCAGGGCTTGGTTCTCAGGCTCATTAGCACTGAGACAGCGCAGCTTCAGCTCTAACACACTCAAGTAGCCTCACATTCTCCTCACAGTACTCCAACTCATGACCATATACGGACCTGTAGAGCTGTTTTGTGAAGTCTAAAATCTTTCTAAAGGGCTTCCTAAATTTGTTATGTAAGATTAAAAACTATCCATTTTAGGATATTTGATTGATTGATTGATTGATTGATTGATTGATTGATTGCAGAATCATGTGCAGTCTGAAGTTCATCATGTGCAGTTTGGTATTTATAAAAAGAAAAGCACTTAAAATTTTAAAAAGCTTTGAGGGCTGTTCAAATCAAGCTGGGACTTTTGATTCTACACAATAACAGAACACAGTTATGAGAGTAAAAACGTCCTTTTATTTCTATATCACACTAATGCACATAACCCGGCGTTTCACTAATGCTTTAATACCATCAAGGTAGAAAGTTTTCTCAGTACAGCAGAGCTATGATTTGACTGCCTGCTTCACGTCCAAAACGCTGGCCTCCTTATACAAGATAATAATAATAATAATAATAATAATAATAATAATAATAATAATAATAAATACATTTTCAAGTAACATTTAACACAATGTTAAAAAAGTTTCTTAATCCATTTTCAGTTGCCATATTTCCACCCTGATCAGCGTGCCCTTGAAGCCTAATGATTTAATATGTTTCTGAAAATAGGAACAGTTGAATGTATTTCTTAGTGTAAAGACATTATTATTATTTCAGCATTAGTACTAGTGTAAGAATTCCCTCAATTGTATCCATAGAAGATTTGGACAGCATTATTTGTTAGCCCAATTTACTCAAAGTCCATGCACGATATCTGAATCCTCCTTTAGCGGGAACGCAAATTATTACACTACAGGAACAGAGAATAAATACAAATGGTCATACAGTAGCACCAATAATCAGATCATCTGCTCATTCAGCAGTTTTTTTTTTTTTTTTTTTTCAATATGAATGCTAAAATATATGTTTTAATAACAGATTTTCTGAGCTCTCCATACTGTTTGGCAACAAGATGTTGATTTATTTTCTGTAACAGTTGTTCCTTCCAGGTGTGATTAAAATTGACAGGTTTATTAAGAAATGCTGCCATTCTAATACAACATTTCTATATCAGATGCTCCATATGAACAGAATAAAAATGTGTGTAGTTGTTTATATGGTAAAGTATTTTTGTTTCTTTTATGGAAGAGGGCTCCAATATGTGGAAGTCTTAAGATGGCAGAATGTCTCTGGGAAAGATGGTTTCCCAGTACATTAAGTCCCCAGCATATGTTGAGTTCCATTCCGAGAGCTCATTCGTAAGTCCAATTTGTTCATAAGTCCAACAAACATTGTCTAGGTGCTAGAATACTCACACAATTGCCTATACACAGTATAAAAATATCATGCTGCATGATCTTGTCCTTGTTCTTTTGAATCATGCCTATGGTTGAACGATTCATGTAAAAAAATAATAATAATAAAAAAGAGCAATGTCTGCTTTTCGATCACCTCACTGCTGCTTTTATGCTAGCTTTTGGTAATTAAATGACTTAAAACAGCTGTGATGTAAGGCATAGAAGAAATTACAGGTTTCTTTTATGGGCATTCCATCTTATTAAATGTATTATAAAAATAAATAAACGTTTAGATGGAAAGAAAAGGCATATTAATTAAAGATAAATACAAAAAATTTTCCAAGACACAGTTCAAAAACAGGCAAGAGTTCAAGTGATCCATGCTATGGTGAAACATCTGTACAAGGGCAAAATACAAGAATAATAATTAAAAAATTAAAAAAAAAAAACAGAAATAATTTGTCTCAGTAAATTCAGAAAGTATAAAGTAGGTGTTTACTTTGTAATAAGACAAACATAACATGAGGTCTGTATGTACACAAAGAAATCAATGGGGATCTGAAAACACCTGTGAACAATCACGACACATGAGGTAGACAATCAAAAACAATAAAGCAAGGAGACAGGACAGGGAGGATACAAATGCACATGGCAAATGTCAACAAACTCTAGAATATGAAATTCTCTTCCATTACACCGAGTCTGAAGCATGAACTCTGCACCACCCAGTGAGTATTGTGAGACCATGATAACAAAAAATAGACGTTAAAAGACAAAGGAGGTAGAAAACCAATGACAATGATGGAGATAGGACATCATGGGCAACAAATGCTCATGGAAAATGTAAGCAAACAATAGTATACGGATGTCTCTTTTACTGCGTTGTGTCTGAAGTGTGCACAGCAATCTGTGACTCAGCAAAAAGGCCAAAACTATGACAGAACCTCACTGCCAAGCCATTGCTTAAATTGTCAACCCAGAAAGTCATTGAGGAACTCCAAAAAGACAAGACAGCACAAAGGAATAGTGTCATGTACTGTGGCATGACAACAAGAAAAACGACAGGGGAAGACGATGTCCGCAGCTAGGCAGAATGGAGCACGCGGAGGCAGCGCTCCTGCATGTTCCCTCAACAGTTCCTCTCCCAGCGATGGCCTGGCCCCTCCCAGCTCTCTCTAGGCGCGGCCTCAGACGTGAGTCTCTCTGTGATGTCCATCCACTGGGCAGCTCTGTCGGCTGGGATCGGGGGGGCCTTAACGGCGTCCTCCTCGCGGCCTTTTCCTCTTCTGGAAGACGGGCTTGGCGCGGGAGTGAAGGTGCTGCGGGAGCTCGCGCAGGTCTTTCCCGCGTTCTCCTCAGCACGGAGATCAAATGATGGAATTCGTGTTCTTTTTCAGTCCCCAGTGCACGTTTCATTGCCCCACTCGCATGCCACTCACTTCCAGCTCCACCGCACACTTGTTTGCATTCTTCCCCGCACCCCGGACTAAACTCCTCGCCTTTCTTATTAACGTTAATAAAAAAGGGACGCATAGGCAGCCCCGTCGCTTCGTGCATATGCAGAAGGGGTGCCACCTACTGTACCTAGGGAGCCTACAACGTGAGCGAGGGGCGATAATAGATTTGGGCGCACGCCCATCACAGGCACACGCTGTGACAGAGATGTGAACGTGTATGAATCAAAATGATAAGCTGATGAGCTAGCTGAGGATGATGGCGACAGTGGCCAGGCAAAACTCCCTGAGATGGTAATAGGAAGAGACCTTGAGAGAACCAGACTCAGCAGGGAGCCCATCCTCATTTGGGTAAAACGGATAGCAGGGATTGATTTGCATCATACTGTGTGAGATTTGAAGTTCAGTATAACAAGAGATGTGTCTAAGTTAAAATAGAGTCCAGTACTTAGAGGCTCGTTATTGGAGGCTCAGGTAGACTGTAGGAAACTCCAGTCCTGAATTATCAAGCGACTGAAGTCACAAGTCCTCAGAGAACAGCTGTCTGCATGAGCCAAGGACAGGACCGTCTTCGTGGAAAAGTAGAACCGTCCCCAGTCACCACACTAAGACCCAGGCAGACCACACGGGGCATCCATGCAATGAGATCTCCAACCAGAAGCAGGACACCGGGACAAGTCAAACAGCTCCAGAGGGCAGAGGGGGTCTGGATCACTGGCAGCTCAGGACTGACATGTATAGCTCGTCAGAGAGACAGGGAGAGGGAAAGAGAGTGTGAGAGAGAGAGGAAAAGAGAAGGAGAGACGGCAGTTAGGTATGGTCACAATCAAACAATGTATAATGTGAATGTATCTTTAGTGCAGAGTGCAATCAGGGACTCCGGCAGGACTAACTATAACAGCATAACTAAAAGGGAGAGCCAGAAGAAAACACAGACATGAGGGCTCCCTGAGATGTAAAGCAACCAATCACCTCACCGTCAACAAACTGACAAGCAGCTTGCATCCTTTGATCGAAGTAGGTGTGGGGGATCATAGGACACTAGCAGTTCACTCAGATATACTGTGGCATAAGACCAATTAATGCTTTATACGTCAACAGTAATATTTTAAAATCAATTGCGAAATTTCACAGGAAGCCAATGCAGTGTGGATACAGTAAGATAGGGGTGATGTGCTCGTATCTTCTGGTTCTCGTGAGGACTCTCGCTGCTGCATTCTGTACTACCTGAAGCTTGTTTGTACAACTAGTTGAACAACCAGACAGTAAGGCGTTACAATAGTCCAACCTAGAGGTGATAAAAGCATGAACTAGTTTTTCTGCATCGTTTAGTGACAGTATATTTCTTAACTTGGCAATATTTCTGAGGTAAAAAGATGCTATCCTGGTTATATTATCTACATCAGCTTCAAATCAAAGGCTGGAATCTATAATCACGCCTAGGTCTTTCACTGTTGCACTTGATGGAACAGAAAGGCCATTTAAAGTTAGTGTGATCAGAAAGCTTACTTCTAGCTGCTTGTGGTCCTATGCCTAGAACTTCTGTCTTATCAGGATTAAGCAGCAGGAAGTTAATTAACACCCAATCTCTTATGTCCTTCACACATTGCTTAACTTAATAGGCTGGTTTTTCTCATCTGGTTTTGCTGAGACGTATAACTGGGTGTCATCAGCATAACAATGAATTAACAACTATTACCATGCTTACGAATTATGTTGCACAGAGGAACAATTGTCATTGTTGCAAAGCAGCTTTACGCAATCAAAAGAAAATTATGGAAATTTGTATGAAATGTCAAAAATGTGTATGAATCAAAATGATTAGATGATTAGTCCCTGATGAGCCACCTGAGGGTGATGATGGCAAAGAAAAACTCTGAGACCTTGAGAGTAGCTAGACTCAACAGGGAACCCATCCTCATTTGGGGAATAACAGATAGCAGGGTTTGATCAGAAGTTATACTGTGCATTAGGTGTCTGGAAGTTCAATATAACAGTTGATGTCTTTTTAATTGGATAATACGCAGTTCAGTTCATTATTAGAGGCCCAGGTAGACTTTGGAAAACTCCATTCCTGAACTATTGAGTGACTGCAGTCCACAAGTCCTCGGAGAACAACTGTCTGCATCAGCCAAGGCCAGGACCGTCTTCATGGTAAAGTGGAACCATCCCCAGTTACCACATGCAACCCAAGCCGTGCATAATTCATATATGCTGTAGAAGACTCTCTCATCAACATCCACAGGCCACTGACTGTGCAGGGTAACCATTGATCTCCATAGTACAGGAAGCAAGCATTGGAAGAAAAATGAGCTGTTGACCAAGAGTTGAGTGCAGTATGGGGAGCATTCCTGTCATCCCCACACCTTGGTGCTCCTTGTGCTATCAGCCTCCCTCAACAGCTTGGTCCAGGGAGTCACTCTATCAGTCTTATCCTGGATATCTTGGCACTTTGTGCAGTCGGACTGTCATTGGAGCATTGGATGCTACAGGGAGCCGTTCAGTTGATCTTATCCTGTACTCTGTCACTACTGCAAACTCACTTGCCATGGTATAAAATATACCCTCTACTCCAGAGTATAAGGACCTACTTTCACACTCTATCCCCAAAATTCTACACCAAATTCTCTAAACCCTTGCGATTCTTGGTGACCATCAGATTCCATCCAGCCATGTCTATATACATTGGTTCTCCTGGCTCTCCCAGGAAACTGACATTACAGGAGGAATCACTCTCATGGGCATATACAGCAACTTTTTTCTTTTCTTTTTTTTTTTTTTGTGGATAGAATATCCAAAAACCTGCAGTGGGGAGCATGCTGATGCTGCCATGAATATCTTGGGGTGACCAAAATTGTTCTCCTCAGAGGACATGTGCTGTATATTAAGAGTAGACCAACTTGATTAAAGAATATAAGTTATATTTATTATATAATTAATAAATGTAAATGCAAAATGTTCCAAGACGCAGTTCAAAAGCATAATCTAATAACAGGCAAGATATCAGTTGATCCATCAACATCTGTACAAGGCAATATATAAAAACCCATAAGGAAACAGGGCAAGATTAAAAAACCACAAGCCCAAATAGAAACAAAAGGCTTGGTCAAGTCAGAAACAATGAACTAGACATTTACTTCGCAAATAGACTAGTGAACTTTGAGGGCTATATGTACACACAGGAATCAAAAGGGGGGAACTGAAAACACCTGTGAACAATCAGGATGCATGAGGTAGAAAATCAATAACAATAAAGCAAGGAGACAGGACTGGAATGACAACAAATACACATGGCAAATGTCAACAGACTATAGAATATAGACGTCTTGTCAGGTTTGGGGGTTCGAGGCATAGATGCAGAGGTCCAAGGTGTTTAAAAGGAACAGTGTTTATTTATAACAAAAAACAGGGAAATTAAACAAAACAGAATACTTTACTAATAAAACAAGCCAAAACACGAATAACGAGCACGGGCAACTAAACGAAAATATTCATGAGAGAACTTAATGAAAACTCTGAATATATTGATTGAAAATATATATATATATATTAAATGGATTCTGAATATATTGAATGAACAGTGAGAATATTGAATGGATTCCAAATATATGGATTGAAAAGTGCAGTTGGTTTTACATGTGAAATTTCAATAGCAAAAAATAGTTGATTTGTAATTTTTTGCAACTCAGTCTGTACCAAAGTGCATTCATTTTCATATATACCTTTACAATTATTATTATTATTATTTAAATAATAAAAAAAAACCCTGACTCTCATTTAACAAATTATCTGATTGTTATGCGCTATTGTATTACATGACAAATCCCTGTAAAATAAATGTGCCACAAAATAAACATTATATAAGAATTTGTATTCATGGTCTCGACACCTGTCACGTGCCTAGGGTTAATTATAATAGTTATATCATATTTGATAACAATAAACCTATGAATTTATGTTGTAATATAATATTTGATAGAGATTATGTAGGGGGGGGGCAATTTGTGGCAGGGGGGCATTTTAGCGCACAACACCGGTCTTCCGCGGTGAAATAGCGAATAAATTTCTTCATCCGTAGTCTGATAGAGTGCGGCTTGTGCCACCACTTTGGGCCGTACACGCACTCATCAATGTGTTCACCATCTCTCCATTTCTCAGAATTGCAGCAACCAAGTTTCTCGCCGACTCACTCGTCCTTTCTGTAGATGGCGCTGTGTTTCGATGACGTCATGTTTCATTCAACATATACAGGGTGGGCCATTTATATGGATACACCTTAATAAAATGGGAATGGTTGGTGATATTAACGTCCTGTTTGTGGTACATTAGTATATGTGAGGGGGCAAACTTTTCAAGGTGGATCCAACTTTTGTTTTTTTTCAATAGGAAGAGGGTCATGTGACACATCAAACTTATTGGGAATTTCAAAAGAAAAACAATGGTGTGCTTGGTTTTAACGTAACTTTATTCTTTCATGAGTTATTTACAAGTGTGCTGCTCATTGTGATGGATTGTCAATGCAACCCTCTTCTCCCACTCTTCACACACTGATAGCAACACCGCAGGAGAAATGCCAGCACAGGCTTCCAGTATCCGTAGTTTCAGGTGCTGCATATTTCGTATCTTCACACCATAGACAATTGCCTTCAGATGACCCCAAAGATAAAAGTCTAAGGGGGTCAGATCGGGAGACCTTGGGGGCCATTCAACTGGCCCACGACGACCAATCCACTTTTCAGGAAACAGTTCATCTAGGAATGCTCGGACCTGACACCCATAATGTTGTGGTGCACCATCTTGCTGGAAAAACTCAGTTGAACGTGCCAGCTTCAGTGCATAAAGAGGGAAACACATCATCATGTAGCAATTTCAAATATCCAGTGGCCTTGAGGTTTCCACTGATGAAGAATGGCCTTACTATCTTTGTACCCCATATACCACACCATACCATCACTTTTTTTGTTCCAACAGTCTTGGAGGGATCTATCCAATGTGGGTTAGTGTCAGACCAATAGCGGTGGTTTTGTTTGTTAACTTCACCATTCACATAAAAGTTTGCCTCATCACTGAACAAAATCTTCTGCATGAACTGAGGGTCCTGTTCCAATTTTTGTTTTGCCCATTCTGCAAATTGTGTGCGCCGATCTGGGTCATCCTCGTTGAGATGCTGCAGTAGCTGGACTTTGTAAGGGTGCCATTTGTGAGTAGCTAATATCCGCCGAAGGGATGTTCAACTAATGCCACTCTCCAGAGACATGCGGCGAGTGCTATGCTGTGTGCTCTTGCTGAATGAAGCTAGGACAGCCACTGATGTTTGTTCATTAGTGACAGTTTTCATGCGTCCACATTTTGGCAAATCCAACACTGAACCAGTTTCACGAAACTTAGCAAGCAGTTTGCTAACTGTAGCATGAGAGATAGGTGGTCTCGTAGGGTGTCTTGCATTGAAATCTGCTGCAATGACCCGGTTACTGCACCAGATATCAACACAATTTCAATCCGCTCATCACGTGTTAACCTCTTCGACATGTCAATGGCTGTGAACAAAGAGAAACTTGTAAATAACTCATGAAAGAATAAAGTTAAAACCAAACACACCATTGTTTTTCTTGTGAAATTCCCAATGAATTTGATGTGTCACATGACCCTCTTCCTATTGAAAAAACAAAAGTTGGATCCAAGATGGCCGACTTCCAAATGGCCACCATGGTCACCACCCATCTTGAAAAGTTTGCCCCCTCACATATACTAATGTGCCACAAACGTTAATATCACCAACCATTCCCATTTTCCGTATCCATATAAATGGCCCACCCTGTACTTAGTTTTCATTCAACATATCAGTTTTCAATCCATATATTCAGAATTCATTCTATATATATATATAGAGTTTCAATCAATATATTCGGAATCCATTCAATATTCTCACGTTTCATTCAATATATTCAAAGATTTCACTAAGTTCTCTCATGAATATTTTCCTAAACGGCATGCCATAATATATATAATTAAATTATTATTATGTTAAATAATTACATGTTAAAGTAATATTCTTCTCTGCATAACAAACTGCATTTTGGCCGTACATTAATTTGTCTACTAAGATTTTGTGATGCATGTGTCCCTTCTGCGTGTCCCTTCACCGTCATCTCAGCAGAAATGTTAAGAAAGGCAAAACGCCCTAGTTGGAGAGAACTTTTTTGAATAATGTAAGCTGTAGGTTTGTTTTCCCCAAATATTGCGACCTCATATTACTGCAGACGAGCTTCATGAGGTGACTCACCCCTTGAAACCCTACGACGGTTGCATCAAATGAATCCATGTTTCTGTGCAGCAGCGTGCCATGTTCATTACACATACAGCACCACAACTCAAATCCATGTTTCCACACACAAGCAAACTTGTTTACTTCCTCATCCATCATCCTTTTGTGGAAGGATTGTCTAGGTCTGTACCACATCGATCTCAGCTTGAGAAGTCTTCCATGCAGACAGACATAATATGTGTGTGTGTGTGTGTGTGTGTGTGTGTGTGTGTGTGTGTGTGTGTGTGTGTGTGTGTGTGTGTGTGTGTGAGTGATGAAGTGCACCATCTCTGCTTTTTCACTGCTTGGAAGACATCGAGACAGCTTCTGCTGGCACCAGAATCCACAACCCCGAATTTCAGCAGTTTGTTCAAACCCCTTGAAATGTTATACAAACCCTTATAGCCATCTGGCCCAATTTGTTGCTTGAGACGAAAGAAAAATGGCATTTTCTCCACTATGTGAAGAGACATTTTCTCCCAATAAATAATAGAATAGCAGCAGTGAAGAGCTTTGACATATAATAATCTCGCTCAATTCAGTCCTGTTGTTTAACACTAGATATTATCATTGCCAAAAGAACTATATCAACGTGTGAAAATAAGCATCTGCTTTTAATTCCGTGACACTCCCTATTTCCTTCCTATAGCCCGAATGCTACCGCTCTATCTGGTTAAATCATACAGTGTAATAGCAATCAATAATTATCTTATAAACTCCTTTCCTGAAGCATCAGAGTCCACCAGCACATCACACCATGCAGGCTAATTAATCTCTTAGCAACTTGGCCACCTAAGGGCATGCACTACATTAAATATGAGCTTGAGGAGAATGTAGCGAGCAGGAGCGGAAGAAGCAAAGTAATTAAAACAAGGCTGTACACGGAAAGATTTGGATTCTGAGGTGAGTCGAGGACATGTTATTCTTGCTTTGTATTCTCTTTACATTGCCTCGGAAAAAACCAAGTGCTGAACTGGGAAAAGGGAAACTTCTACATAATTATGTTGAATAATTTCGTAAAACAGACATCAAATTTCCAAATCGTTTTATTTTGCCTAATGTTTGAATTACCACATAGCAGCATTATAGAGCTCAGCAGACCAAGATTTTCCTGTCACTCAGAATGCCAGTGGCTTTCCCACTCAAAAACAAGGCCCACTGAATTGGCTGGCGTGTGAGCAATCAGAATGAGCAGAATTAGAAACGTCCACAAAGTCCAAAAATCATCGCTGCCCAGTGCCATCATAAGGGCTGTTCTATTATTGACTAAATTCAACTAAAGTAACATCAAAGGTGTACTTTTGATTCAAGGTAAATGCACTTAAGGATTATTATTTATTAGGGCCCAAGCACTATGACATCATAGTGTGTGAATTATGTATACACTACATGAAAATCAAATAATAAAAATATATATCTAAAAAAAAAAAGATTGATGCCTCCGAGTGGCGCCGATGGCCTAGAGAGAGCTGATTGGGGTGGGATGGGAGGCACTTAGTGCTCTCATATTAATCACGGCTCTGCAGCCAATCATCGGCGTCTGTGAGCTCATGCAAGCGGAAGGAGCGCATAGCGCTGTCCACTCTGTGTGTTGCACCACCCCAATGGTGCGTGAGAGAGCAGTCCGAAAAGATGTGGTCAGTAACACTCAGCGCTTCCTAGCTGACTGGTAGTAGCCTTAATGTGGGAGGCCCGTAGTGACAGGGAGGAATGACAAAGTTGTTTTATCATTTTAAGCAATCAATTCCCCCACCAATGCCCAAATCTCAGCCACTGGATACCGTGCTGGTCCCAAGCCCAGAGAAAAATTGGAAGGGCTGCGTCCAGAAATGCCTTTGTCATAAACTATGTGCCAGGTTGTGGGCGGATTGGATGGTTTGCTGTGGCGACCCATCGACAAGTGTAGCCAAAAGACCAACTAAATACATTAAAACAATGGTTTTAAAAGCTGGTGAAAAGAAAACCTCTACATTTTATATTTGTGCTCAGGAAAAATATGTCAACCCTAGTGATGTGCCTTCTACCAAAGTGCACAGATATTCTTTTAATTTGAGTATAATTATGCAGCATTTACTGTAAGTAATTTATACACTGCAGGGCCAAACACCACAGCACTGTTTGGACTTAAATGTGCAAGTACTTAAGAGTCTTGATTGTATAATTATTGCTGTGCTTAATATGCTTCAGTCGGCAGCGATTCTTTTCACCTTAATTGAAGCAGTGAGGAGTTGTGGAAATGTGCTGAAATGATTGGAATTGGGTTAAGGGCTGTCCATTATTAACATCTGGAAGGATAGTACAAAAAATTTGAAATGTGGTCATGAATCAGCAATCACTTCAACACTCGGAGTTGCATCATAAAAATCATCAGTAGAAATCACAGCTATTGTTAATAGTGAAAGTAAGAGCATTTCCAAATCCTCAATGTACTGTAATGCAAACACACAGGACTGGGACTAAACAGCTGTGTGGCCACCAGATCATGTATACTGGAGGATATGCGCATTAGGGTAAGAAGATATGCGCAAGAAGGGATTCCCCAATCATTCATCATGCACATTCTATAAAATTTTGGAGACTGTTATGATCTAGGGTTGCTTCAGTTGGTCTGGTCTAGACTCAGCGACGTTACATACTGTAGCTTTACAATTAAGTCAGAAAGTACTTTTGATTTTTTTTTTTTTTTCCATGATGGAACAGGCATATTCTAGGATGACAATGCCAAGATGGAATCATTTTAACACATTAGTTGGCCACTGCTGAGCCCCAACCTTAACCCAATTTAAAAGACTTTGGGACGTTTTGGAGAGGACTTTACGGATTGTTTAGTCACTCCTGTAATGAATAGAAAATCTTTGCCAAAATTAAATGCAACCCTGGATAGAAATACATTTTGTGATAATGCATAGTGTTGTTGAAACAATGCCATTGTGTTAGTGTCCATAATAAATGCTAAAGGTGATCCAACAAAATATTAAAATCTGTGACTTTTTTTGGCTGGGCAGTATATTTAGTTTCATCGAAATTTTTGTACGTTTTTATTCATAGTATGTATCTAAAAGTTGAGCATAGCAATATGTTACATTTTGTGGATGTGTAGCAAATGCTAATACAGTATAGTTGTTCATGAGTGTGGCAGTGGATAAGCAAAACTAGCTAACGCTACCTGCTACATACTGTACACTCACCAGAGGCATCAGTAACCTCTGCTACTTATTCTACTACACGCTTTATTTCAGGTTTAAGAGGTCATACTGTAAATCATAAGATGGAAATTAAACCATGCCAAACAGTTATATATATATATAAAAAAAGGAAGTTGTAAGCAGGGAAGTAAAAAAAATTTGGACCACAAGTATGATATAACTAGTCTGAGGAAACACTCAAGCCATTTCATATTTTAATGTATGACACCTAATGTGCATACACAGTCAAATTTACAGGTTCATTTATAGACAAGTCCCGCAATATAAATGCTATAGGGTGGTAATTTAACATTTGAGATTTTGCTGTGTTGAAGTGAGCACATTTTATTTCAAACATTGATTTGTTGCTAAAAAAAAAAAAAAAAAAACTTTCTGGTTCAACTAATGTGTAAACAGAGTTAGGATGTGTAGTACATAGTAGTACTGTACTGTAAGTTAAAGGCATATTCTGGGTTTTTCAAGTCTGTCTTAAATCAAAATTGAGGTGCATGAAAAATACAGTCGTGGCCAAAAGTTTTGAGAATTACATCAATATTGGAAATTGGAAAAGTTGCTGCTTAAGTTTTTATAATAGCAATTTGCATATACTCCAGAATGTTATGAAGAGTGATCAGATGAATTGCAGAGTCCTTCTTTGCCATGAAAATGACCTTAATCCTGAAAAACACTTTCCACTGCAGTTCATTGCTGTCATTAAAGTACCTGCTGAGATCATTTCAGTAATCGTCTTGTTAACTCAGATGAGAATGTTGAAGAGCACAAGGCTGGAGATCATTATGTCAGGCTGATTGGGTTAGAATGGCAGACTTGACATGTTAAAAGGAGGGTGATGCTTGAAATCATTGTTCTTTCATTGTTAACCATGGTGACCTACAAAGAAACGCGTGCAGCCATCATTGCGTTGCATAAAAATGGCTTCACAGGCAAGGATATTGTGGCTACTAAGATTGCACCTAAATCAACAATTTATAGGATCATCAAGAACTTCAAGGAAAGAGGTTCAATTCTTGTTAAGAAGGTTTCAGGGCATCCAAGAAAGTCCAGCAAGCGACTTCTTAGCTAATCTCTTTCTCTGTATACACTCCTGAACTTCCTCATTCCACCACCAAGTCTTTTTGTCCATGTTTCCGTTTACTGATGAAACACCAAGCGCCTTCCTAACTGTCCCCCTGATCACATTAGCTATAGTTGTCCAGTCAACTCCCTGGAAACTACCCAACATTCTTGTTTTTCAAAATTCCGCTACTTTGTCCTCTGCTCTGCCTTTGTCCATGTCTCCTTCCTCACCACCAGGGTCATTTTACACACCACCATCTTGCGTTGCCTGGCTACATTCTACTCTACCAATACTATGCAGTCACTGATCTCTTTCAGGTTACAACGTCAACACAAGCTGTAGTCCACCTGAGTGCTTCTGCCTCTGATCTTCTATGTCACCCTATGTTCATGAACATTCTGTGCATTCCAAAATTCAGCTCTTACATAAAACATCTGCAGCCTCACTGATCTAGACAAATTAAGCTGGTGTATTTTAAAGTTTAATTGATTTTATTACAGATTTTTACTCTTTTATGACTAACTGGAAGTAACTGTATGGAAATAGCCTGTTAAGAGCAGTGCTGAAGCAGATGCTTCATATGAGACTCAGCTGAATTTTGGAATGCATTTTTGTACGGAACAAGGTTGCGGAATTTGGTTTTGATTACCTACGTAGTGCTTCCGTTCCCTGTAACAAACTTCACAGAAAATGTACAGTGCAATGACCGATACCCATTGTAATGTATTTACATGCATTTCGATTTTTATTTAAGACGGACCAAAAAAAACATAATCCTCAAGACCAGGTTACAATGGTTGCTCCTACTTAAAGCCTAATTTCCCAGAGTTAAGACTGCATGGGTGAGATACAATGCACTTATTTCTTATTCCAGTTATTCTTCCACGTCTGTAGGAAATTAGGAGGTAAAGATAATCAGAGAGTAGATGAAAGCAGTTTGGACCTTGGTGGAACATGTTAATGAGCGTGACCTATGACTTGTGTTTTTCGATACAACAGTTTTCTTTCATTTGAAACAATAGAAGAGATAGAGACATTGCATACACAACCCCCCCCCCCTCTCCCACCCCCACACCCCCCTTCTGAATATTAATAAGTTTTGACATATGCACAAGCAAAAGAGTCAGTCTCTCAGGGACATGCAGCATGGGCCTGGAGATGAGTAACCTACACAAACTATGACTGTTTACCCCTCTGGCACTTTCTTTATACCGAACAATCACTGAATCACGAACACTGGAAGGACCTGGCGATCCTCTGAGATGCCAGCTGCAGTATCATTTAGAAGTGTTTCTTCCCCCCTCTTCCATTTCTCGGGAAATCAAATGGAGAGGCGGTGAGCTCACCGGTGTGTTATTGCTGTGTGTGAATTCCGCTCACACCACTTGTGGATTAGTTTAGCAGAGACACTAGTTGACTGTTTCACAAGCTGCTCATGCCACTTCAGCCATTCCCCATAGAAATAGCTTACAAATGAAGAAAGTAATGTATTCCTTTATTTATTTATTTATTTATTTGTTTTAATGCCTCCTCTACGGACTCAGGGATTGCATGCCTCGACGCGCGCTCTTTGCTTTTAATTAAATTAGTGATTGCATTTCAGAATGAAGCCAATACCAAATGTTTAGCCTTATTCCAAATCCAAAAGATGTCTAATAGACACAAGGTCACACACCAGGGATGGAGTCCAAATCTCTTACTTAATCCTATCACACTTTACTGGTTTTAGCTACAAACACACTCCTAAAAGGTTTACAGATTTCTGCTTATCTCTTTTCCCCAGAAGCCATATGTCTTATATTATTTAGAATCCAACCACAGGTGCTTGTTCTAATATGTAACGTTCTAACATCCAGTGTGAGTCTCCTGTGTCAGGGATTTTTTTACGAACCAGAGATAAAGCTGTCCCTAGGTTATCTGACACAGAAGAACTGCCCGGTCACAGCAGGTAGAACATACGTAAAGCATGAGTGCAAGATAGTAAGTAACTAACTGATATCCTACAACATTAAAAGTGACAAAGTAAAATTTTTGACCATGTAAAATTATATTGCATGACCGAGTGAGGGGATTTTTTTTTTTTATTTATTGCCAAGGTGGTACCCACCCTGACTGCCCCTTTTTACCCTTCAATCTAGTATGTACACTATATGGACAAAAGTATTTGGCCAACTCTGTTAATTATTGAACTCAGGTGGTACTACTGGTGATGCTGAATGCTGAGTATGCTAAAGCATAAATTATTTTTTTATAAATTATAAAACAACAAAGTACGTTGTGTCATTCTTTAACACTTTCATACATAGTGTCCACATGGATGGATAGTCTGTTTATTTATGGCTGTGTTTTACTATACATTTTAAGAAAATAAAAGATAACATTTAAATGACATCACTGTAAGTTAATGTAAACTTTGGTTATGTTCACATTACAAGCCACACTTGAATTTAGTTTTTTTTTTTTTTGGTCAGATTGTATTTGCATGTCATGACAGTTTATCACATTTATAATTACATCTGCTAGCCTCCGCTCACAATATCTGTGTTAAAAAAAAACCTTCATATGTGTGCGTCCACTCATTCATTTCAAACAATGGATGCAATTTTAGCAAAAAATAATTATTGCAATTTTGTTCTTGAGAATGGCAAGCAGTTGTTGACCTGTTTTTGTTGAAAAGAAATGAGCACACTATGTATAGGTAAGAAATTAGCGTGAATTATGATCTGGACTTTATTCATATGACCACATATCAGATGTACAGTACTGTGAAAAAGTCTTGAGCCACCCCTCATTCCATCATATAAAATGTAATCATTTAGATTGAACTAAAGAAATTGCAAAGTGCCTCAAGATACAATAAAAAATTGGTTGTTTATGTAACAACCTCAACAGCAACCTGATTTCCCCTCATCTGTTCCAACCACTCAGCATCACCAGTAGTACCATCTGAGTTCAATAATTAACAGAGTTATCTTTTATTTTCTTAAAATGTATAGTAAAACTGTCAAGGGTCTAGCTGGTGGCACTCGGGCTAGACCAGCTGATGGAGTTGCCGTGGGCATATAGGGTAGGCATGAAGGCAGAGGGGTTTTCAAACAGAAAGTGTCTTTATTTACAAAACTCAAAAACAGACACAAAGGAACCAAAACAACAAACTCAAACTAAAACTAGGGCTCAGGAAAAACACAGGAACAAGAACTGAACACAAGGAACTAGGAGCTGATACAGGGAAACTGAGCGCTAACAGGGAACTGACACAGAGAACTGGGGATGAGGAAACATGGAGCTGGAGCTAACTAAAGACACATAGGGGAACTAGAGACTGGAGAGACAGGAGACAGGGCTAGACAGGACTGGAGACAGGGCTAGACAGGGCTGGAGACAGGGCTAGACAGGACTGGAGACAGGGCTAGACAGGACTGGAGACAGGGCTAGAGACAGGGCTAGACAGGACTGGAGACAGGGCTGGAGACAGGGCTAGACAGGACTGGAGACAGGATTAGACAGGACTGGAGACAGGGCTAGAGACAGGGCTAGACAGGGCTGGAGACAGGGCTAGACAGGACTGGAGACAGGGCTAGACAGGACTGGAGACAGGGCTGGAGACAGGGCTAGACAGGGCTGGAGACAGGACCAGGGGCAACAGAGACTAGAGACCAGATGGGTTAGTGGTTAGTGAGGTTAGTAGCTACATGGAATACTGGGGACACTGGATGCTGACCTAACCGGGTTAGTGGCTAATGGGGTTAGTGGCTAAGCGGGTTATTACTGACCTAATAGGGTGGAACTGAACACAAAAGGCAGGGCACACATGCAAACAAAACACAACCTAACAAAAACACAGGCATAAATAAATAAATAAATAAATCCATTTGGACACTATGTATGAAAGTGTTAAAGAATGACAAAACGTACTTTTTTTTTCATTAATTTATGTTTTAGCATACTCAGCATTTAGCGTCACCAGTAGTACCACCTGAGTTCAATAATTTGAGTTGGTCAAATACTTTTGTCCATATAGTGTATATACAAGATTGAAGGGTAAAAAGGGGCAGTCAGGGTGGGTAACACCTTGGCGAGAAATTTTTTTAAAATCCCCTCACTGGGTCATGCAATATAATTTTACATGTTCAAATTTTTTATTTTGTCATTAATAAAACATATTTAAGACATGTATGTTAAAACATATAACCTACAAAGTTTTTTTTTTTTTTTTTTTTTAATAGACCAGTCATTTTAAAAGTCATTCAAAATAAAACTTCTACATTTCAAAAACAATGTTGTCCTGGCAGTGTACATCATCGCAAATTCGTTACAACTATATTACATCCAAGTGTTGGGGTACCTTTAGAAAATATGCTGTGCAATAAAATCAAACCACCACATTTTTGACAAGTTTCTCCCAATTGATTATTAAACACATGTACAGTATAAAACACAAATATTTTACTCTCTGTAAGAATCCTTTAGCTGGCACCAGTTGTGTAGCAGTAATCCCTGGCTTTTTTTCCACATCTACTGTATGTGCTTCTAGAAAAAAGCTTTAACATAAAGCAATGTCAAGGCCAAATGCCATCATCATTTGAATTACAGTGCAGGAGATGGGCTGGATCTGGACGATAATTACATTTCAAACCCAGCACTGTCCCATTTCTGGCGGTGAGTGAGGGCAAAGATTGAAAGGCTGTCTCTTATAGGGCACCTCATACACATCTCAGTCTCCATCTCGTCCTGCACAGGGTAGAAACCGAGCTCTGTGACCCTAAGGCACACTGTGTGAGTCCTCGCAAACCTGTTTGGCTGCCATTACTTATTTATTCTGCTTCCTGCTTTAGTAAAAGTCGCTTAATATTGTTACTATGACAAAGATTACAGATGTGACGTTGTGGAGTGACTTCTATGCTCGGACATACAGCATGGCTAGAAGACTTTTTTGAGTCTTCAGGCTTTGCACTTTCTTACCTTATTCTTACGCTTCACAAGTTAGTCAAAGCTTACCTCTGTTATGTACTTACAGTTACTGTACTGTAGCAGCTGAAATGTTTCGACACTTTACTACTTTGCATCAGAGTGAATAATCACTGTCGAAACTGCTTGTCCGATTTGGCGTTCTGTTCTTCCTACTAAGGGACGTTACATGACAGAGGCAACAGAAAGAATAAGCTAAGAATCTATAATCTAGCTAGCTTCATACACTCTCCGAAGTCAACAATGATCTCAGCTACTTCTTTCCAAGCATTTCTTTATAATATCTCTATAAACTCTGTAGGAACTGTAGGGAATGTCAGTCCACAAGCCACAGGATTGCACCAAGGAAGCATTCAAGCAAATAACCTGGATTTGTCACTTCACCTCATATTATTCAGAGGTGACAGAAATACACAAACTTAATACCTAATAAAAGTACAAGTATTTGCCCAAAATGTACTCCACTACCAGTTAAAACATACTTTATACTAAGTACAAAAGTACAAGTACTTAACAAAAAAGTGATTTTTCTAGATATCTCTCTGCATGGTGGCGTCGTGGTTAGCATCGTTGCCTTGCACCTCCATGGTCCATGATTCCCATCTTGGGTCTGTGTGCATGGAGTTTGCTCGTTCTCCCCATGCGTGGTGGGTTTTCTTCCACTCACAGTCCAAAGACATTCTATGTGTGTGCTTGTGCCCTACGATTGACTGGCATCCCATCCCAATATGTATCAATCCCTGTATAAGAGGTATGGAGAATGGATCCATGAAGTTCCTGCTGATGATTTTGTCTGGTAAAAACAAAAATGACAGAGACCAGCTTTAACATTAATTAAATGAATGGTATGGAGCTAATTGTTATAATTGCAACCCTGTATAAAGCAAGTAGCCTACACAATTAAACACTGGCATTCTGTAAGCATACTGTACATAATGCATTATGGTTAAAGGATGTGCCAAAGCATTATGATTATAGGCTCGTTATAAAAATGATATTGTTGAAACAAAGCTATGTATTCTCTGCTCTCTTAATGTAGCATTATAGTATTAATTGCTTTTAACCTTTGTCTAAGATTTAGAAACCTGATATGATATTCTTAGAACAGAAAAAGAAAGTATTGGCGCTTTTTAATAGTAAAAAGCAATATCTTAAGGCACGATACCCCTTTGTTGTCATGGGTAGAGTGAGTGGATTGAAGGCAGGCTTTAATATGAAGAGTTTTACATTGTGTTGGTGGTGATAGTTTAATTTCCAGGTGAGCATACTGTAGTGTACAGTACCGGAGGGAAATTAGACGCCTCTGTATTCGACTCAAAAGCTCAGGCGGCTCTTTTATATTTCCCTCAAAAGATCAGACAGGCTTTTGGTTCCTCAATCTTAGCATTTAAGCTCAGACACTTCTATCAGACTTTAATGTTGGTTCTGAAATGTTGCATGTGATGACTTGGTGAAAATGTCAGTACTCTCTGGAATAAGGACAAAAAAAAACATACTGATGTCAGAGTAGTTTAAATGGCAAGCTCATTAATTAATCTTTAGATGTTGTATTTTCTTATCTGAATTCATTTAAAAGGAAAATGGATGTCAGGGTGTCACTCATAATCCCCGCAGTATGACTTTATTAAATGCACAAGTACACCAAATAAGTGCAACTTGAAATGAATCAGAATTGTACAATAGAAAGTGCTAGAAGTAATGACAGAAAAATGACATTTATCTGAAAAGAAGGGAACCCATACTCATCTGGGTGACACCAAATAGTGGGATTATAAATCAAACACTAACTGCTGCTGTAACACCATAATTTCCCTCACAGGATCAGTAAAGTATATCTATCTCTCTATCAATCAATTTCGGTCATATGAGGTGATATGTAGGGGATCTACATCTCCTTCTCACAGACTCTCTACTGGTGTTCCACAAGCCTCTGTACTCGGTCCTCTTCTGTTCTCGCTCTATACTCGGTCTCTTGGTGAGGTCGAGCCAAGCTTTTCATACCACTGTTAAGCAGATAACCCGCAAATCAAATTCTCTCCTTTCCTTGCTCAGACACTCAGGTTTCCACCCAGATCTCAGAATGTCTGGCAGATATCTCATCCTGGAAAACAGCTCATCAGCTGAAACTCAATCTCAGTAAAACAGAGCTGCTGTTCATCCCCGGTAATTCATACCCCTGGCAAGACCTTGTGATCTCCCTGGACAATTACTCCTTCAGTCACTGTCCACAGTTTTGGTCTGGACATTCAATTGTCATTTTCCCCACATATTGCTACCTTTACTCCATCTTGTCGATTACTTCTTTACAACATTCACCCATTTCTTTCTTCACAGGCGACTCAGGTGCTTGTTCAGCCCCTTGTTATTTCAAGACTGGACTACTGCAACTCACTCCTGGCAGGTTGGCTTCTGTCCACCATTTGTCCTCTGCAGCTGATCCAGAATACAGCTGCACGTCACATTTCATTTTAAACTTTTCCAAGTTCTCCAACACTACTTCTCTGTACTACTTTCTACATCCAATTCAAAACAGTGATGCTTGCCTACAAAGCTAAAAACAGCCCAGCAGCTACTTATCTATCAGCTCTAATCACACCCGCACCCACCAATCCTCCAGCATTGCTTGGCTGGTCCCACAATCTCTCAGAGATCCAGGAAGACATGCATCTAGACTGTTTTCTGTTCTAGCACGTAGGTGGTGGAATGAACTTCCTCTAAGAGATAAAGATCTGTTTCTTCAATATTTGGGTTAACCCCCCTAGCCCCCCATTTAAAGATAAATAATCCTTCCCAAAGGTGTTGCCTGATGATACCGATTACCGATGATAATCTATCCTACTGTATAACAGAAACTTTAAAGAACTTTTGTACTGTAATTCACTCTGGACAATTTGGAGTTTAACATTCTACACTGAGAAAGATTATTCACAAATGGAAAGCATTCAAGACAGTTGTCAATCTTCCCAGCAATTGTTAAAGTCCATGACAGCACAATTAGAAGAAGAATGAATGTATGGTATGGTTTGTTTGTAAGGGTTGCCTCTTCTGCTGAAAACCAAACAGCATTTTAGCAGAAACAGCTTAGATCTACTTTTAAGCACAACTGATTTGGGCTTGTTTTTGCAGGACACAGAACCTGGACACCTTGAGGTCATTGAGTCAACCCTGAACTCTTCTGTATACCAGCATATTCTATCCAACAGCTAAACCTTGGGTGAAATTGAGTCCTGCAACAAAACAATGATCCCAAGAACAGAAGTAAATGTATATCAGAATGGCAAAAAAAAAATCAAGGTTTTGGAATACCATACTCAAAGTCCAGACCTCAACTCAATTGAAATGCTGTAGTGGGACCTTAAGAGAGCTGTACATAAGCAAATTCCCAAAAACCTAAATAAACTGAAGCAAATTTGGTAAAGAGGAATGGGCCAAACTTCCTCCACAATAGCAAAAGATTATTTCTGCAAAAAGTGAATCTACAAGCTATCGAATCAGAAGGTTATTTACTTTTGCCTGCATGTTGGTTTGTTTGTTTCTTTCTTTTTGGTCGTTCTGGCTTCATTTTTGTTAAATAAATAATGACATGATGAAAAAAATGTCGTTAATTATACAGTATTTGCCTAATACGAAGACATGCTATGATCGGATGATTTGTATTATGTTTCTACACAAAAACACATAGAAAACTAACTTTTGCAATGACCGCAAATGTGTCATTACAGATAAATTAGGCAGTTTGATTTCCAGCCGATGCCCAAACCCGGGCCACCGCATTAAGTGTCAGTCCCAAGCCCAGGTAAAACAAGAGGGTTGTGTTAGGAAGTGCATCCACTGTAAATTGTGTGCCAAGTTATCGTGTGGATCACATGGTCCACTGTGGTGACCCCTCAAGGGGGCAGCTGATACTGTAGACTACCAACATTACCATACCAGTGAATGTTTCATTATGTTTCATTATTATTTTACTTTAATATGACGATAAAGCAGAAATTTATTTCCAGAATGCAAAGTTTGCAGAGCATGCACGTAACATATACAAAACATAATTGATTCAGTCATCTACTGTATGTTCTTTTCAGCACACACAGTGCCAGATGGCAGAACGGCTGCTGAAAAAGCTAATAAGCATCTGTTTGTTTCCTCAAAGTATTACACACAAATTTGTGTTCATGATCGTTAATAAACACTTTGAGTTCTCAACAGAAAACTTAAACACACCCATTGCCTTTCTCTTTTCTTGTAAATATGTTCCTTACTTAACCTCCAGATCATCCTCGTTATTAGAAATTCAATGAATTAGCATGTAGATATTTACAGTACATCAGTTTTTCTAAACACGAGTTCTAAAAACAGGTTTTTCGGCACGGTGGTGTAGTGGTAAGCACTGTCGCCATGCTCCGCCAGGTTCCGGGTTCAATCCCCGGCCAGGCTCGATTCCCGTCTCTGTGTGCATGGAGTTTGCATGTTCTCCCTGTGCTTGGTGTGGTTCCTCCGGGTACTCCAGTTTCCTCCCACAGTCCAAAGACATGTAGGTTAGGCTATTTGGCGTTCCCAAATTGCCCGTAGTCGGTGAATGAGTGAGTGTGTGTGTGTGTGTGCCCTGCGATGGATTGGCACCCTGTCCAGGGTGTACCCTGCCATATGCCCTTTGTCTCCTGTGATAGGCTCCAGGCCCCGTGACCCTGAATACAGGATTAAGCGGTATAGATGGTGAGTGAATGAGTGAGTGAGTGAGTAGTTTTTCTAAACATACAGTAAAATATACATTATACATACATTAAAATATACTTGTACATTAATTCCTCATTAGGAATGCATATGACCTCAGCCACTGAGGTTGCACAAGCCAGTCCATTTTCTTGTCAGTTCCCAGGAATCAGGATGTCCATCCAGCATAAAACCTGTGACAGATAAAATATGCAGATCAAAAACGACTTTACATGCGCAATTGGTCAAAGCCTGGGTTACCAATGACCACCTCAGGTAGTGTAAGTCAAAGGGTACCAGTGGAAACTTGACTACTGTTGGCCAAGCAAGAACGAAAAGGTAAGGAGGAATGTTAGCACTATGGTAAAGTAAGAGAGCTGGCTAATATGATGGACTGTGTATACAAGAGACCAAGTAGAAAGGGGTTAACCCCATGGACACCAGAGGTGGTTTGAAAGTGCTTTATGATGGTATGGACAGGAAGAGAAATGGCGTAGGTATAATTATATTGGAAAAGTATATCCAGAGTATATATTAGAAGACAGGAGGGTGCCTGAGAAAGTGATAATTGTGAAACTAGAAATTGAAGGAGTGATGATAAATGTCACAAGTACATATGCTCCAAAAGTAGGATGTGAATATTTTTGGAGTGAGTTAGACAAAGTGGTAGCGAGTTTTCCCAATGAAAATTGAGTGGTGATTGGAGCAGACTTCAAAGGGCATGTTGGATTAGGGAACAGAGGTGATGAGGAAGTGATGGCATTTTTTTAAATGGCAGTGGTAAACATGTATTTCAATAGCAGTATATATGTAATACAGTATGTACCCAGATGGATTATGTGATGTGCAGGTGATCCAAACCGAAGGAGATTAGGGACTGCAAGGAGGTGGTGGCCACAGGGCATAGTGTAGCTAGATAACATTGTATGGTGGGCTGCAGGAAAACTTTGGAGGTGAGGAAGGTGAAAAAAATCTATTTTAATTCTATGTTAAATATCTGTATATTGATAGGCCAGACATGGGGACTGAGCTGGGAAGGATGAGTTGTAGGTCAGGGTGATGAAGGATGCAGATGGCAATGTAAAAAGTTGAGGGGGTACTTCAAGAAGCTGATGAATGACGAAAATGAGAGCGAATGTTGTATGTAGGTGGACGTTTTGTAGCTGTACAGCCACATCATGAAAGATGGAAGCAAGATGCAGAAGAATGGTTTCATGGTAAAAAGAAAAGAAAAGAAAAGAAAATGCTCCAAATATGCCACGTTTGCTTGGAGGGTGTTGAGAAAGTCAGGGCATGTGGCATTATGTGTGGATTTAGAGAAAGCATATCACAGAACGAGAGAGGAGTTGTGGTATTGTATGAGGAGGTCAGGAGTGGCAGAGAAATATGTTAAGTTGGTACAGGATACAGTATGTATGAAGACAGTGTGACAGGAATTAGGTGTGGGTAGGTACGGTACTGGTTTAAGGTGGAGGTGTGACTGCATCAAGGATCGGCTCTTAGCCCCCTCCTGTTCGCAGTGGTGTTGGACAAGCTGACAGAAGAAATCAGACAATAGTCTCCATGGACAATGATGCTCACAGGTGATCTTGAGATCTTCAGTGAGAAAAGGGGGCAGGTTGAGAGAAGCCTGTGAGAGAAGTGGAGGTTTGCATTGAAAAGAATGGGAATGAAAGTTGGTAGGAGTAAGAGTACATTTTTGTAAATGAGAGAGTCCTGAGTATAAGCAGTGACTGCCCGCGTGTTCTGTCTTTTTGGCTTAATTTTTATTTAATACATAATGGCATGGTGAAAAAAGTTATACTGTATGTTGTTCATCTGAGGTTGTATTTGCCTAATACCAAGACCCACTATGATCAGATGATTGAATAAGCGAAAAACAGAATTAAAAGAGGGGGCACTCATTTCTTTGCACATGACTGGATGTTATGCGGTTTGGAGATATGAAATATGGGGGCACAGCTGGAGTTGGCAGAGTTAAAGATATGATTTCTGTGATGAGAATGGATAGGATTAGAAATGAGTAAGTTAGAAATTCTAGATCATGTGCAGAGGAGGGATGATAGGTATACTGGGTGAAGATGTTGGAGATGGAGCTGCAGGTAATAAGGCCAAGGAGGAGGTTTCTGGATGTTGTGAGGGCGGAAATGCAGAAGGTTGGTGTGACAGAAAAAAAAAGAGAAAAAAAAGATTACAGAGTGAGATGGAGACAAATGACCCTCTGTGCTGACCCCTAATGGATGCAGCTGAAAGAAAAAGTAGAAGATTAGGAATGCATTAGATACATATTAATATACTGCCTTTTTGTGGACCATATATGGGTTATGGCAAAAATATGTAAGATAAGTTTTTTTTTTTTTTTTTTTTTTTTAATGTCATCTGTTTCTAAAATAAGGAAAACCCTGAGCTGGTGACAGAATAGGTTCCTCAGCAGGCCCGCTCTCTGCACATCGAGGATTTCATTTAAAAGAAGAATTAAAATCCAATCTAACTGTTTCAGTCTGGGTGTAAATGTCACAGCACTACCTCTGACACCAACATGTTGCATTAAAAGAACAGAAGCACCATAATAGCAGCCGCATAATGGCAAAGAAAACGCATTATTCCGCTCTTTATCTAAGGCCATGCTGTTAAGTGCAGTTTCACACAGTGGAAATGTAGTATGCATGTGGATGTTGGCTGCCCTCTGAATGTTGCACAACGATTATATCAAGAAAGTCTATTCAGGCCAGTTTGAAAAGAAAAAGAAAGACAGAAAGAAAGAAAGAAATAAACAACCTGCAGCTGTGTATGCTGAAATGAGGCAGAGAAGCAAACAACCCTCACGGACCCGAATCCATGCTTCTGTCGTGAATGTACAGTAAACAAGATCCTGCATGCACAACACACCTCCGCTGTCAAACCAGACACCTTTTCTTTTGCTTATTTTTGGTCGGACTAGTAAAGATGGCTCCCTGAGCGTGAGCCCACTCATGCCTCCTTAATGAAGATGGCTGAGTGGGATTGCTCCATGGTGCCTTGTGCCTGATTGCTAATGGAATTGACTCTGACAGCATTTTGACTGGCCAGATAATTACAGGCTCTCAGCATTGAATGTGTACAGTTTTCTCTGCAGCTTTAGTTCAGACCGGCCTCGCTGTCTTTATCTACCTCACGCCACAAGTGCCTGAGACTCGTTGAAAGTAGTGTGAAGGCTCACCTAAAAGGAACGAACTTACAAACTGATTCCACATGGCTTTAAGAAACTTTAATCATGTTGATTAAAGTCATTTTATTAGCAGGGTCGATTCTTCCAAAATAGTAGCAGTGTTTTTTTTTTGGTGGCATTTAGCAATTAAAAAAATATATATATATTTTATTTTATTAAAAATATTTTATAAATAAAAAAAAAAAAACATGTTCTCGAACATAATATGTTTGCAAATATCGGGTAACAATATTTCATTTTTACGATTAAGATTTCCTTAATAAAAAATGGCCGCACTTTGCTTTTCAAACAATATCAGGTGTAATAAAAAAAATAATAAATAGAAAACAATAAACAAAATTAGCAGATACATAAAGTGTCAAAACTATTATATATAATGAGCAGGTTTAATAATTTGTATTTTCCACAGTGTTCAGTGGATGTTGTTGGACAGACCTCAAATTTCCAATTTTATTAAATCCTAATGAACAACACGATTAATAGTGTTTTGATAATTGTATTAAATAAATAACCACAGATTATGTAGAGGGCGGCAGGAGGGGGCATTTCATGAATTTTCATGTTAAGTTTTTAAATAATGTATTTACATACAGTGCAGTCCAACGGCTAGATTCCATTAACAAGGCTTTTTTTTGTAACAACAATCTTATCAGATAGATACATATGTTGTTGTTGTTGTTGTTGTTGTTCTTTCGGCTGCTCCTAGTAAGGGGTCCCATACAAGCTTGGCACATGCTTTTTACGCCGGACGCCCCTCCTGACGCTACCCTCCAATTTTACCCGGGCTTGGGACCGGCACTGCATCCAGTGAACCCAGACCATCCGCATGGCAGGCAAAAGACCTACCACTGAGCCACCAGGGCCCTAGATAAATACATATGTACTATAGCTAATTAGCTGGCTAGCTGAGGCAAGACAGATTGACATGACAACATAAATTAACAACATAAATGTACAACATTTTAAGTTAAAAGGGAACTATCTACTTTTTTTTTTTTTACAAAGGAGACAACATAAAGTGCACGTGCAAATGTGTAAACAAGAGCGACAGAGTAACAATGCGACAAACATCTGTGGTAATGAGTTGAGGTAGTGTGAGGAGAAACAGTAAACATTCCACAGTGTGTGTGTGTGTGTGTGTGTGTGTGTGTGTGTGTGTGTGTGTGTGTGTGTGTGTGTGTGTGTGTGTGTGTGTGTGTGTGTGTGTTTTTATCAGTCCAGTCCCTTTTTGTTGAGGAGACGGATGGCTTGTGGGGAAAAAAAGCTGTTACACAGTCTGGATGTGTGCGCCCGAATGCTTCTGTACCTTTTTCCAGATGGCAGGAGGGTGAAGAGTGTGTGTGAGGGGTGTGTCTGCTCAGCCACAATGCTGGGTGCATTGCGGATAGAGCGTGTGGTGTAGATGTCTTCGATAGAGGGAAATGAGACCCCCATGATCTTCTCTGCTGTCCTCACTTCCGCTGTAGGGTCTTGCTACGGCGCAATTCCCAAACCAGACAGTGATGCAGCTGCTCAGGATGCTCTCGGTCCCTCTGTAGATGGTGGTCAGGATCGGTGGAGAGAGCTGGTTCTTCCTCAGCCTTCTCAGGGAGAAAAGATCTACATAATCTACACAATACACACATTTGTTGAACATAAAAATTAAAGTGCAGGGATTTAAACCTTGATAAGATGAATACACAAGTAAGTATATATAAATAAATAAATCATGGCTCGCCGGATGTGCAGCACCGTGAGCATCTGTGGTAACATGCATCAGTGTGCTGAACAGCAGCAGTGCAGTAAACAGGGTGAAACATATTGCAAAAATGCAACAGATGTCTAAGAAATCTATTTGAAGAATAAGCTTTAATGCACACTAATGTCCTGTCAAAGTGATGAATTGTTGGCAGTTTGACTGCTTTTGGTAGAAAGGGCCTTCCATAACGTTCCTTACTACAGCGGTGCTGACTGAGTCCAGGTCATGGAGCGGATGTGATTCATGGTCCAGTGTGGATATTAGTTTGTTTAGTGTCTTCGTGTCCAACACCACCTCCATGGTTCATCTCGGGTCAGAAGCAGCCTTTTATATGCATTTGTTGAGGTTTCTTAGCATATTGCTGCAAAGAAAACATGACTTACAAAAATAATCTGGTACATGAGCTCCAACACATTGCCGCAAAACATTAAAGGATCTGGTCAGTCAGTGTAGACTGCTCATCCCTGCCCTTTACATAGACTCCAGGTTAACCTTTCTGTCCAGTCTTTAACGAGATAAGAATAAACATAAATCTGGTTTGAAAACAAATCCTAAACAAAAACCTTGAGGATGGGATAGAAGAAAGAAAGAAAAAACATGACGTACATAATGAATCAGTGCAACCTCAAATATAACAGTGACTAAACCCTGTGTTAAATACTAAATAAGAACACGAAATCAAACTGAAATCAAAACACATATAAAAATGTAAAAACACAACAGAATGTAGATATAAAATAATATTATTACTTAGAGGTGTAGAAAATGTTGACTTCACCTAAAAACTAAATACGCTTTTGATGACAATAAATTACATAAAATAAAATTATATATATATATATATATATATATATATATATATATATATATATATATATAGTGGATCTGGTATTAGGGTAAAATCAAGCAAAAGCAAAAAAGCAAAAAGCATCATATTTGGACAATAACTAAGGACAAGCCAAAATCCACTTTATTCATGTAGGATTTGGAAAGTATAGCAAAGCGAGATTATAAATTGTGTACAATTTTGTAACAATTTTATTAATATCTGAAAAATAAGGCATGTATTCTGCAAGCGAGATGTTATAAAGAGTTGTTGGCAGTGGATCTGGTAATGGTATTTCTTCAATTAAGGAAATAATATATTCAGTAAACGTGAGGCATTCTAGTCAAACTGGGAAGTGATTAGATTTTTTCATGAATGAAGGAATAAAACTTTTTTTTTTGCCATTTACAGAAGACAAACGTGTTAAAGATGGCCGTACGTCCATGAAGGTCGATGGCATCCAAGGTGGCTCGGTGCCCACTGCAGTTGTTCTCACGACCATTCAGCGATTGGAACACCTATTCCTTGAAAACTTAAGGATAACTTGTCACAAGTTCATGTAAGAGATGCGTCTGTGCTTAGATAATAATCAAAATTCTGGGGGAGAAAAAGCTGTATAGATCATCAGGATAATCACAGATTGTATAGGCGAAGCAATATGGAGTGCGATATTATTCTTCAATTCTGGAGCTGTCTTCAGGATCAAAGACAGAAAAAAATCAGACCTGAGAGCAGTGTGTACTTCCACCTTCTCAGAGCCTCTTATCCTCTGGGAGGGAATATGCCAGAACACAAAAAGTCCAGTCCTGATCCATTGTGTCTGCTGTTTCATTTAAGGTTTCCTTTCTCTCTCGCTCTGCTCCATGGGTTGCACATGACTTTACATAAAAATGTGTAACAAAAAAAACAAAAAAAAAAAACTTATGATTGGCAGACAGTGAAAGGTTATAGTCTGATGGTGCAACATCATGAAGAATTGGGAGCTTCAGGTAAACAGCATTGATGCTACATTATTGAGTATTCCTCCGAAAGTGACATGAGCCTAGGAAGAAGCTGACTGGTGTCAAGCAGGGACTTTATTTATAGAAAGATACACTTTTATAGCAATCAAATGTGACCTTTTTTCAGTTCTCACTTTTTCCTGCAATATGTGGTAAGTTGGATGTTCAAAATTTTTGCAATGGGAAATTCAAATAATACCGTTTCAAGTCAAACCATGATTTTTTGGTTTGTGAGTAAAAACTTCTTTTATTTCTCTTTATATTTCCCTGCTACACTAATCTACTTATCTCAGTGTTTCACTTGGATAACATCAAGGTAGAGCGTTTTCTCAGCACACCGGAGACTTGATTGGACTATCTGCATCACGTTTGAATCGCTGGCCTCCCAGGAGCTCCTTTAATGGACCAAATATATGGAAATGGCTTTGGGTGAGGTTAGGAATGTACGCAGATGTGACAACAACCCAGGACGTTCCTGTACAAGTGAGGCTCGATACTGCCTGTACAGAAGCTTATTATAATGCCTAGTTTAAATCCTGCAGGTTTACACACACTAGGGTACTTCCTCTTTCATCTTTAGGCTCTCAGTAAGCACACGGTGTAGGTGATGTAAATCATAACAACTCAATAAAAATTTTTTATCTAACACATCTACCATGCAGTGACTGATAGAGTTATGGATTTAAATGCTCGTTAAATTGAACAGCCTTGATACAAGTGCCGCTCATACTGTCGAATACAGACTAGTACTTAAAAGCTTCAGAAATAATTTCATACTAAAATACTTTCAAATGGTTCATAATGAATTGGACAAGAATGAACGTGCAGGTTAATATGGTTTTATTGAACTTGGCAAACAATGCAAGAGCGTAAGACAGAATCATGGTCAGAGTGCAGACATGTTTCCAAAGATCAACTAAACAGCATGAGCTGGATATTCAAGAGTACAGTCGTGGCCAAACGTTTTGAGAATGGCACAAATATTAGTTTTCACAAAGTTTGCTGCTAAACTGCTTTTAGCTCTTTGTTTCAGTTGTTTTTGTGATGTACTGAAATATAATTACAAGCACTTCATACGTTTTAAAGGCTTTTGTCGACAATTACATGACATTTATGCAAAGAGTCAGTATTTGCAGTGTTGGCGCTTCTTTTTCAGGACCTCTGCAATTCGACTGGGCTGCTCTCAATCAACTTCTGGCCCAAATCCTGATTGATAGCGACCCATTCTTTCATAATCACTTCTTGGAGTTTGTCAGAATTAGTGGGTTTTTGTTTGTCCACCCGCCTCTTGAGGATTGACCACAAGTTCTCAATGGGATTAAGATCTGGGGAGTTTCTACGCCATGGACCCAAAATTTCAACGTTTTGGTCCCCGAGCCACTTAGTTCTCACGGTGCCCCATCGTGCTGGAAAATGCATTGTTCTTCACCAAACTGTTGTTGGATTGTTGGAAGAAGTTGCTGTTGGAGGCTGTTTTGGTACCATTCTTTATTCATGGCTGTGTTTTTGGGTAAAATTGTGAGTGAGCCCACTCCCTTGGATGAGCAGAAACACCACACATGAATGGTCTCAGGATGCTTTACTGTTGGCATGACAGGACTCATGGTAGCGCTCACCTTTTCTTCTCTGGACAAGCCTTTTTCCAGATGCCCCAAACAATCAGAAAGAGGCTTCATCCGAGAATATGACTTTGCCCCAGTTCTCAGCAGTCCATTCACCATACTTTTTGCAGAAGATCAATCTGTCCCTGATGTTTTTTTTGGAGAGAAGTGGCTTCTTTGCTGCCCTTCTTGACACCAGGCCATCTTCCAAAAGTCTTCGCCTCACTGTGCGTACAGATGTGGTCACACCTGCCTGCTGCCGTTCCTGAGCAAGCTCTGCCCTGGTGGCACTCCGATCCTCTTTAGGAGACGATCCTGGTGCTTGCTGGACTTTCTTGGACGCCCTGAAGCCTTCTTAACAAGAATTGAACCTCTTTCCTTGAAGTTCTTGATGATTCTATAAATTGTTGATTTGGTAGCCACAATATCCTTGCCTGTGAAGCCATTTTTATGCAGTGCAATGATGGCGGCACGCGTTTCTTTGCAGGTCACCATGGTTAACAATGAAAGAACAATGATTTGTATCCTTTTAACATGTCAAGTCTGCCATTCTAACCCAATCAGCCTGACATAATGATCTCCAGCCTTGTGCTCGTCAACATTCTCACCGGAGTTAACAAGACGATTACTGAAATGATCTCAGCAGGTCCTTTAATGACAGCAATGAAATGCAGTGGAAAGTTTTTTTTTCGGGATTAACTTAATTTTCATGGCAAAGAAGGACTATGCAATTCATCTGATCTCTCTTCATAACATTCTGGAGTATATGCAAATTGCTATTATAAAAACTTAAGCAGCAACTTTTCTCATTTCCAATATTTATGTAATTCTCAAAACTTTTGGCCACGACTGTACTGTGTATTGGGTGTCTTTGGCATGAAGGGGATAAATATGGTTGTGAGGGGGTGTGGCCTGTAGGGTCAGAGTGGGATGATAGCCCACAGGCCTGGGTCTGTCGTAAAACTTTTGCTACGCTGGGGAATTTCCATGTGAGACCTGAATTCATTGCTTCCTAGGGTAATGGATGCCACAATTTTATAGAGACAAGTAGGGAGATCAATGATCATGCATTTTCCCACTCATAAGGGATTGAGACAAAGGGGACAGAGGGACAGTGAATAAAAAGTATAGATGGACAGATGGTGGCATACAGTGGCATGAAAAAGTATTGGTCTTATTTATTTTTTTTATAAATATAAATGTCACCTGCCACACCCAGGCCTGATTACTGCCAGAACCAAGAAATCACCAAAAATAACACAAAGGCTCATTCACATTTGCCAAATATCTTGATTATTCCAAGACATTTGAGCAAATATTCTGACTGAGATGACAAAAGTTTTTGGCAAAAGCATTTCATAAAAAGAACATCATACAAACATGGTAGAGTGATGATCTGGAACAGCTTCAGGACATGGACAACCTATCGTAATTGATGGAACCATGAATTCTGCGCTCTACCAGAAAATCCTAAAGGAGAATGTCCAGCAATCAGTTCCTGTGCTTAAGCTCAAGCTCACTTGGGTTATGCAGTATGATCAAAACCTACCAGCAAGTCCACTTCTAAATGACACCTCTGAAAATAAATAAATAAATAAATAAATTCAAAACAAGCCTTGAAAACCCTCCAATGTGGCTAAATTAAAACAATAATGAGAAGAAGAATGGTATGTGAAAGTGATGTGAAACACGTTTTGCCAGTTATCAAAAACACTTGTGCCAAGGGTAGCACAACCAAGTATTGGATTTAGGGGGCAATTTCCCATTTTAACATAGGACCAGGTAGGTTTGGACAGTGTTTTTTTCTGGCAATCTTTTGAATGAATTCATTGTGCAGGTGTAGAGATGGTTGGACCAGTCGAGCAGTGCAGGAGGACCAGAGGGAACGTGTTGGAGTGCCGTGGTGTGATAAGTGCTTTAAGTTAAGTGGGTGGTGGGCCGTTTTTACCGTAGCTTCGTGTGCAAGCATAACTGTTTTGAATTTGATGCGGGAATGCAGAAGTGGGCCGGTGAAGAGGGGCAGTGTGAGAGAATGAGGGATGGGGATGAGTTGTCTGTCAGACATGCTAAGATCTGGGTGGAAACCTGAATGTCTGAGGGAGGAAAGCAGAAAAGGAGTGTCACTAACCATCATATAGTGTAAAAAGTCATGTGATATGACCCCACCAACAAATTGGGAATAGACCGAGAACAGAAGAGAACCAAGTACTAAGCCTTGTGGGATACCGTTAAAGGGTGAGTATGGAACAGAGTGAATACCCTCAATGTCACCTTATACGACCGATATTCTAGTTAGGAAGCAACCCATGACCATGCCATGTGACCGATCTCAAGTTTTGAAAAGATATACAAGAGAATCTTGTGGTTTACCGTGTCGAATGCTGCTGAGAGATCCAGGAGGAGGATGAAAGATGACTGTTCAATTGATCTAGCAGCATAAAGGTTCTCAGTGATGGACAGAAGTGCAGTTTCTGTGGAATGTGCCACTTTGAATCCAGGTTGGTTGGGATCATTAAGGTTGTTGTGCGAGAGATAAAGAGACACTTGATTGTAAACAGAGCATTCAGGCATCCCTAAGCACATCAAAACATAGCTCTAAAAGAATATTTTGGATTTTCTTATATACCCTGCAGCCATCTGCTGTGACATCCTCACATCCCACATGGATGTCCATCCATGGCAAACAGATATTTCAGGGAACTGAAGCATCATCAGGTGATTCACCTGCATTGATTAAGTAAAAAAATCACCTAAGAGTATTTCATCAATCTAGGATACATTTACAGAAAAAAAAGGAAAAAAAAGATGAATACAAATGTCTAGAAAATATTTTGGCAGATTATGACCACTGGTTCAACCATTTTGCATGTACTGACATTCAGTGGACAAAGAACTGATGGCTTGATGTTTTGGGAGGGGAGAGAGTATTCAACAGAGAAACAGTATTTGGTCACAATTTGGTCAACATGAAATGAGAAAATTAGAATGAAGGAAACAGCAAACAGTTGTACATTATCATTTGCTTGAATGCTCGAAAGCATTCAGAATGTGGTCCAAAGATTGAAAAATTGCTTTTATGATGTGCACAAGTGACTTGATGATGTGAAGTTGGTACAGGTTGTTTAGAGAATTTCAGTTCTTATTTGAGAAATGATTCACAGAGACTGCGAAGAACTGTAATATGAAGAATTGAGTGATAGCTCCAAACTTTCGAGACAAAAAAAAGGAAATATCAATTTTATAAATATAATATAATATAATATAATATAATATAATATATACAGTATAGAAAGAAAGAAGGAAAGGGAGTACCCAAAGTTAGCCCACAGCCCTTTTTTAGCCACTGCATGAACACACTAAAAGTCTCATATACTTTGACCTGAGTCGAGGTCATTCCTCTAAGGCACACTATGTTATCATTCTCTCTGAATGAGCTGGGCAGATGTGCTCCCACCTCTCTCATCAGAATCAGATGGCCTACGATGAAGATCTTGACCTTTGATGAGAGTGTAATAGTTCAATTCAGCCTCCAATTAAAGAAGTAAAGTGGCAGAGAGAGAGATAGAGCATGTGGCTATCTAGACAACCTCCATCTGCTTCGCCTGATGGACTCCAGCAGCTCTCCATTCATCTTTCATCGTTTAACATTTATGAAATGTATTTTTTTTTTCTCTCAACCTCAGAAGTTGAAGGTGTGTTATTTTTCACTCTCCAGCATCTCCCAGACTTGGTCACGTTTTGTTTAGCATGATCTGAGCACTCGCGTGATTGTATTGAGCGTGGCTCGCAGACAGAAGGGCAAATTACTTTGGCCTGCTGTACGTGAGGAAACTGCTTCAAACTCCAGAGGGTAGACAACGAATTTAATGGCTTGTCAAATATACTAATCTTTCCCATTGATGGCTTTCGAAAGACATTAATATAATGCATACTGAAATGAATTGTTCTGGAATGGCTTTGATTACATTGTGAATGATTATGAATGGCCCGGCACATGAAACCAAATTAGATCATGAGCTGATGGATTGAGGAGAAAAAAAGTGACACTAGTCGATGTGGACGCCTGCTGAGAAGATGCCGTAACAACCGAGCTCAGATAAAATACAAATATGTCTAATCAACATGTTCGCGGGTCACAGCACAAACGAATAGCATAAAAGACTTTAAATTAATTAAGGTGACATAGTATACTTTTTTTTTTAAAGCTACATAAGTTCTTTTCCAAATAGTACATCTTTGTGTATTCGCTTTTAAATAAACTTACCCCAAAAGCTGTTTTTCCCCCCAAAGCCAACTTCTGAACCATCATCGATATCGCAGATTCATGGTGTAAAAGATTTATGTAAAAGAGCCAAAAGTCATGTTGAGGCATTGTCTTAGTACTGTACTCCTTCCTTGCATGGACAAGTCAATATATTCATTTAAACTGACTGAAAAGTCTCATAATCTTAATGGAAAAAACAGGCTGTTCTTTAACATCAAAAGACAAAAAAACTTTGTAGCAGTGTGTTTCAAATGAACACGAAGTTCAAGCAAGTTACTTTGTTAAGACATAAATAGCGCAAATGATGCTGATGCTCGTGTACTGTCTTGGTGGAACAGTTTTTTTTTTTTTTTTTTTTGTCATATCCAAATCTGTGATATGATTGAGCCAAAACAAATAACTACATATTTAGATGAAGGAGAAGCATCATGAAAAAGGAAGCAAGCCATATTGTAAGTGAATCCCATATGTTTCCTGTTTCCACCCCATTAGTAGGATGCGACAGTCAAAAGCACTTCCATGTGCAGCGATTATTGAGTTGCCAGTGTTTCTAGAAGCAGCAGTTCCTGTAAATTGTGGCTCAGATATGCCATTATTATAGTTATCATGTGCACTCTGTTTGGCTTTTAACTCATGCCAAATGTCTCGAGCCAAATCTGGGATTTAAGAAACAATCTGGGATTGTCGCGGCACTGTGTGTTCTGTATTAACATTGTCAACAAGTGCAGCTCTAATGGAAATGCACTGTGCATTTGTTTTAGCTCTAAACCAGCCTGTGCATCATTTAAGACTATTGACAGCATGGCATAAGGCAGCAAAAAGTCCACAAAAAAAAAAAATTACTGATACTGTTTACTTTTGTACACATACACAGTGATCAGCCTGAAGCTTTTTTTTTTTTCCTGAGTTTTAGTGTGCGATTGTATTATTAGTGATTTGTTATTCAGTAAATACTAAAATGGGCTAAGCCAGCTGCATTTAATCATTTATTCATTTTCACTAACCACTTCCCTAACCATATCCTGGTCATGCAGTGCCTTATCCTGGATACGCAATGCTCCAGGCTGCTCATACACCCTGGATGAGACACCAGTATATTGCATGGTGCCATTCACACCCTGGCCCCAAATGCCATGCCAGGATCAAATCAGGGACCCTGGGGCTATGAGCTAGCAATAATACCCAGTATGCCATCATGCCAGCCTAAATTTAATTATAGTACTGACAAAAAGGCAAAAACAAGCATGTAAATCAACAAACTACTAAACAACAGTACTACCATTTTATTATTATTATTATTATTATTATTATTATTATTATCATCATCATCATCATCATCATCATCATTACTAATGATTTTTTTTTTAATAGAAAAATAGGTACTAAGGAAATAATCTGCATTCTAAAACATTAAACAACAGGTACTTAGTAACTATGTTTTTTTATTTTTTTTATTTTTTCAAAGCCATTAAATAACACACATGGCATTAGGTAAACTGTCAGTTTTTAATAAACAAAGGTCAGTTGTTCTTTAACAATCCTTCTTCACCATGATGAAACTGACTCTCATGAAATCAAGACCAAAACGTACCTCTGCTGCAGAAGAGAAGTTCATTTAGCATTACTAGCCTCAGAAATCACCAATTAACCTCAAACAGCAGCTCAGATTAGAGCCGTTATGAAGGCTTTACAGAGCATAAGTAGCAGACACATCTCACTATAATCATTACATATTTTGGATGTCTTCAGCATTGTTTAAAGCTGTAGAAAGAAAAAAGAAAAATCAATAAACTAGCACTATACTGAATGTGTTAAGTGGTTTCCGAAATTGATTACACTAGTTAGAATTGTTAACCTTTATGAGAAGGGTGCCATTAAATAAATCAAAAGGTCATAAAATCCTATATCTTGGGCTATTCTGTGTTTAGTCGTTAACGCCCCCTTGAGTTTGCATATCTCCTTGGTGCATGTGTGTACATTGTTGACACCTTTTTGTTCTGACTGTAGGTGTGAGATTAGTGACAGAATCCCCCTGACACCTAATTAAACCAAGGACTGCTATAGATGTCAACACCTGCTGCTATGTTCCTCTGAACTCCCAAGCTGTTGCTGAAGCATCATGTGGCATTAATCTGACCCACACCAACTGCAAACTCTCTATACAGATGAAAGTGACCAATTACTATTTAATGGTCCAGTGGCATTAATTCTACACAGCATGGAAGGATGCCATACTACTACTACTACTACTACTAATTATAATAATAATAATTATTATTATTATTATTATTATTATTATTATTATTATTATTATTATTATTATTATTATTATAACAATAATGCATTTAAAATGAGAGATGGTTTAATTAAAAGCTGATTTACTGTAGATTTGCCAAAGCAACATTTTTCACACCTTAAAAAAAAAACTCGTGCCATTTTCTTTTAATCACTTAAAAAATATTTGGGATACTTTTCCAGCAACATTTTTAAAGCCTTGAATAAATCCATACATCTAATAGGAACTTTCTAGCTACACATTATTAGCAAAACTCTCCGATTTATGTTTAAAAAAATCATTGAATCATATTGAAGTATCATTCCTTTGCATTCACTAATTTAGTTTAGGGCGTGGTTTAGTGGTTAGCACTGTCACCTTCGATTCCCACCTCTGTGTGCATGGAGTTGTCCATGCTTGGTGGGTTTCCTCCAGGTTTTCAAGTTCCCTCCCTCAGTCCAAAGACATGCCAATTAGGCTAATTGCTGTTCCAAAATTGCCCATAGTGTTTGTGTGTGTGCCCCGTGATGGATTGGTAGCCTGTCCAGTGTGTACCCTACCTCGTGCCCTAAGTCTCCTGGGATAGTCTTCCGGGACCCCCTTGTATACAGAATAAAGTTCCTAAGCTGTGGCAGTCCCAGGTGATAATACTGACTGGACAAATACAAAAAACAAACAAAATAAACAGATTCATTTGAATGTCATTTTGTTGTCCCAGAATAAAAGAAATCATTGTTTCTATAGTGCCATTGTGACAACTGATTATCATTGACAAAGTGTAATAAAGTTACTTTTTGCAGTGGAAGAAGTTACTGATTCCAGTTGCACAGTGTGAGCACTGCTATAATTCTTATCCACCTCATTTTGGCCAATGTTTCTGCTTATATGATCCAATTTACTGCACAAGCGTGGATTTACTTTAATCACTAGTCTATCGTCAGACTATTGTTACTATCCTCTGCCTGACCTGGAGAACACACATGCAATAACACAATCTGCTGTACAATTCAGCCAAGATTTCATTGGGATCATCTTCCACAGTGTGACAAGTAATAACCTTAAAGTACAGTACTGCTGCAATTAAGCTGTTAAAACTAGCTTCAGCCAGCTTGACTGGCGTTACACCTGACCCATCATGTGATGCACATGTGATTTAGGGGTAGCCATAATCCTAGCAGGAAACACTTGGCCTTTGTTGTATCTTTCATAAGGCTCTTTGTCTGGTCGCTCCCCTTAAATTTGTTCGTCAAGGGTGGCCTTACTGTGAGCACAATGCTCCCAGTGACATACTGTAGCACGAAGTTCCTCAGAGTATGGAAGCCTCTTCACCAGTCTCAGCAGGAATGTTTGGTTGTTAAAATGTTGTGGTGATGTTACTTTTGCAACCTTAAAGACATTGGGATTATGTGGCTATTGGATTGTTTTTCAAATTTAGAATTACTTTAATGAAATGAAATTTAATCAAAGGAACAACACCTATATGATGATGAGACAACATTGAACAAATGACCCCAAAACAAAGTTGTAAAAATGACTTTAAAACAATATTGATACTGAACTGTTGGCCTGGATTGGAAATAAACTTTGGTCACTTAGGTGAGACCATTGAATGATTACCACTGGACCATGCGTTTAGGAACATGCTGGGAGTATGGAGGCTAAGAGTCACCTCATGGTAATATTTCTGAAAGAACAGAGAGGTAACACTACAACATTAAGAGATGTATCCTGAGATACACATGCTATGTGAAGCTGTTGTGTCCATCCCAATCTCTGATCGGAATTCTGAACCATTTTAGAAACCATGGATGTGGTCAGACGTTGTGCGAATATATGTTAATTAAGATAAATGCTTTAAATAAAGGGTAAACTGTTGTACTTGCAATGTTGTGTTTGTTCGAAGGTACAATGTTAGTCAAGATAAAAAGTCATCTATCAAAGTCGTTCACTCTCACTCACTCATCTCTAGCGCTTAATCCTGTATTCAGGGTTATGGGTGGGCTGGAGCCTATCCCAGGAGACTTAGGGCACAAGGTAGGGTACACCCTGGACAGGGAGCCAATCCATCACAGGGCACACACATACACACACTCACACAAATTCACACACTACAGCCAATTTGGGAACGCCAATTCACCTAACCTACATGTCTTTGGACTGTGGGAGGAATCCGGAGTACCCGGATGAAACCCACCAAGCACGGGGGGAACATGCAAACTCCGTGCACACAGAGACGGGAATCAAACCCGGACCCCGGAGGTTCAAGGCGACAGTGCTTAAAGTCATTCTAACTTTTCTAACATCATCACTTTGCTGTATCCATCAATTGTTAGGATTCCTGCTGGGTAACCTTTTGAATGTGGTGTTTGCTTTCATTGGCAATATTTCTCTGAAGGCGTGATGTGACACAGAAACTGACAATCCAAAATGTTGTGAACCATCTGATGAGGTTTGCTTATGAGATCATAACATTCTGATTATTAGTGAAGAACATCACTGGTGCTCCTGGTGGACATTGGTGCTCTTTTTAGATCATGGTTGCTGCGTAATGAACTGATGTGAATTAAGGAACCTTTTAGTGTCTCTCAACTGTAGAACTAGTCCACTGAGATCAATTATAAAACTCACACTAGATAATAATAACAGTGTTGTTAGTAGTGGAGAAAAGTACCCAACAGAAGTCGGAAGTATAATGTTTATACCCCAAGCTGCTGAGTGGCGTCTTCAATCAAATAGCTGTCACACAGATGTCCAAACGGCTAATCAAGTCTATTGAGACATCGGGACAAGTAATAAACAACGTAAAATGAGAAGTAATCTCAAAGCCATTGTGCATTCACAACTACACTTGATAGGGCATTTTAATTTAGAACTCTGCTCAAGTATGTTTCATTAAAAAATATAATAGATAAAAATTTAAAAAAAGATATACGTTTCAATACTGCATATCCAAAGATTCAACCAAAAACGTTCTCTTTGTTTAAGGCAATTGAGACACAGTTTAGCACCCTAATTTTTTTGTTTTGTTTTGTTTTTCAAATTTTTTACACAAAAGCTATTTTTATGCATGATTTCAGATTATATTATTGCTCCTGCTCTCATTCTAACAGATTATACATTTTATACTAAAAGCTACTTTATAGGAAGCACTCATCAGCAGAAAGAATCAGAAAGTCACTTTGGGTTTCACAAAAAGTAAAGAGATCAGCCTTAAAATGATCAGACCAAGATTAACTTGTACCAAAGTTATGAAAAGGCCAAAGTGAGAAGAAAAAATGGTTTGCTCATGGGATAGAACATACCAGCTCAGTGGCAAATGGCATTTCATGGATAGCACTTGCCTGTTTCTGGAATACATTTGATGTTCTTTATTGATGACAAAACTGATGGTAAAATAAGGATGAATTCAGAACTCCACACGGTGTGTGCCAATTACAAAGAAATGCCTACAATCTATTTATGAACTACTTCAAAACCAACACAAAAAAGGACTTCATCAAGATGGAAAAGTGAAGGTTTTAGGCATAGTCTATATGTGCGCATGAAGTTGTATTTTTCTTATTTTATTTAAAAAAGTGATATAACACTAAGTAAAAAGTATAACGCAATTGCAGTAACCTTATCATCTAATATTCACCTCATGATCTCAAACACAAATGACTTTAGTCTATAGCAAAAACAAAAGAATTGGCTTCGCTGTTCTAGTACTTTCAGCAAAAACTGTAGGTGCTATAGTACAAGTGACAACAGGAACTTTCATAGTGGGAGAAACCAGAGGACGTCCACATGGAACAGTTACTGTATGTGACCTCAGGATCAAACTTACAACCCTGGAACCAAACTACCCAGTGTACAGGACCTCCAGGAAACAGATGTTTCATCAAACTGGCCAAATTATTTGATGGTGCATGAACATTTACAGAAGACATGCATCGAACTGAAAAGATAAAGCAAAGTTCGGGGCTTAGTGGTTAAGGTTCTAAAGTGTCAAATGTCAGTTCAAATCCTAGCATTGCCAGAAGGCCATTGTTGAACCCTGAGCTGCTCAGCTTCATGCGTTGGATGTGTTCTGTCTCAAATTAAGTCACTGTGGATAAAAGTGTCAGACAAAATGAATAAATGTAACCGCAACTCCAAGCCTTCTGTCCTAAACCAAAGAGCTGAAGCAGAACCAGCGGCCAACTGCACATAAAGATGAGTGATGTGTGGAGCGGGAACGTTTTAGTGCCTGCACTCCATTTAAGTGCACATCAAATCTATTGCAATCACAAATTGACCCTGTACACTCTTCTGTTCACCTTTCATGGAGAAAAAAATATTCTCTCTGGAACGATTCTATATAGAATTACATGTTGTGATTCTTCAGGCTCAATGGGTTTGGCACTGGTAGTATAGTGAGTTTGGCGCTGGTAGCTCAGTGGGATACGCACTGCTACAGTAGCTCAGGGGGTTTGGCACTGGTAGCTCAGTGGGATGCACACTGGTAGCTTAGTGGAGTGGGCACTGGTGGCTCAGTGGGATGGGCACCGGTAGCTCGGTTTGTTTGGGACTGGTAGCTCAGTGGAATTGGGCTTTAGTAGCTCAGTGGGATGTGCACTGGTAGCTCGGTTTGTTTGGGACTGGTAGCTCAGTGGGATGCACACTGGTAGCTCAGTGGAATTGGGCACTGGTAGCTCAGTGGATTAGGCAGTGGTACTGTAGCTCTGTGGGTTGCTAAGTGGTAACTCAATGGACTGGACAGTGTTAGCTTAGTGGGTCGAGCAGTGGTAGCTTAATGGGTTGTGGCTCTTATTTACTGATCAGAAGGTTAACAGCTCCAGTCCCAGCTCCACAAAGCTGTCATTGTGGGCCCTAGAGGAACCCCCTTAACTCTGTTTGCTCCAGGCATGATGTACTGTATAATAGCTGGTCTTGCACTCTGATCGCCCCAGCTGGGATATGAGAAAGAATTTCACTGTGCACTAATGTATATGTGACAAATAAAGGCCTAACCTAACTTCATCTAGCCAGTCCCAGACATCAAAGATGAAGTTGAAAATGATGTGTGATTAGGGTTTGCTTACAAGCAGTCAATTTTTCAAGGCTAGTAACATCTTTCATGCCAAATGTGTAGCAAGTTAAAGTTCACTTAAGGCACTTTATCAGTTTCGTCCTTGTTATTTTATAAAAGTATGCTGCTCAGGGGGTCTGGGAGATATACTGCTGCTTTTAATAACACTTTTTTTTTTCCCTGGCACAACACATGTAATTGGGGTTTCAGTTTGCTCTGTTAATATGTTATGGTAGAACAGAATGTCGAAGTTGATTTAGGTGTTGGATGAGTGAGGGTTTTTCACATCAATGTCCAAGCGGCTGTCTCAGTCTCATGGCTGATGTGCAATCAGTTCATTGTCAGCTTAGATCTTTGTCTCGGTCTCTCTTTTTCATGACAGCACTGCAGGATGGAAGCTTGAGCTCCAGAGGTGGGTAGACAGGTAATCCCAGTTTAATCCCAGAGATTTTGAGTGGCTTGTTTTTTTTTTTTTCAAAACTATACAAATACTCGAACTCCTTTATTAATAACGCTTCATTAATATAATATGGATAATATCTGTATTGTTTTGGATTAAACATTACAAAATTTAATTTGCGCATAAAATAGGTTACCTTGAAAAACTTTTCTACTTCTCAACAAAACGGTCATGGGTCTAGGTGGTGGTACTGGCTACTTGGTTGCCATGGGCATATACAGTATGGTAGGCATGAACGCAGACGGGTGTGCAAACAGAAATAGTCTTTATTAACAAAACTCAGACACCCAAACAAAGGAACCAAAACAACAAACTCAAACTAGGGCTTAGGGCTACGCACAAAAGGAGCTGGCACAGGGAACCCAGAAGCTGATACGGGAACTAGGAGCTGACACAGGGAACTGGCATAAGGAAACATGGAGCTGGAGCTAACTAAAGATACATCGGGGCACAGAGACTAGACTAGGGACAGGGCACAGAGACTAGACTAGGGACGGGGCACAGAGACTAGATGGGTTAGTGGTTAGTAGCTACATGGAATACTGGGGACACTGGATGACCTAACCGGGTTAGTGGCTAATGGGGTTAGTGGCTAACCGGGTTAGTACTGACCTAATAGGGGGGGAACTGAACATAAAAGGCAGGGCACACATGAGGCTATACCAAACTAGTGGCTAACCTACTAGTGACTAGAACCACTAGCAGTCAATCCCACTAGAGGCTAGCCTACTAGGGGCTAACCCTACTAGCCGTCAAGGCCTACTAGCGGCTAAGCCCTCACGTGGCTACACATACAAGGGAAGCTTTAAACACAGAACTAAACAAGAAGACTGACACTGGGAAGACACAGAACAGTACTTACACTGTACACAGGAGGAGACACAGCCTAGCTAAACACTGAACAAGGCAGCTCCATGAATCCACAAACACAAGGAACAACAAGAAAACAAACAATAGAGCCCTCTAGAAAAACAAAGGTAAAACAATATAACTAAAATATAAACTCAAAGAAACAATAAAAAAGGAATGCCCACATGACAGTAATACAAACAATCAACAAACAATGCTCGACCCAGTTTCCCAGAACAAACTGCTATTTATAGAAACTTTAATGAGCCACCTCCGTTCAGGTGAGCACTCATCACCTGACTGAGGTGCCTTCTGGGAAACTGAGTCGACCAACAAAAACTAGACAGACAGAAACAGTGACCACTAGTGGAGGTTCCTAACAAAAACAGCATTAATTAATTTATTTATTTTCTTTTACAGTAACAGGAAGCAACTTCTTGTTCTCGTTTTCCTAACACCTTTTGTTCTCTCTGTTAAAATTCACTAAGATGAAAAAGAAAATGCAATTTGTATGAATTTTCTGTGAACCCATCAGACAGAATGCTTCCTGTGAGAAATTGCTGATGCTGGAGATTTCTTTCCAAATGTTACAACAAGGTCCCCTAAAGAAAGACCTCTTTACTGTGAATCATTTGGTACTGTACAAGAACACAGAAATAAAAGAAGCAAATTGTACCAATATAAACCTGTGATGTCACGGACAGGCAGAACTATTTAAGAAAATTCTGACCAGAAAAAGAATCTACCTTTGTATTTTTACATTTTTTATTATTATTATTTGTATAGAGACATATTTTGGTTATATTTGTATTTTTAATAATATGCAAGAAACAGCTCTATGGCAGAATGGCATAACTAACCTAATGTGGGAAGCAATTATGCAAAATTCATTTTTTAATAATTTTTAGACACCTGCCTGGGTCTCCAGTGTGTGGGAGAGCCACCACTCTCGCGGTAGCAAAATAAACAAGTACAGGAGTAGTAGCACAAGTATACTCTGAGTGTGGGAAACTATCTATCTATCTATCTATTTATCTTATATATATATATATATATATATATATATATATATATATATATATATATATATCATAATGGCATGATCTTGTTGAAGGCACTCTTCAAAGGCAGCATCCCTTTCTGCAGGTTTGTGAAGGAGCAGAGCCACTAGATTTGGCAGAGCTGGCGAGGAATGAATGGATGGATTACAGGCTTCTGCCACAATCTAAATCCCTGCAAGAACCAATGCCCAGGAGAAACCACTCTGCTACTCCAAAGCCACCAACCTGGGCCAACCTGTACACGTGAGTGACATGTGAGCAGGATGATACCCTGCATCCCGGGGACTTCAAAGGCTATTCCGTCGTTGCACCAGCTTGAGCACACTATGCTGTCATCATACCAGCCTGAGCATGCCACACTGTTGTTTCACCAGCCTGAGCACTTAATACCACCCTTTCACCTGTCATCATTTGATCTGAGTGCCGCCATTGCAGCTGTTCATGCTCGGTGGATGAAGGCGAGAGTGCCACAATGTCACCTGTTTGAAATAATTTTGCAAGGTTCACAGAGGATGACTCACCTGTTCGAGCAAGGTGGGTGGACTGAACACCGCTGATTCACCTTTTAGAACTCATGGCACAAAGGTGGACAGAAGGGACGCTACTTATGCATCTGCCCAAGCGGGAAAGCAGCATGTACAGTAAGAACATGACCACTGGAAAAGTAAAGGCTGTTGGTATTGACGTTAGGGCTCCATTCCTAGATGGGAAAACCGCCCAGTCGTTGAACGTCATGGAGAGTCCCATCTCAGGCCACACCAACGGATGACTGGACGGGGTCACCTGACCCTGTCTGTGAAGCTGCGTCTAGGACGTGGCAAGAGCTGCTGCTCACACTGGCACACTCTGCCACTCCATCACTGCCAACGCTAGACTTCTAAAACTACCCTGTAAGTCTACCTTAAGACCTAGATCTATATATCTACAGTATCTGTCTATCAGATTTTTTTTCCCTATTGTGACCTCATATGTTCAGTGATCAGCCCTGATCAGTTCTTTAAACACTGTATAACCTCTAGACGTTAGTCTAATCTAGGATTTTTTTTGGCTATTCTTTAGTAGTTCTTCAGCTCTTCGTTGTGTCCTTCAACGTTTATATTGTTTACTATTGGGGATAATAAGGTACATACAGTTCAGTATATCTCTCCTCTTATTATATTGTTAATCAGAAATTCAGGCGGGAAATGTTTGAAAAGGTCCTGAACGTGGATGTTTTGCACACGCTGCAGTCTGATTGGCTAGGAAACTGCACTTTCTCAAAGATCTTTTCAGTGGCAGGTCATTCAAAGCTGCAAATACTGCAATGGCAATGTTTAAATTCGTGAACAAAGAGGAACGCACGATCTGAGTTGTATTTCAGTTGGAAAGTTAACAAGCACATTTTGGAGATCATTTGGATAGGCCAAGATTGATATTTTATTGTTTTTGTTTTTTGTACCTAGCTGGCTGTTTAAAAAAATCACTGTATTTCCCCTTTTGTCATATTTAGAACTGCAAATAAAGGAATACCACTTAGCCAGACAGTGCTAATATTGAAGCCAAGCTAACAGACACGATCGAGATTGTCTGCTAATGGAAGAGTGTCTGTGTGTTATTGCTTAGTTGCAACAGAAATGAAATGCATTTTCACTACCTGGATAAAGGCAACATTTTCATTTGAATTATGCGTCTGTGTTTGTGTTCTCATTAGCATTGGCTTTCGGCCTGCCTTCGTTTCCTGTTAATGTAGGTGTCACTGTGACCAGAAGCAAAAGGGTTTGCTTTGTGCACGTGTGCGTGTGTGTGTGTGTGTGTGTGTGATTTCATGTTGTTCAGGGTATCAGTGGAATGAGATACCGTTCCTGCAGAATGCCTGCTAATTCACTGCAGCTTTACTTATCCAGCTGTCTGAAGTGGGAACTGCCGTCACCGTGATAAGATTTTCAGCCCAAAGTGATACAAACAAGACATTTGTGTCACTATTTTACACCAACAATCCTCATGCATTTTTCCTAAGGTAAAGAAGCTCATATTTAAATATATTAAGATCTTCACATCAGTACATCAGGAACATCAGTAAAACATAGAATGTTAACCTTGGTTTATGTAATGGTTTTAAGTGTCTGTCGAACAATCAGGGTTAAAATGTGGCTTTTTGGATCACATTTACATTTATGCATTTGGCAGACGCTCTTATCCAGAGTGACTTACAAAAGTGCTTTGAAGTTTCCATCATTAGATAGATCCTTACATGGGTTATTAGGTTATTAACTCAGCACCAAGTAAGGTCAACTTTGTTTTTTTGGGAGGGGGGTATATAATTGGATATATAATCCAAATAGGTTTTTAGTCGTTGCTTAACGATTGGCTGTATGGACATCTAGCGGAAGTTAATTCAATCATCCAGGTTCCAGAACAACAACAAAAAACCAGTCTACATGCATTTAACACTGTAAGATTCACTTTGGCTATTTACATTACATTTATTTTGTAATTTGTCAATTGTCAGACATCCTATACTACTTACCTTTGCTTCATTATACAGTACATGTGAGCAGTTCAGGGTTAAGGGCCTTGCTCAAGGGCGCAATAGCAGTGGCTTGGTGGAGCTAGGATTTAAACTCATCAATTTCTGCTCCACAATCCACATGTTAACTTCTGAGCTACCCCTATGTATGGCGATTAAGGAAATTAAGGATTAAGAGAACAGTCCCCACTACGGAAGTCCACAGGGTGGAGCTGGACCTGATCCCGACCCTAGACTCCTCATGTAAACATCACACTAACCCCCAACTTATGACATGCTTCCCATGGCATGACAGTTTCCACCCTCTGGACTTGTAGTTGACTTTTTACCGAGTAGGAGGAGCTGGATCAGGTCCATTTCTACTCCCTGGAGTTCTGCATGTGGTGTGGTTGTGGTACTTGCAAATTAGTGTAAACTATTCAGTGTGTCTAGTTCAGAATTGTGCACTAAAATGATTCAACATACAGTACAGAATTATTGGCAACCTTCATGAAACTTTTGTTCTAATGTTATGTCTGTAAGAATGAATAATGCATGCATTAAGTGATATTTTGGGCTTAAACATATCGAAATGGTGGAGGTGTACATAAATTTAAATACATTATTGCTTCCGAACATAAAATTTAGAGTTCATTTCTCTAACCTTCATCATAGTCTGATGTGCTCCAAAAATATACAGCCATAACTATAGTTGTGTTTACAGGGACCTGGGTATTCCGTTAATAATGAGAGCACAAAGTATCATGTGGACACCCCGGAAACAGTTTGGCCTGATCTAGCCGATCATTGTTCTCCTAAATTCTTTCTTTTCATGTTTGCCCTATATGGCAAAGTGACCTCGAGGTAAATTTGCTTCCATTTCTGGTTGGTAAACTCCTCGTCGGGCAACAATTCTCTGCCATTTACTTTGGACTTTGGACTGTCATCCTCTGGGACTGTGGCTGAGATCGACTGGATCACATTTCACATGCAGTAAAGCATCTCACTAATCATGAATGAGAATGTACAGTATGCTTGGAACCAATCAAAACAACAAACGTTGGATTTATTGGAAAAGACATGAAGCCTGACACAAATACAGTGTTTTCATTATATTTCTGACAGATACAGCACTTTGAAATGATTTTTTTTTCTCCATATCCCAGTTAGAAAGCTAGGGTCAGAACACAGGGTCAGCTGGGATACAGTGCTCCTGAAACAAATGGGGTTAAAACCCTTAAGAGCTCAAGAGTGGCGACTTGACAATGCTGGGGCTTGAACCCGCGAACAGTAACCCAGAACCTTAACTGCTTCAGCCACTCATGCTTTGCGTTGGGCTGAACCATTTTTCATATGGCAAAAAATGTTGTAAACATGTAATCTAATCCCATGAGCAGCCATGTAAACAGCCAAGTTGGAATCTCTAATCAGATTGAAGAAATACTGCATTGTTCTGGCAAACCTAGATTATGAATCACTTGAAGTGACCAAGTGACCCCACAATACATACACCCCAGCAAGCATGAATGAATGTATAATCATATATATATATATATATATATTGCTCAGACTAGACCAGTGACAGCTGGGTGTTCGTTCATTCATATTTTATGTCTAATATGGCATGTAATGAATTTAAACAGCATGTGACTGTCAGCTGACAAAGAGCCTGTAACATGAAATGAGCGTGTATAATGTATCACGTTGGTATACCCTCTGACCATTACATACTGTATTTACTAAACGCCTGTGGATTTTCTGTCCTGAGGAAATCTGAGTTGACTGCCGACGTGAACTGAGCTGAAGGAAAAAATATTAAAAAAATAAATAAATAGAAAACAGCATGAATTGCCTCTGTGTTACTGTAAACCCACATCTGTCTCTTTGTGCCATAGCCTCCCATTTCAAACAACCCAGTGCAATTCTGACAGGAAAATTATTTTCAGCTATTTTGATCCTTTTGTGGAAAATGTCTCCCACTGACATACAGAGGCAATTCATGTGAAGATTGCATTTTATACCCAGTGTTTCATAATAGTTTCTGACTGCCTTGCTGAACCGTTTTACTTTCTTTTTTTTTTTCTTTTTTTTTTTCTTTCGTAAAGCATGGCAAGCATGGTAGAATGACTGTGACACAATTTGGTTGACGTACTTGTTTGAGATAATGCAATCAAAGAGAGATGAGACAGAGAGAGAGAGAGAGAGAGAGAGAGAGATCATTGGGTTCTGATAAGAAAACTCAACCTTTGGACACCATTTGGTCCACACATGGAAACTTGGCGGAGGTTTTACACCAGATGCAAGCCCTTCCCATTTTATTCGGGCTTGAGACCAGTACTGCGTCCAGTGGCTGGGGCTTGGGCACTGGCTGGGAATTGAACCCAGGCCTTCCACATGGCAGGTGAAAAAACCTACCACTCAGCCGCCAGCGCCCTACCTATTACACCATGTGTCAAGTCTAAAATTGAAGCATTTTTGGTTTCCTATATGGTTCAGTTGGGTTTCACACTGCACATAATCAAACGAACCAAAAAGAAAAGTGCCAAGGTTTTCACGTTGTGCACCAGAACAATGCAACTTCATTCTGAGTGTGAGACAAAAAAAAAGTAGTTGGTTGGCTTCATAGATTTCAGAGAAAACTTTTGATAACCTTTAGAACCTGTTGTATGGTGAGTGGAAACTAGACCAGATTAAATTTGGGAGATATTCAATGAAAAATCTATCCAGCCATTATCTATACCTCTTATCCTGTGTTCTCAGGGAACTCCGGGGTGTATAGCATCAGACGGATTTGGTGCTAACCCATTTAAGGGCACAAGCACACATGCCCACATACACACACACACATTTACACACCAATTTATACCTTGTGGGCAATTTGGAAATAGCAGTCAACCTACTGTATGTCTTTGGTCAACCAGAGTACCCAGAAGAAACCGACTAGATTCAAACCCCCAACCCTGGAGGTCATGAGGTGTTAACCAAACCACTAAGCCAACATGCCAACCTAGAATTAATATAATGAATACAAATATTTTTTCCGATTTTTATCATTTTTTTCTTTAGTTAAAACTCAAAGTTTTCAAAGTAGCTCAGTTTTCCATTCATTCATTAAATGAAGGACAAAATGGCTAGACTGCTGAAGAGACAAGTACTTCATGCACAATTCAGACTACACTTCAGAGCAGTGTGCAGGTGGCAGAGACTTACAGTATAACACTTCCTTTCATCACACTAGTCTACAGTAATGTCGCCTCAGACAAGGCAAGTCCCATTAGACATCACTGAGATAGACTGTCTTCTTTTGGTGTTAAGACTTTGGAGTTCCTCGTCAATCTTCATTTGACCGGCAGTGACAGACAGAGGTGACAACGCAGCTCTATCAAAAGCCCTGCCCACGCTGCCTAAAATATCTGAAGGTCTGTTTCTCTGACTTGATTCATTCTCGCAGGAGCTGAGAGTTGGCACTGTTCACTCCGAAGTCTCCAAAAAAAACGAGCCGTTCCAAGAGGATATAATGTATTTCTTCGTTGCAGCATTTACATTCCTGCAACTTTTTAGCTGATTTTTTTTTTCTCCAGACACGTCTGTTACTGGCTGTGACTCCAACACCTCGATATTGTGTGAAAAATAATTGTGTGCAAAAGCACAGCCCCAGCACCTGAGCTCAAGTGTGGCCAAAATAGATTGTCTCAGCCATCCATGAAATTCAAATAAAAAGTTTTTGTTGTTGTTTTTTTTGCATAGATGGAAATGTCACCATGGGTGTGGTCTATACCATAGTTATGCATTTTTTCTTAATGGCTATTACAGTATACAATGTTTGCAGTGTGGCAAGGGTGCATCATCTAGCTGAAAAAGCTGACGGCCATCAGGGAATCCTGTTGCCATATAAGAATGAAACCATGCTTAGGTAGGTGGTACATGTCAAAGTAACGCCTACATGAATGCCAGGACGAAAGGTTTCCCAGCAGAACATTGCCCAAAGCATGACGCTGCATCCCCCAGCTCACTTTCTTCCCATAGTGCAGGCTGACATCCTATTTTTCATAGTTATGAGATGCATATGCACCTGGCTGTTCATATGATGTAAAAGAAAATAGGATTCATCAGACCATCAAGCCATCTTCTGCCATTACTCCATGGTCCAGTCCTGATGCCTTTCTCTCAGCGCCAGCATAACATTTTCAGCTATTTCTGCTACAGTAGCTCTTCTACAGGATCAGGACAGACAGGCTCAGCCTTTGAACCCCATGAACATCAGTAATCTTTAGAAGCCCATGACCCTGTCACTGGTTTATCGGTTGTCCTTCCTTGGTCCACTTTTGGTCGGTACTAACCACTGCATAAGGGCGGCCCTGTGGCTTAGTGGTTAGCACTGTCGCCTTGCACCTCCAGGTCCTGGGTCAGATTCCAAGGTTGGGTCATGGAGTTTGCATGTTCTCCTCCATGCTTGGTGGGTTTCCTCCTGGTTTCCTCCCATAGTCCAAAAATGCAGATTATTCTAATTGGCATTTCCAAATTGCCTGCAGATGGTCTTCTGTAGAAGGAAGTGGCATCACACTCCATCATCCTCATGGACGGCATCTAGGAAGGCTTGGTGTGCTGTGGTCCATGAGGTGGCGGAGAGTCGGACACGATTGAACAGCAACAACAACCACTGCATATCAGGAAAACCCCACAAGACCTGCTGTTTTGGCCCACAGATCCAGACATCACAATTTGTCCTTTGTTAAAGTCCCTCAGATCCTTATATTTGCACATTTTTCCAGTTTCCAAAACCTCAACTCTTTGTTCACTTGATGCCTAATATATCCCAAGCCTTGACAGGTGCCATTGTAATGCGATAATTAATTTAATACACTTCACCTGTCAGTCGTTTTAAGGTTACGGCCGATCTGTGTACACAAGAGAATGTGTAATGGTTTAGGGACCAAACAGAGCTGACAGACCGTCAGTGAGCCCTTCATAAATCTTCCATTTTATGCCCAAGAGACAGCTTGTAACTGTCTGCCCTGCTGTCAGTGCTTCTAAAGAAGAACATTTCCTTTCTAAGACCAACTGTCCACTTGTTTGGCCCGAGAGACAAAGCTATCCTGTGTTTTGACTTTATTAAATGTCGATCCTTTGGTGGGGGGGGACATGCAAACTCCATGCACACAGACCCGGTGCAGGAATCGAACGCATGCCCTCGAGGCGCAAGGCAACGGTCAGTCCTAACCAATAAGCCAACATGCCAGGTGCCGGGTTTGTGATTTATTTATTTGTTGTGATTGAATGTTGATTGAAGTATCTTACTTAATACCGCCGTACTACTGAATCATTGAATCTGATTGGTCAGAAACAATATTACACATGAGAGTGAGAGCACTTTGAGTGTGATATTGCTTTTATACAATAGTTCTGCAAACAATATTTAATATCAAAAGCTTTTGTTTGTTTGTTTATTTAATCACTTATTTACACAAAAGAAAAAGATACCGCTCTTATGTATTAATGTGTTTTTTAAACATGTTTTCATTTTACACAGTATCAAAAGCCGTAGAAACTTTTATCTTGTATAGCAAATGCACCACGGACACAGATTCAATAATACAGCCATGTTCAAAAGTTAGTACGCCCTCGTTTAATTCTATGTGTTTTTGCGTAAAAACATACTAAAAATCATTTTATCATAGTTTGTCTTAGTGTTAGGCAAATACAACCTCAAACAACAATACAACTTTTATACAACAATTACTTTATCAATCTTTCAGATCATTGTGGAGAAATTTTGGGTGTTCACTTACTCACTCCTTTCCATTTTGATGTGTCCTGTAAGGTTTTTGTTTGTTTGTTTGTTTGTTTTTGTTGCCTTTTTGTTGTTGTTGTTTTGTGTGTGTGTCTCCAGGGCCAGGTTAGTCAGAGGTAAAACTGTAACTTTCCAGGACTTTTTGCTATTTTCAGTGACATGACATTGTTGTTGTTAGTTTTTCATCTGCTTCCATCAAGGGAATCCGCACACAACCTGGCACATGTTTTACACCAGATGCCATAGTGGCTGGGGTTTGGGAATTGGCAGGGAATCGAACTTGGAGCTTCTGCATGGCAGGATCCCTTATTGACGTGATAAAATATTAGATAATTAACTATATATATAATGTGCTAAAACATGAATTTCACTAATGCCATTAATTGTAGCCATGCATATAATAAAAACATAAAAGTAGCATTTGTTCTAGGAAAAGCCTAGTGCATTTTTTCAAACGTAGATTAGTTTCTGCAGTTTCCTTGCGCGTGTGTTCATGATGAATGCCTTTTTTGCTGTTCTTTACTCTGTTTCTTTACTCCCTTCCTCTCTCTGGTCCAAATTCTCGCTTTCTCCCTTCCACTCCATCACGCCAGGGGTCAATGCTTGTCCCATGCAGAACGCATTCAGATTGGCCAAAATGACCTTTTCCATATGTGGTTCCAGTTATAAACCCAACTAACCCTTACCACTGGACTAAATCTCAGCTATAAAATAAAATGAATCCGCTTAAGCAATATATTCAGGACTGAGCTTTGCTATATGTTTCAGGTTACATTGGAGAAGGTCAGGGGATATGGAGATTGTATGCAGATAGAGGCGGAGGCACAATTTCCAATTTTTCTGATGGCTTTGCTGTCAGACTCTCATGCTGAGTGTGAAGGTCAGCTGTATAAAGAGACATCATGCATATTGTATCTCAAAGGCTGAGTGAACAGAGGGCTGAATTCCTCCAGCGGCTGATGAGGGAGTGGGAGCAGACGGTATGTTACCTTCTCCACAGTCGGAAAATGTGTGTGTGTGTGTGTGTGTGTGTGTGTGTGTGTGTGTGTGTGTGTGTGTGTGTGTGTGTGTGTGTGTGTGTGTGTGTGTGTGTGTGTTTATGAGACACAGCTACAGAAGGCTATGAAGTGAAAAGAAGAAAAACATTCTCATTTTCTGCTGCATCTCTGAGGCAAATGGAAGCATATGTGGGCTTGGTTTTAAGATTAAACACGCCGTACAAAGATTCTCTCGTACTGTACAAGCATTATATGTTTTTCAGATTACAACTGGTTATTCATACCGTAGCAGTGTTTGGTCATAAAGTATGAAGGATTCGGAAGGATTGTGTATTACAGCTTGTTCCCGACCGTAACATAAAGAGGAACACACACACACGAAAGAATATTTAAATTGCCAAAATTATTTATTTAAGAAAAGGTTGTTATTTACGAAACAATCAAAACCCACATATAGAGGAATTGAAATAAAGCAACAAAAAAAAAACAACCAATGGAGTAAAGAAGATTGACAAATAAAAATGGCACGAAAGAGTTCCCTGGAGGACAAAGATCCACCAGAGGAAAGAGAGCAAAAAAAAAACCATGATTAGTCGCGTCCTTTTATACTCTCCGCCCAAAGCATCTTTAATTGGCAGTGACATCACACCCATATGTTGTACTGCCACCACGAGGAAGAAAAGTAAAAACACGCAGGGTCATAACACTTAACCCTTTGTCGCACTAACGTAACCAAAAACAGAAGGGCGTTCGAGTCAAACCGGGACTTTTGTTGAATTTTCTCATAAAGCAAATTGTGAAGCTGATTGATGTTCACATTTTATTCGCAGACTCTTAGCTGCAGTAAAACATTTACTGCATCATAAATGATTCAAATGTTTTCAAGAAAGCTGATGATTGCGGCCGAGGTGGCTCAGATAATAGATGAGTAAAGGCAGTGTTGCCTCTTATACAGTTTCTGTATAAGAGTATTCTGTATTCATCACAATCGAAAATCCTGGTTTGACTTGAACGATCCTTATATACAGTACTGTATACTATGGCATAATAGATGGTGAGGAAAAGACATGCGACAAAGGTGTTTTTTTTTTTTCTTGTACAACAATAGCTTTGAAGGTAGTACTTCACATTTAAACACAATGTGATTAATTCACTCATTCCAATATAATTTTGTTTCTATAGTAACACATTACACAGAGACAATGTACTGTACTGTACGCTGGATGAAAAAAAAAGGGGGGGGGAATAAATGTTAGCGTAATGAATTGACTATTCAGTGTCAAAGCAATGTGTGGAGCATTCAGAGGTAAAGTTGAAACAACATTCGGGATGGAAGGGTTTGTTTTGCTTGCAGTTTCCCAGACATATGATTGCTTTTGGAAAATGTTGTTGTTGTTGTTGTTGTTGTTGTTAGTCTTTTGGCTGCTCCCGTCGAGTGGTTGCCACAGCTGACCGTCCGATGCGCACACAATCTGGCACAGATTTTACGGCAGATGCCCTTCCTGACGCAGCCCTCCCATTTTATCCGGGCTTGGGACCGGCACTGCATCCAGTGGCTGGGGTTTGAACCCGAGCCTACCGCATGGCAGGCTGAGCCATTAATGCCAACACAAATTTTGCCCAAAGTCCTTTTAGTTGCAGAACAAAAGTAACAGTACTTGGCATGAGGTTATATCACACCACCACCCTGTCACAGACTATATACAGTATGCGGTGATGTTTTATTCCTTAGTTAAAATACAGAACCGTAGGTGAAAGACTGCTTAAGAGAAGCTGCAGAGTTAAAGTCTGCTTCACTAATAAATCTGTCATCGGATGCCTCTGAATACATACTTTTATTAACCGCTGGGTCTGTTCTGAGATGTTCTGGCCATGCTGTAAAAAGGTGTTTAATTTAATCCACGGCAAATTAGTCGATGATCCTTCGGAATGTGTGAATGTCAATGCTTACTTTCTCATCACGGGAAGGCAGAAGTGTGTGAATCTGGTTGCACAGTTTGAAGGTATGTTATTGTTCCCGAAGTGGCAGCAGCGACAACCCCTCCACTCAGCCCCCTGTTGGTTCAGCTGAACACTTTCCTCCACCAACACAGTTACTGCACCCCCTCACATCCACCGACACCTTTTTTTCTTTTGCCATTCCTACAGTACCTGTCTATATCCTGAACGAGTGAAGCCTTCTATCCAAATGTTGAAAAGCAAACATCATGAATAAGCATGTTCTTGATGTGCGTGTGTGTGTGTGTGTGTGTGCGCGTGTGATGCAAACTCCCTTAGTGTTTAGTTATATTTAGGCTGAGTAGCAGTTGATATGTGGGTAAGTAGGCTGTGGGTGTTGTGTCTATAGGGAGTGCATTCCATCAGATTACAGCCGTGCATGGGAGTAAAAACATGATGATGATCTTAAACAGCTGTCAAGAAAATTGGCCCTGCTGTCAGAGCAGCATGCGTGCTGAAAATCTGTGTGTGTACGTGCGCGCGCACGCACGTGTGTGTGTGTGTGTGTGTGTGTGTGTGTGTGTGTGTGGAGGAACATTGTGCTCGGTTCACCGACTGATGGATGAGGTTATTAAGAGGCTGTTGACAGTGAGGAACAAGCACAACTTTCATTTTGTATAATCTCTGCGCTACTGTGTAGTACACTGTGTTTACTCAACACTTAAATCCTGTTTCAAATGACTTTCTGCTTTTTCCATGATGCACGTTTTTTTTTTTTTTACATAAATAGCCCACTTGTGCATATTTGCAAGAAGAAGAAGAAAAAAAAAAACATGTGGGTGATTGAGATCTATGGTGCTGTATTTACTTTTGTGTTTCTTTTTTTTTTCTGTTTCATTTCATTGAATATATTTTTCATGGTTTTATTACAAGCACGTTGCGTTTGACTTTAAGAGCCGATTCCTGCTGCAACTGCCATGGGTTTCACAGAATAAGACGGTAGACACCTAATAGCCTCCGAAAAGCAAATCAGGTTGCGCAGACACTGTTTTAGATACGTTTTTTTCACAATTTAGTCGTACCCAATTCCCACCCATGGCTAGGGGTCTCCCACATCAAGGCTACTACTCAATCGGGGAGGATCAAAGACCATCACATGTTTCATGTGAGAGCTGCGTGCTCATGCACTGTTGCGGGCGAATTAACACATTCGGAGGACGGAGCTTTCGGCTTCTTTCGCTTGCATGAGCTCACAAACGCCCATGATTGGCTGTTGAGCCGTGATTGATGCAAGAGTGCTAAGTGCCTCCCATCTCACCCCTCTGAGAGAGCTCGGCCAATCGGCTCTCTCCACGCCCTTGCCTGGGACGGGCTACAGCATCCCCCGGAATCGAACTCGCAAATTCCAAAATAAGTAACACTCACATCATCTATCCCGCTTTATCCTGTATGCAGAAAAATCTACTGGAGCCTATCCCAGGAGACTTAGGGCACGGCCGACCCTGGACAGGACAGGGTCCCTGGACAGGGTCTACCACACATACACACACCACAGGTAATTTGGGAACGCCAATTAGACTAATCTGCAGGTCTTTGGGAGGAAACCCACCAAGCATGGGGAGAACATGCAAACTCCATGCACACAGAGACAGGAATCGAACCTGTCCGGGAATCAAACCTGGACCCTGGAGGGGCAAGGCTACAGCACTAACAACTACACCACTGTGCCGCCTTAAATAAGTAATACTTCTTGCCTTTTTTTTTCACATTGAGGACATACAACACTGGGAATATATAGTACAAGATGATTTGATCGCGATTTGACCACAAAATACCATTTTTCAACTTTAAATCATTCAGGCAAATTGTGTCCTCAGGCATACATGTTTATCAACTGTATAAGAAAGTGTTCAGTCTGAAAAATGCTACATGCACATGTACTTCTTTTGCCAGATTTAAACTTTTCAAACCTTTTAGTGAAAACGAGACTGAGATTCACTGCATTCCTTAGCAAAATAAGGATTTATAAGCATTTCACTGCATATCGTACTGTGTATGACTGTGTATGTGACAAATAAAATTTGAATTTGAATTTGAAATGCAATATATTCGTAAAGAACCTGTCGCGTTTCTTCTTTACCGGCTGCGCACACAAGCATGCGGTGAATGAGTTAGATGAATGCAATGGGCTTTATTTGATTTCTGAAAGCAAGTTTCCCTCAGCAACGTAAAGTTGTAGAATCATCTTTATAACCAGCTGAGAAGATTTGGTGTCATGTGACATGGACTTTATCTGAACAACCTTGAGTTTACAGACATGTCTGAACTAGTTTGTTTTTAAGCCTTTCCTTCCTGTGTTACAGTAACTACGTTCAAATGGCATTTCTGTCACCTAAATCACTCGACGTCCTGGCAGTTGCGACATCCCCAAAATTGTTTTTATTATTTCTTATGAAATGTAAAGTATGCTGAATTACAATTCAAATGTGCTGTGAAAAAGTATTTGCCCCCTATCTGATTTCATTTATTAAGGGGAAACGAAAAAATGTCCAAACCTACCCGGCCCTATGTGAAAAAGTAATCACCCCCAAAACCTAATAACTGGTTGTGCCGCATTGGTTGGCTGCAACAACTTAATGCATGAAATTATTCAAAAGCGTTATCTTTGTGTTTGATGATCTGAATTTGTTTGGTGATCTGAAGGCAACACAGTGGTGTAGTGGTTTGCACTGTCGCCTTGCAGCTCCAGGGTCCGGGTTTGATTCCTGTCCCGGTTTGAGTCCTGTCACTGTGTGCATGGTATTTGCTTGTTGCCCCTTGTGCTTGGTAGGTTTCCCACAGGTGTGTGATGATATTGAATCATTTAAGTGTGCCAGATATGCAACAAATCAGGAAGGGGCAAATACTTTTTCACAGCACTGTATAGAAATGTACCTAACTGATTACAAGTTTATAATGAAACAAATATAGAACAATTCTTATAATATTATCAGTCACCCTTAATAACACCTACTGTATTTTCTAACCTAGGATGATAAGGTTACTTAAGTTGCACTTAATCACTGAAATGATGAAAAAAAAAAAAACCTTTTGGGATGGTTTTGGGCATTCATTGAAATGTCTTTTCATTTAAAAGCGTTAGACATCCCATGGTGAAACTGACAGTAATTTGACAAACATTTGAGTTATGTGAATGTCACAGCACTGGTGGAGTCTGCGTTCTGATTGGTGATTGATCAGAAGGTGGTGGGGATTAAATTGTTGCTTATTAGAAACAGTTTCCACCCTAATTCATGTCACAGGTTTATAAAAATGGAATCATTCCAATATGTTATAATCTCTATAGTAACGGTGTAACACACACATACACATACAGTACACACATATAAATACACACCCACATGCACATATGTATAAAGAAAAGCATTACAATATACAAATGAAAAAAAACACACGCATACACAATGGAACCTGCTGGGATTTACATGTAAAAAAAAAAAGAAAAGAAGCAGGTGCAACAGTCCAAGTCCCCGGGAGAACTGTGGGTGGTTCTGCAGAATGCTCAGGAAAACTTAGTAACTAATTTCCTTATAAAAATGCACAACTTATAAAGTGTCCTCAAAGCATCGCCACACCAGATACAGTACTGACTTTTTATTAAGATTATACAGAGTCCGGGTTCGATTCCCAGCCAGTTCTGATTCCTGTCCCCCTGTGCTTGGTCGGTTTCCTCCTACAGTCCAAAGACATGCAGATTAGGCTAATTGGCATTCTCAATGTAAGTAGTGTAAGTGTCTGTATCCTGTGTCTTGGTACCCGGTCCAGGGTGACCCCCAACTTGTACCCTAAGTCTCCTGGGATAGGCTTCATGCCCCCTGCCACCCTGTATACAGGATAAACCGTGTGAACCATGAGTGAGTGAATTATATCCAGCGTAGATGTCCATCATTCAGCGACATGAGTGATGTCATCTTTCAGCAGACAGATAAAGCAGCGATCCTGTGCTGTCCATCACTGCGCCAATGATTTACCAAGACGTATATGTGCCATATAACACTGAAAACTGATTCAAGTATTTTTCCCCCCTTATCATTGTACACACAATACTTCACAAAAAAAAGGTGTTTAGAGTGTTTTGTTAATTGATGAAAAAGAAACAAACCAAAATAAAATATCACATTCAAATACTGTATTCAAGTATTCAGACCCATCAGTTAATACCAGGTTAAAGCACCCTTCCTCTTGGCACACCTTTCTCTTTAAAAGTTTCTTTCAGGTTGATTGCAGGTGCAGCGTCAGTGCATAGCCATTTCCAGGTCTCTACTGGGTTCGGGTTCAGACTCTGGCTGGACTGGACTCCTGTGTTGTGTTTTCTTGCTGGTGTCTTTTGGCTTGTTGAAATGTAAACTGTCTGAGATCCAGCGCACTCAGATTTTCACTCAGGATAACTTTTTGTATTTCTCCATCAACCTTGTCCTCTATAGTGACCCAGTTCCAGAAAAAAAAAAACCTCACCACAACATGATGCCGCTGCCACCGTGTTTGACTGTATGAATGGTTTTAATAAGGTGATGCGCAGTGCCTGATTCCCTGATCGAAAATAGTTGATTTTTTCTGTTATCAGGCAAAAGAATTTTGGTTATAAAGTCCTTCAGATGCTTTTTGGCAACCTCCCTAACTCAAGACAGGCTATCTATACTGAATAAATTGTTGTAATAATGTAGTAAAAGTTATGTGCAGTACATTAGTAAGTTTTCAGTATCCAGAGAAGGAAAACCTTCCTTCCCAAAGTTTATTAAAGGTCATTTTTAACTTTGCAGGATGTCTTTCTATTCCGGAGAATTTGTGATGACATGAATTACACTACACTGGATTCTTGCAGCATGATGCACATGCCACAAAAGTGGATTTTTAAATTGTGTAAACTGTTGATCCAGTATGTTTATTCCACTAAGTTGGTTTAAGTGTTTGCCTAGTAAACAGGAGATCCCGGGTCGAATCCTAACAGTGCCTACTGTACTATAGGGTTCCTGATCATAAGGTCATGGATTCAAACCCCAGCTCCACCAGGCTACCACTGATGGACCTCATACAAAGTTCTCCATTGCCCAGATGTACAGTATAGTGAGAGAAATGTTTTTTTTTTTTTTTCGCTCTGGAAAACGGCGTAAAAGTTTGTAATGAAGTTTTCAACAGTCAGAGGAAAAAAATATTTTCACACCAATCAAAAGTCATCAGTTTGTCTACAGCATGATAAGCTGCAATGAGGAAATTCAGCAACATTGAATGTTATCATCAATGGACAAAATGTAGTATGTGTCAACAACAAAGTGCTTCATTAAACGTGTTGAATTGTAGGTTTAGAACATTTCATGGCTGAATCAGAAATTCTACCAGGACACCCTTATTAAGGCTCTGCATAGGGAAAGCTTGCTTCATACAGTAAAGGTTCGGTATCTTTAGACTTGCACCCCTCAATATGTTTGCTATATGTGTCCTCATATGTGGCCTTTATAAAGCTAATCAGTCCATCGCTCAGTGTAAATGTCAACGGTTAAACACAGAAAGGCCTCATATATGACTGTGCCGAATCCAGTGGCTGAGTGGAGGCACAGATGTCCATCATTCAGCGACATGAGTGATGTCATCTTTCAGCAGGCAGATAAAGCAGCCAGGACTTTATCGATCCTGTACCGCCCGTCACTGCGCCAATGATTTACCCAGACCAACATTTCAACGTACATATGCCATATATTTCTTTGTTAAAGGCAACCTGGTCATTTTTCTCTGATAATCCATGTCCCTGTTTCGATTTATGAGTATTAGTCACCCACGGAATCTTCTGTTCCAAATGCAAAATGTCTTTCACTGGCCTTTAGAAAAATACCTTTAAAGATTTCCAATATAACAATGTTGGAGAAAAATAATGTTACTCAATAATTACAGTACATCTGCCTCATTCAGTCTGTTAAGTCCACACCCTCGGCTGAAGATAAAATTTGACCTGATTTGCATCTAAAATATCTGCATCTAACTAAAAAAATTGTTTCATAATGCACTAGTAACTGAAAATAGCTTTTGTTTAAACTTTAGAGATAATACGCTTCAATCGTGTATTTGTTACATTTTTTTTTTTTTATTAAACTCGCAGGAGTTGCTCTTTAACCTTATGGAAGGGGGGGAAAAAAAATCCATTATCATTTCCATTTCTCACTTTGAGCTTATGCAATAATAGCGCTCGCACCTTTGGTTTATGTGAACGGCCGAGTGCCGCTGCTGCTATAATTTGATGGAAATGGAAATCACGTCTAATGCAATCTTTGGGAAATCTGTTTCACTGTTTAATGCGATGAATCACGGTGGCAGAAACTCACTAAACAGCCATTAGCTATAGGAACTACTGTACCGCATATGTGAGCAGTTTGAGATTTTTGCAGAATGAGGGTTTTTCTGTCTCAAATAGAGCGAGAAGTATCGCAAAGAGATGAAGAATAGTTTTGTGGATGTTTTCTGCGAGTCACAATGGTGATAATAAGCCCAACCGCCAAAATATGTCAAAATTGCTTTGGTCAAATCAGCGTGATTTTGTTGTGATTCGGCAAAAAGCTCTTACTCCATCTGTGACAATTTATTGCCAATGAATAAATCAGACTGCAGTTGCTTTTGTGGTAATTTACCGTACGTCTGCAAGATCAATAATGTGCCAGTTCAGTTTGAAAAAAGAGTATGTTTTGATTTGCGTTTTCACAGTGAGTCACCGGTAACAAGTTGGAACAAGGGAAGAAGTCTTGAGCTTTGTTACAAAGACCATTAGAAGCATTGCAAACACTTGGATCACGACCAACATGCAACCGGTTGCCATGGCAGCGCATATACAGTGCTGTACAGTAGATCTCGTGTCTCTTGTACACAAGGCGCACACCGTACAAAGCTCACACTTTCTTATGTGAGTACTGTAACATCCTCTCTCTGCTTCATTTTCTGTTGATCAAATGACATTAGTGCATCATGGCTCCTAAGTGAAGTAAAAACCAGTGCCAGTGAAAGCAGGAGCAAGAGGGAAAAAGAAGCATAGAAATATGAAAGTGAAACAGAAGGTGACACTAAAGTATCCCATACATCTTTAAGTATGTAGGATTTCAATTTGCGTAGTGTCATATTTCACAGGACGCTAAGAAACGCATTAGACATTTTGTTATGGACGACCTTGTGTGCCATGGGAAAATCATTTGTAAGAATGCGTAAAAGTCCAAAAAGTTATCTCGTTTCATACAGAATGTGTGTCTTGTCTATAACCACATTATTATGTGGATATTTATCTCACAACATTCTGTTTTTGACCCCGAGTGTCACAGCGGGCGGTAACGAGCTAACCCTATCATCTAGACATTGGGAACCTGGGTGATGCACTAGCTTCTCACAGTTGGGGGTTTGGAGAGAGCTGATTGGCCGAGGGGAGGGATGGGGGGGCATTCTAGTGCTCATGTCAATCACTGCTCCTGATAACTGGCGTCTGTGATCTGGAGTCAAGCGGTACTGTAAGAGCGGATCGTGTTATAGTGTTTTCCTACTGTAGGTTGTTGTTGTTGTTTTTTTTAGCATTGTTATTACTTATGAAAATTACATTCTTTTTTTTTCCTTATTACATTCTTTCCAATGCTAGTGGAAGTAACTGCTACATCACCCACCTAATTGGTCTCAACTCATTGAGTCTAACTATATTTTATTATACTGTACGTTTGTATCTTTGCATATGTTATATGTCCCAGAATATATTAGTAGACTACCAGGCTATTTAAACTACCATGACCTTGGTAAGCCATTTACTAAGGTTACAGTACTTGTGTCATGCATCTGGGTCATGTTAAAGATTACTGACTTGGATCGTCCCGTGAGCTTCATTTCAAACCCTCATGAAAATATAGACATCCCAAGCGCCTTTTGGAAACTGTCAGTAGAAGGCATCTGTCTTTAGCAGTTAACACTCTCCTTCAAGCACGTTCACTATTTTACAGCACAAGGAGACATACAGTACTGTACCAGCTAGAGTGAGAATCCTTAACAACCAAAACAGGTTAAAATAAGCTCCTAGGACATAAACAATGTCACATTAAACAATGTCATTAGGGTTTAATGTGTTCAAGCGGCACCGCACATAAAATCATGCGGTCAGTTTGGTGTCCAAAATCTGAAGTTATCGTTCATTATCAATGGCAAAACACAAGAACGACATTTGTCATGTGCATGACTCCAAATCTGACCTATTCTTCATGCAATAATCTCACATGGGTGCTATAGATTTGTACCTAAAGACTGCTGCTACACCCATAAAGATTGTCCTGTGTCCATCGCGGGTCTTTTATTTTAAATTTGCTTTTCCTTTCAAGACACTAAGACACTCTCACTATCCAACTTGGTTCTCTTTTGAGTCGGGTTCCTCTCATGGTTACCTTACTGTACATTTACATTTGTGTGCAATGTAAATGCACATGCACACACCTTGACCTTTACATGAGTAATTACGTGTCAGTGTAAGGTCAAAGACTTTTTCTTCTCCACTGTCATCTTTGGTTCATTCATTAACCTACAGTATAAAAGTCCTGATACTTTTTTTCTTCAAGGGAAATTATGGGGGATAGAACCCAGGCCAAATAGACCACATGGAGCACATTTTGACGCATATGTCACATGGCAATTTCACTGGCAATATCAGTGGTAAAAGCCCTATCTGACATACAGTATGTCACAGAGATAGGTTCTTAATTTATTTTGTATAAATTCTAAACACAATCGGGGTGTCGTAACACACTCGAAGGGCAGCGCTATCCATTCCTACTTCTTGTTTGAGCTCACAGTCGCCCGTGATTGGCTGTAGAGCCGTGATTGATGTGATAGCGCTAAGTGCCTCCCATCCCTCTCCTCTGACAGAGCTCGGCCAATCGGCTCTCTCTGGGATCCCGGCTACAATAGGCTAGAGCTTCACCCAGGATTCGTCACAATCTACAGATGATGGATGATAACTTTACCGTTGTGCACTCGGGGGGAAAACTAACCAAAAAACTGTCTTTTGTAAAATGAGCTAGATCTGCCATATTCATGCTATCCAGGCATTCCACCATGATGGAAATAATGCCGTGTGTACAGTAAACAAATTCACATATTGCCACGTGACTGCACCAGGGTGCTCATAGGATGTCATTAAGGGACTTCACAAGTTAAAAGAAGTCAAGAATAAAGCTGGAAAGGTTTTGTGGCACCTGTGGCACCGTGGGCTCATATGGGCTACGGATCAAAATGTACTTCTAATATTGTGTAAAGCGGCTTCATGACAATGAGTACATTTTTGTACTACATTTTAGTACTCATTTTGACTGACATGCAGAATCACCAGCGCTCAATCCAATAGAACGCTTGTGGGATTATTCCCAACAGCAAGAGAAACATCAAAATGATCCACACGGACTAGCTGAATTGAACAACCAGGCAGCAGAAGAGTGGGGTTTAAACTGACAGGAGAACACTGGTTGAAGTTTAATTTGACAGGATTGGTGTTGGAGTGATGAGATCCAGGACCAGATATTAGGAATGAAAAGCCGCGTGCAACGTATTCACTGGAAGCCTTTGCATCAGTTCATGCAGTATGTCTGTAGACGGTTAATCTGCACCTGTAACTAGCTGAAAATTCTTAAAGAAACAATAAGATGTCAGATATGATGCGGATATAATTGGTCATGGTTTCCTGTTCCTATTGTGGTCAAGATCTGCACGCTGCTATCTTTCATCATGCACCACACCCTTGCCGGATGAAAACAAACTTGACAGTATCTTTGCAAACTGCCTAAATATAGAGAACAGCAGACGTTTTTTCACCCATGCCTGTCAATTTTTAAAAAATGATGACATCCTATATACTGTAATAAGATTCTGTGTGTGTAGATTCCTGTCAGCAGATTCCATGAGAAAGTCGAGCCAGAGCATGATCACCAGGAGATATTTGATTTGGTTCCAAAGGTTGACTTAAAGACATGTTTAGAATGTTAAATGACTGCTCTAGTTACTTCTACTGATGGAGGAACCTTAAGGGCACACCGTACAAAGAAGAAGATCGTTTCAGTCAACTTAAGGAAGCAAAATTGAACCCAGCCCAAAGTTGTGAAACAAACAGAAACGTGTCTTAATTAACCGCCAACTTGCACAAACTCTACTTTCACTCAAATGAATGCATTCCAACAAAAGGAATTGTTGGAAAATTTAATGCAAAAATATCCATCCTTCCATCCAGGGAGCTCAGCAGTCCAACTAGGAACCACAGAGCCCAATAGTGATTACTATTGTATTTATTCCCACGCCACAACCATGGTTAGGTCTCCGGTCAATATTAACACACTGCAGGGAATTTGGGAACACCATTTAGCCTAATCTGCATGTCTTTGGAGATTCTGAGATAATCCAACAAGCACAGGAACAACATGCACGGTCCATGCACATTGACCCAATGCCGAAATCGAACCAGTATTCTGGAGGTGCAAGGCAACAGTGCTAAATACTAAGCCACCATAGGTAAGAATATGCACAGGTAGAACGTTTGCTGCTACTGCAGAGGTAGACCTCGTCCTCGTAGGTGGAACCTAAATATTCTACAGATCATTTAAGTGGACAAACAAAAGACAAGAACAGAATGAGTGCTTGAAAAAGGATCACAGATCCCCTTGTAGATCTGACACATCTATACAAAGAACCTCCGAGAGATCTTTCTCAGACATGCCACGAATAGTCACAGCTTTTAATGGTTAAAAAATTCCGCATAGGATTTATTGATCACATTCATTCAGAAATCCATTACTGGAGCATAATGAGATGGATAATGCTAATTACACCATGTGATGGGAGCCAACATTCAGCAAGGCAGCCTACTGGAAAACAGTTTGCTTTTGAATTAGCACAGTGGCATCTTACATTTATTATCCTAATATATAAGCCATGTCAGAGTGTTCTGCACAGAATGAGCATTCTGCCTCATTTTTGTTAGCTTTCACTATAGAGTCCATCAAATTATTTATACCGGTGTATATATTTTAACGTATTTATCTCCATATTTATTTTTCAGACAATGTATGTCTAGTGGTGACGGGAAGGATCTTTGAGAAGGCACTCCGAAGTTACCGGCAAGCATGTGTCTGTAAGAGATAGTTCACGCCTGTCGTTTTTTTTTTTTTATCTTTAGTCTTGGATGGCAATAATTACTCTCTCCTGTCTCTTCTCTGCATCTTCCACAGCACAGCTTGCTGCAATGATAATTACTATTAATTACCACCTCAAGCCTGTTTCCCCGTGAAAAACTGCTTTAGATGGCCAGATTCTCACTCTTCTTTCTCGAAAAGTCTTCGGTTCTAAGTCTACCAACCTTCACATCTAATTTGACATCCATAATGTTAGTAGTTTTATATCTAATATCTATATCTATATCTGACTCGGCAAACCTGTTAATTATTGAATTCATGTGTTTCAATCAGGCCCCTTATCGCCAGTGAAGGGCAACCTTAATGCTTCAACATACCAAGACATCTTGGACAATGCTATGCGTCCAACTTCGTGGCAACAGTTTGGGGAAGACCAACATGAGCGTGCCCCAGTGCACAAAGCATGGACTATGAAGACATGGTTTGAGGGGTTCAGTGTGTAAGAACTTGACAGGCCCAAATACAGAGGCCTGACCTCAACGCCAATGAGCACTTTTGGGATTAACTGGAACGGTGATTGCAAGCAAGGCCTTCTCATCCAACACCAGTGCCTGCTGACCTCATAAATGCTCTACAGAATCAATGGGCAGGACTTCACACAGAAACACTCCAAAATCTTGTGGACAGCCTTCCAAGAAGACTGGAAGCTGTTATAGCTGCAGAAGGGGGACGAACTCCATATTGAAGTGTACAAAATTTTTGAGAATTACATAAATATTGGAAATTGGAAAAGTTGCTGCTTAAGTTTTTATAATAGCAATTTGCATATACTCCAGAATGTTATGAAGAGTGATCAGATGAATTGCATAGTCCTTCTTTGCCATCAAAATGAACTTAATTCTGAAAAAAAAAACTTTCCACTGCATTTCATTGCTGTCATTAAAGGACCTGCTGAGATCATTTCAGTAATCGTCTTGTTAACTCAGGTGAGAATGTTGAAGAGCACAAGGCTGGAGATCATTATGTCAGGCTGATTGGGTTAGAATGGCAGACTTGACATGTTAAAAGGAGGGTGATGCTTGAAATCATTGTTCTTTCATTGTTAACCATGAGGACCTGCAAAGAAACGTGTGCAGTCATCATTGCGTTGCATAAAAATGGCTTCACAGCCAAGGATATTGTGGCTACTAAGATTACACCTAAATCAACAATTCATAGGATCATCAAGAACTTCAAGGAAAGACGTTCAATTCTTGTTAAGAAGGCTTCAGGGCGTCCAAGAAAGTCTAGCAAGCGCCAGGATCGTCTCCTAAAGAGGATTCAGCTGCGGGATCGGAGTGCCACCAGTGCAGAGCTGCTCAGGAATGGCAGCAGGCAAGTGTGAGCGCATCTGCACGCACAGTGAGATGAAGACTTTTGGAAGATGGCCTGGTGTCAAGAAGGGCAGCAAAGAAGCCACTTCTCTCCAAAAAAAACCCATCAGAGACAGATTGATCTTCTGCAAAAAGTATGGCGAATGGACTGCTGAGGACTGGGGCAAAGTCATATTCTCGGATGAAGCCTCTTCCCGATTGTTTGGGGCATTTGGAAAAAGACTTGTCCGGAGAAGAAAAGGTGAGCGCTACCATCAGTCCTGTGTCATGCCAACAGTAAAGCATCCTGAGACCATTCATGTGTGGGGTTTCTGCTCATCCAAGGGAGTGGGCTCACTCACAATTTTGCCCCAAAACACAGCCATGAATGAAGAATGATACCAAAACACCCTCCACCAGCAACTTCTTCCAACAATCCAACAACAGCTTGGTGAAGAACAATGCATTTTCCAGCATGATGGAGCACCGTGCCATAAAGCAAAAGTGATAACTAAGTGGCTCGGGGACCAAAACGTTGAAATTTTGGATCCATGGCCTGGAAACTCCCCAGATCTTAATCCCATTGAGAACTTGTGGTCAATCCTCAAGAGGCGGGTGGACAAGCAAAAACCCACTAATTCTGACAAACTCCAAGAAGTGATTATGAAAGAATGGGTTGCTATCAGTCAGGATTTGGCCCAGAAGTTGATTGAGACCACCAACACTGCAAATGTTGCATAAATGTCATGTAATTGTCGATAAAAGCCTTTGAAACGTATGAAGTGCTTGTAATTATATTTCAGTACATCACAGAAAAAAACTGAAACAAAGATCTAAAAGCAGTTTAGCAGCAAACTTTGTGAAAACTAATATTTGTGTCGTTCTCAAAACGTTTGGCCACGACTGTATGTATTCTGATACAATGCCGTTGCAGGTTCGGCCAAATACCTTTGTCCATATAATGTATATATTTTATTAATCTTCTATTACACCACAGAAACACTGAATGTCCTTTTCCGATTGGTGATTAAGTATTGATTAATTTTCTAGAACAGAAGCAAAAAAAAAAAAAAAAAGCAATTGTTGTATTGTACTGTAATGTTGTCAAGCTTTCTGTAACAGGAGTCTCCAGTTTCCTTGTCAGTGCTTTGAAAGAGTCTAAGATAAAAGTGAACTGTAACTATTCCAACATGGGACAGTCTTCAGTACAGAATTCATCAGTAACATGAGATATTAAAAATATTAAATATACCCTAGCTAAAATATTGCTTAGATTAAAGTACTGTAGAAGTTCTCCATTTACAATTGTACTTGAGTTAAAGTGCAAAAGTACTTTAAGTCTTTAGGAGCACTTTAGGTATTTTAAGTCTCTCTCTCTGTTTCCAACCTGTGAATGTGCGGTTCCGTCACTGTCTACAACCATCTCCACTTCGAATTTCCAACACCTGCTACATGACTAAGCATTTCACAGACAGAAGGCAAATTATTTAATTATGCACACCAGTCTGCGTGTGGTAATATTAGCACTCCAAATACTACACATAACTGTGGTTTTGTAATGTAACACCATGCAGAAATGTAGTGAAGTAGAAAGTACAGATATTTATAGGACGTAGTGGAGTAAAAAAAACCATCCACTATTAAAAATACTCATTAAAGAACAGATATGTGAAATATGAACTTACTGTCAGTGCGGTAATTATGTCACCTCTGCTAATTCTTAAGAATTTCGTGAGTTTTTTGTCTAGGATGGTGCTTTCTGTTTTCTAGCCTCTCAGTCCATATATGCACAGTATATTTAAAAAAGTTTCACCTGCACTTACATCCAGCCTCATCACCATCCAAATACTATGCAGTTCACATCCAAAAAATATAAGTTATTGCTGATACCAGAAGAAATGAAAATGTTTGTGTTAAGTTAACTTTTGACAGAACTGTACTGTATACAATGTAATGTTCATTGTACTGATGTAGGCGGCATGGTACATTAGTGGTTAGCACTGTCGCCTTGCATTTTCAGGTTCTGGGTTCAAGTCCCACCTCGGGTCTATGTGCATGGAGTTTGCATGTTCTCCCCGTGCTTGGTGGGTTTCCTCCGGGTTCTACAGTTTCCTCACACAGTCCAAAGACATGCGGATTAGGATAACTGGTTTTCCCAATTTGCCCATAATGTGTGATTGAGTGTACTGTATGTGTGTATATTTGTGTGCCCTGTAATGGATTGGCACCCTATCCAGGGTGTACCCCGCCTCATGACCTGTCTCCTGGAATAGACTTCAGGCCTCCACAACCCTATATACTGGATAAACTGGCATAGACAATAAGTGAGAGTGTGTTTTGTCTATGGGTGGGATGTGTTTATCAACACTGGCAGTTATGCCTGGCTTTTATAAATGTCTTTTATGACTTGTTAGACTAGGACGTATTAGTCTTTGTTCTTTCAAGTTGGTAGCTGTCAGGTATTAGAAGTCCTAGATAATCAGAGCCTTAAGATAGCGAGACCAAGATAATGAAATACAAAACAATTAGAAGAGAAATAAGGTTCGAGAAACTCCCAAGCTGATTTCAGCAGCAGGAACGGGAGGACTCTACAGATCTTATCATTCATTTTAATGGGTGCCAAAGAACAAGCTTTGATGCAGAAAACATCAATCATTTTTTATCAGTATGTCCAAGCAATTCTGTTTCTTTTTCGGGCAGAATGTCTTTCTGTCTGTCTCTACCAGTACATCAGTCATATCGAATGCATAGCAGACAGAACACTCTGGGTTTAATGACTGGAAGGCACTGGTGTCTCTCTCGCTCTCTCTCTCTCTCTCTCTCTCTCTCTCTCTCTTTTCTTTTATTCCTTTAGAGCGCAATAAATAAATTTGTGTCTGCATTTAGGTTCCGTTCGACAAACCCACTCATCACACAGAAGCTCATTTTGTGCTACCATGAAGAAAAATCTCCCGCTCTCTACTGAGCCACTGGTGGCAGAAGAAAAGCCGAAGCCCTTGACTAAAGAAAAGTGACGAGTCTATGAAACAGAGGTCTAATAAAAAGCAGACACACAATATGTTCTCTTAGGAAAGAAGACAATCATGACTCACACTGGCGAGTTCTGAGCAGAAAAGTTGAGGACAAGTCCGAGATAACATACAGTGCTAAAAAGGAATACATTTAAATAAATGAATAAATAAATAAATTAAAAAAGAGAGCCCCTATTTGTCCCGAGTTTTTCATTAAATCTTCTCTTTCACATGAACCAATGGCGGCTTGTCGGTAGGCTTCACTTCACCTTTAACGCAATGATTACCAACCAGAGCGATTGGGACAAACATTTCCTCTGTGACGCCTTTTTTTTTTTTTTTTTATTCCTTCAGAGCTCAATAAATTAATTTGCATCTACATTTAGGCCTGTTCAACAAACCCACTCATCACACAGAAGCTCACAACAACAAAAAAAAGCAGACAGACAATATGTTCACTTAGGAAAGAAGAAAATCATCGCACAGCGATCATACTGAATTTAATGTAATTAATGAATATAAATTCATACTGAAAATGAATTCCTATAACCAGCACTTTTCCCAACTGCTGTTCACAGCGCAGCACAACACACTTGGAGGAAGCTGCATGCACGTGCTTACAGACGTCTATAATTGGCAAATGTCACTGAATTCTACCATCCTGTTCAGAGAGTACAGCCGAATGATCTCCCTTGACTACTGACTGTACGCTTTCAGAATTGATAAGCTGAATGTTCTTTTTTGTTGCGTTACTCACCATAGGTTTCCTCCGGGTACGCCGGTTTCCTCCCACAGTCCGAAGGCTAATTGGCGTTCCCAAATTGCCCAAAGTATGCGAATGACATTTACATTCACGTCATTTGGCAGACACCCTTATCCAGAGCGACATACATTTTTATCACATTTTACATCTGAGCAGGCGAGGATTAAGGGCCTCGATCTGAGGTTTTGAACCTGGGATCTTCCGATCATTAGTCCAATGAATGAGTGTGAATGCATGTGCGTGTTCTGCAATGGATTGTACCCCGCCTTTTGCCCCAAGTCTCCAGGCCCCCACAACCCTGTATGGTGAGACCACTGACCATTTCATATTTTTTGTTGGTGCTTTTTCGCATTTCTTCTTCTCTACAGCTCAATACACAGATTTTATATTGTACTAGATTTTAACGTAACACTTTATGCCATATCTTCACTGGGCTGACTGGCTGGCCTGAGAGGTTTTAACAATTAATTTTTTTTTTTTAGTGTGGACGGAGGAATTTTTGAAAAGTTTTTGTGTGTCCCTGTGTGGAAGAAAGAAACATTGAGTCATCCGGGACACAAGGTCGCAATGGATAACGTGCCTCACCACAGACCAAAAGATTCTAGGTTTGACCCCCAGGTTGGTTCGAGGAATTGCTCAACAGTGCAATGATGGCTCAACAGTTAAGGTCATTGATCAGAAAGGCAGGGGTTGAAGCCTCTGCACTGCCTTTGGACCCTTGAGGGTTTCAACCCTCTCTGCTAAAAGTGTGTTGTATCAAAGGTGAGACACACGAACAGAGCGAACTGCACTTCCCAGCATGCACGCTCACCGGAATACTAATGACGAGACATACCTGATTCCAGCCTCTGCGGGAGTATAAGGGAGCTTCGCACCTGCACATCACTGCAAAGTACAGTATATGCTCTCATGAGTTACTTCGAACTATACAGAGCTGTGATTGTTATTGCTGTCTAGTGTAGGAAATCTGCCTTGAACTTTGACTTTGTTTTCGGCCTGACCTTTGATTTTCTGTTTGCAGATCGCCTGACCTTTGCCCGTGACCTGACATGTTGTCATGATTCCCGTGTTGGAGTTTTGTCGAAGCATTACCATAATAAAAGTCTAGCTTTGTCCTCCCGTCATCATCCCGTAACAGATATGAGAAGGAATGAACTGCCTGTTGCTGTAATTTGTGCAGGACGAATAAAGCCTTCTTCACCTTCGTCTCCTTCTTTTTTTGAAAACAAAGTAGTAAAAATGACCTTATCTACAGAATTGAACATAATGACACAAGCAGTAGAAATCTGAAATGACTCATAGAAAGCATTAAACATGACCGCCCCCCCCCCCACCCCTCTAGTTTCAAAAATAAATAAATAAACTGCAATATCCAAGAGGAATTAGTCAGGAATGAGCATTGTGCCTGAATTATACAAGCTTTAACCAAGATTATGGCTCGCTACTTCAATTCAAAAGCTGGGAAATTCTGTTAAGTCGCTACAGGCATCAAATAAAATTACCAATTATTCATACTTTGTATGTGATATTGTTCCCATAAGAATAAAATTAGCCTAATTAGAAAGCAATAATTGATTTACGCTCTCTGGGGCAAAAGTAAATGAATAATAAATGAAATAATAAAATAAATAAACCTTGCCGTTATGCACGTTTCACCGTTGTTAATTAACAGCCATGTAGTAGATCGTAAGCATTAACACAGCCATGTAGTAGTTTTAAGCATTAATACAGAGACTCTGAGCCTTGCCCTTAGTACAAACAATTCTGTTTGTTGTGATAATATTACAGGTGCAGAGCATACATAACGGAAATTAACATTAGGAATCTTAAAGTCCCTAAACAATTAGCACCATTTGCATATAGGAAGCATTAGAGATATTACACAGGGAGGTATGAGGCCAGCTGTTCTCATGTTTCTCATTTTCTGCGTTTGTCCTGTTATCTGGGAATACGTGCGCATTACCGTGAGAAATAGTTCAGAGACGATGTGTGAGAGAATCTCTGATGTAGGAAATATAACTACGGCCTCAGACAGACGAATAAAAGATTAAAGCAAGCAGCCTGACTTTGCTCCTGGTCAGAGTGCCATGACAATATGAAGCCGCGGTCGGGTTGGACTGGTTCCAAAAACGTGGAGCAGATATGAGGCAATTATTTTGCAAATGTGATTTCCAGAGTTAAAGTAATGGTTCAGGCAACAGTTAGATGCGGTGGCACGGTGGCATATTGGTTAGCACTTGCACCTCCAGGTCTTGGGTTTGACTCCCGGAATTGTGTGCATGGATTTTGCATGTTCTCCTCGTGTTCGATGGGTTTCCTCTGGGTTCTCCGGATTTTTTTTGGACTGTGGGAGGAAACCGGAGAACCCAGAGGAAACTCCCCAAACATGGGAAGAACATGCCAACATCATGCACACAGACTCGACAGGAATCGAACCCAGGACCTGAAGGTGCAAGGCGACACCTTAACCACTAAGCCATGCATAAGCACTAAGTATGTATAGACATTTACTCACCAATCGTGTTTTCACCTTTTTTAAAGGTTAATTAAAAAAAAAAAAAGAAAAAATACTTTGCTATTACAATTTTTTTATTATTATCTTAAAGTTACAGCTCTACCAGTAAAAAGATCAGTAAAAAACAAACAAATAAACAAACAAATTAAATGTTTTAGGAAATGCTTTTTGACCAATCAGGATCAACTCCCTAAGTTTTTCTGGCTATGTTATGTTGACTATAGTATGACCAAGTCAGACATTGTGTGTAGAATGACTCGTCATTGGAAAACACTAAATGTGCTGAATGCAGTGGAAAATGTTTATAGAGTAATCCATAGTAATGTTTAATTAGTCAATAATACCACACAAGTGCATACACAGGAATGGACTTCAGTCGTGGAGTATTTACTTAAGTGGCACACAATGCTTTCTGGTTTTTGGGTGAGAGATCTTCAAGCAGTTCTTATCAAAGGTTGATGGATCAAAGGGTAAAAAAAAAGGGGGGGGGTTCTTTTTGTGAACCCAAAGCTGCCTCGTGTCATGTTTACCGTCAGATTGTGAAGATAACCCAGCTCCAGGACTAGATGTGTGAAATCGACAGCTGGGATTTTGAATGGACATTTATATTTCCTGTGCGTTCTGTGTCGGTATCCTATGGCGCTCGGGACACCTTCAATTCTACTGCATGGATGATCAAGCCTGGAGCCATGAGAGTGGGACTCAATGTATCACGCACAGAGACAGAGAGAGCGAGGGAAAGCAGAGCACAACAAATCACAACAGCCTAATTTAATACAGAGTCTAATTGAGCTGCAACCTTGCCCATTTTAATAATGGATTTACTCTGAAATCTTTATTACTTCTTGACAGAGGCTAATCCTTATTTCTAGTTCATATTGCTTTTTTCTGCGTTTCTTGGATTACTGACATCTTAGACTTTGTCAATGATTGTCTTTTCTCATTTGTGACCTTGTGACTATTCTGCATTGATAAAAGACAAATATACAACAGAAGGCCAATGTTCAGCAGGATTGTTCAATTTTACAAAATGATTGAGAGATTGGCGACAAATGCGTGCATGGGGAAGGTGGATTTCAAATAATAGAAAAGTTTGATATGAAATAATAATGTGGGGGGAAAAATGATATATGAGATGTGTTGAATGGTTTGAATATTAAATCATGAGATAATTCATTTATTCATTATTGTTACATACAATTAAATGTTAATAAATAAATTATTCACATGTAAAAATAAATAAATAAATAAAAGCATAGAAATAAATGAATGGTGTGGGGTTGGTCACGGTAAAATGAAGAAATCATATCGGGGTGATCACATGATATTATATAAATAAATCTAGGGGCGGGGGAGGTCACATATGGTGGAAGCAGTACTGTGAAAATAAATTAATCAGGTGGCAGAAAATGTTGTGTGAATATAAACAAATCATGTGGGGGGGAAAAATCATTACGTGGAAGAAAAACTGTGCGGTAAATGAATTATGACGTAGCAAATCATGCATGAGTATAAATGTATGAAGTATGAAACCCATTTACGTATAAGAGTGTGAACAGATGTAGCTAGAAATGAAGCTTACTGGGCTTTAGCCATGACAACCAGAAATCTTCATTTGGCCAGGCTTAAATCCTATTTTCAAGCTTGGAGTATTTTACTAATTCATTTATCTTACTGTCTGACACACACAAACGCACAAGCACGCCATCACAATGCAGACAAATAAGCGAGAGAGTGGTATTTGACTTACTGTTCTCCACTTGATATTTGAATAAACCATTAAATGTCGTGTATGTCAATAAAAGCAATGCAGGTGATTACATTCGCAGTCAAATTTCCTATCAGTGCTTAACTGCCGTTATGGTGGCACAGTGGGTGGCACTGGGTTTGTTTCACACTTCAATCTGTATGCATGTAGTTTTAACGGTTACTCCAGTTTCCTCCCACAGTCCCAAGACCTGCAGATTAAACTAATTGGCATTTCCAAATTGTATGAATATGAGTGTGTGTGCGCCCTGTGAAGGTTTAGGGGATAGGCTCCCCGTGACTCCGATGACGATATATACCTATATATTTAATAATTACCAAACAGAACATCATTTATGGCTACATTTAATATTGTGGGACATGTGCAAAACAAAATGAATTTATTCTCATATAAAGTTAACAAAATAAGGTAAACTGCTAATATTTTTTCTGTGATTTGCATCAGTCAACATTAAGGTTAGCAAATATCGATCAACGCCCTCTGATCAATGAGAATCATGTGTTTAAGACTGCCATGTTATAATAAAAATGCAAGAAAACCAAACGCTTAATCATTTGCATTGTCTCTTAGTAATATCATAATAGAACAATTCTCTTAAATCCTTTTGAAACGTGCCACAAAAAAAGTTTTTTTTTCTTTTCCTGGTAGATGATAATGACATGTCAAGTGTGAATAGGGAGTGATAGGGTTTAATTGATGATGATAAATTAGGCAGAGATGAGCTGTGAGCTGACAGCACAGCAGGTGGAGTGTTTCTGCAGGTTTTTGTGCTGAACGGAGCACATCGTCAAAGACAAGCCTGTGCAGTACACCATGCAGTCTGGGTTACTTTTGATCAGCTTAATTTTTTTAAAACTGCTTTTGAAATGTGTAACATTTAACATGTAAAACATTCACAGATCACACACTGGAGGTGATTAATAGGTGTCACCTTGTGATCGAACGCCATTTATCCAGAGCGACGTATGACTGAGACAGGATATGAACATAAATCTGAACAGCAGATAGTTAAAGACCTTGCTTTCAAAAACCTTACAATTGCATCTGATAACCTTGCCACTGAGTTATCACTACCTCCTGCTAAGCTAGATCTTTGTGGAACTTAACTGCTTGCTTTTAGATTTTCAATGTGTGCTTTAATAGAGGCGGGCGCTCTTAGAGAGTAAAGCAATTAAGCCCAGATAAAAGATATACACCGATCAGCCATAATAAAAACCCCACATAATATTAACACATTCAACTTGATTATGAATTATACACCAGTAAATTGCTGACAGGATCATGGGCTCACCCATGTCCTCAGGGAACAAAGGCCAGCCAGTCCAGTCCAAGCCCACAGAGAAACCAATGCAGCACAAATTGCTGAAATAAAAAAGTCAATTCTGGCCATGATATTCAATTCAATTCTAATTTATTTATATAGCGCTTTTAACGAATGTCATTGTCTCAAAATAGCTCCACAAAATGAAAAGCAAATTTATGGAAGTTTATGGAAGTCCCTGATGAGCCAGCCGAGGGCCACGGTGGCCAGGAAAACCTCCCTGAGATAGGCAATAGGAAGAAACCTTGAGAGGAACCAGACTCAACAGGGAATTTGGGTCATAACAGATAACAGGAATTATATAACGACATCATGTGTGTTAGGCTGCTGGAAGTTCCGTAGAACAGAAGTTGTCCAAGTTATCATTAAGTCCAGTTCAGCACAGGGATGAGTCAGCAGGTGGCAGGATACACCCTGGACAGGGTGCCAATCCATCACAGGGCACAGACACACACACTCACTCATTCACACACTACGGGCAATTTTGGGAACGCCAATTAGCCTAACCTACATGTCTTTGTACATGTACTGTGGGAGGAAACCAAAGTACCCGGAGGAAACCCACCACGGGGAGAACATGCAAACTCCATGCACACAGAGACGAGAATCGAGCCTGGGATCGAACCCAGACCCTGGCGGTGCAAGGCGACAGTGCTAACCACTACACCACCGTGCCGCCCTGTGAATTGCAGCCTAAAAATGAAAAAATAAAAGTAAATGAATGAAAGTAAATAAAAAAAACAAGAAAGAAAGAAAGAAAGAAAGAAAAAGAAATACGGTAACTATTATATCTAGATTGTTTCGTTAAAATACCTTTCTATTCACTAAATATATATATATATTTTTAGATTTTTCCCCGATTTTTCTCCCCTAATTTAGTCGTGTCCAATTCCTCCCAGTTACTAGGGGCTCCCACATTAAGTCTACTACTACCACTCAGCCGGGAGGGCCGAAGACTATCACGTGTTTCCTCCGAACCACGTGACGCCAGCCGACCGCATCTTTTCGAACTGCTCGCTCGCGCACTGTTGGGTATAAAGTTTTGAGCATACTTGTATTTAGAGATGTGAAAAATCAGACAGTTATTGGTTGACTGTGAAAATCAATGCAGCCGTAATGGCTTCATTCAGCACCCATTTGCTGGGGACTGTGGTGATTTTCTTATTTCACACCAAATCGGTTTTATTCCTTCGGTTGCTTTATTTACATGAAGGATCGTAGAGTGTTCACGTAGAAGGCAAGCAATTGGGATTCCTCGACACTTTCATTTCACGGCAAAGCAAAGAGCAAAATGGCAAACGGTGTGTAATCCATTATACACTGTAATTGAGCATTCACAAAGGACACCACAATTACCATACCACACAGTGAGAATGGAAAGCAGACTCCAACAGGTTAAAGCACAGAGTTATTCACTGTGACAGGTCACTTAAAAAAAGATAGATATTATGACTTCACTTCATAGAAATTTCAGGAGTGGATACTGAAGGAACGGTAGCTGCAATTGGGTTAAACATTCTTCATGAATTCTTTCAGTGTAGCATGGTGTTTGACTGAGTATAAAACACATGTGAATAGGGTTTCAGTACGTTCTTGGATGTTTAAGATTCATAGAAGTAAAAGGCGAGGTGGCACGGCGGTATAATGGTTTGCACTGTCGCCTTGCACCTCCAGGGTCCAGGTTCCATTCCCGTCTCTGTGCATGTTCTCCCCGTGCTTGGTGGGTTTCCTCCAGGTACTCCGGTTTCCTCCCACAGTCTAAAGACATGTAGGTTAGGTTAATTGGCATTCCCAAAATTGGCCGTAGTGTGTGTGTATGTGTGTGTGCCCTGCGTTGGATTGGCACCCTGTCTAGGATGTACCCAGAGTTGTGCCCTATGTCTCCTGGGATACAGTGATTTGTTTTCTCCCCGTGACCCTGAATACAGGATTAAGCGGTATAGATGATGAGTGAGTGAGATGTAAAAGGCCACATAAGAAATGCTAATAAAAGACTACAATGATCTCTTTGCTTCATAAAACAACACTAAGGTTTGAGATAACCAAAGACCAACCCTGAATGAATCACCAGGTCCAAAGTCCAGATATGTTAATCATGAAATTCAGAAGTCACAGCTGTCATATGACCAACTTGTCAAATGACCAACACTGTAGTGACACCACTTTAAAAATAACATAAATAATTATTATACATATATAATATATGTGCGTAATATGCTTAATTAAATTAGTCCTAATTCAAGGCAATTAGCATAAATAATCATACTGTGTGTGACTGTGTATGTGACAAATAAAATGTGAATTTGACTTAAATGTTACAATAAGTTACAATTTCTGTTATGATAACCCAAGCACGTGTGCCATAGCCACCTGGACGCGCCACACAACCCGCGTGCCGTTTGAGCGTGTTAAGACCCCCCAAATGCCCGGATGTAAAAAAAAAAAAAAGCCCCTAAGTAAAAGAAAGAGATGGCGATGCTGTCATACTCATGCCGTAGTGTTTCATAGTGTTTGGTATTAACAAATAAAAGGTAAAAGAATGAATAATACTAATAAGTGAACTGCAGTGCAACCTTGACGTGGAAATGTATTTGTTCATGTTGTTCAAAAGAATATAATCACTTAATGTTACATAGCGGCAACGTTCCTCCACTGCACAAGTGTCTTGTCATTTACACGACTGACCAACAAGCACGCTCACATCCCCGCGGATCCGCTAACCACGCCTACAATAACGTTAGTCAGGGCGGGTGAGTTGATTGGCCAGAGAGGTCTGGCAGTCATAACTCTGCGCCACGCCCCTTGCTGTGTAATCCGTTGTAGCTCGAGCACACGGAGTTTTCCCTCTCTACAGATGTTTCAGCATGAGCAGCGCGGAGCGCCTGACCAAGTTTCCTGACCAGGATTTACTTTCACTCCGCAGCTCGAGGGGGATTTAACATTAACGGGGAGTAAAACTGTTAACGGAGTTTGACTCTCATACACGAAGAAGAAGAAGAAGAAAAAGAAGAGGAAGAAAATGCCTGTGGCTATTCTTATGCCGTTCACGGCAACCCCGAGTAGGAAGTCCGTTAGCGCGAGCTCGTTCAGGCTAACGGAGAAATTCGTTCTGCTGTTAGTTTTCAGCGCGTTCATCACCTTCTGCTTCGGGGCGATCTTCTTCCTGCCGGATTCATCCAAGCTCTTCTTCTTCCACTCGGACAGGGCGGCGGAGGGTGGCGACACCCGGACAGGTACGGACGGAGACTCCGGTGGAGGAGGAGGAGGTGGAGGTGCTGGAGGTGGAGGTGTCGGTGTCGGCGGCGGAGCTGGAGGAAGCACGGGAAAGGACGAGAGAATCCTGGATAAGATTAGGAGAGACCACGAACAGGCGCTGCTCGAAGCCAAGGACACGCTGCAGAAGAGACCGGATGAAATCAAGCAGGACATCCGAAGCGAGAAGGACCAAGTTGCGAAGAACCGAGGAGGAGTGGAGGGCGACGGCGGGGTCGCTCTGCCCGTTATTGAGTTCCCTCGACCCGCCGGGGCAACAGGGCGCGAGCCCTCCGACCCGGAAACGCGGGAGCGACGAGCGAAGATTAAAGAGGTATCAAGTCAGTCTTGCTTGTCGTGACATTTTTGAGTCGACCCACACGGGTTGGTATTAATCCCCTTTCTGTTTCTGTTTTTATTTTTTTTATTTTTATGTCCTGAGATGAGGTAAGTTTGGGGGTAATTGTTAATGATCTGCCTGAGGAGAGGAATAGTTCTACAACAGCACCAACCTCAGTAGCTCAGTGGGTGAAGGTGTTGGGTTTTTAATCAGAAGGTCCCTTGAAGTTGGGCCCTTGAGAAAGGCCCCTAATTCTCAGATGTGAAATGTAAGACGCCCTGGATAAAGGTGTCTGCCGTAATGTAAAAATTTAGCCTTTACCCCAGCTGAGCTCCTTCTTCCTGAGAAACAAGCTGACTGAAAAACGTCAGTTCATGAAGCGTATTTGACACCTCATTCGTACTAACAAACGTTAAGTTTCGAGTTTCACTTTTTCACTGAACAGGAAAGGAATAAAGAAGTCATTATGAAAAGTGAGACGCCAGCCATCTTTGCTGTGTGATGGTGATGTAATAAGACAGAATAAACTAGAATATAACATAACGTGCCTGACCAGACAGACCTGTGAAGAAGAGTGAAGTAAAGCACTAAGTGTTGGTTAAGTTCCGTGTCCGGAGGTGAGTCTAAGTTGCTTCATGAAGTCATTGTACTAAGAAAGTCTTTGGAAATAGGAGAAATTGCACCCCCGTGTTACTGAGATGGATTTGGATTTCTCTTCCCTCCAGCTGACGAGAGCAGAGCAGAGCAGTCGAGGGTTAAGGACGCTTGCTGCCTGTGAGCTTGGCGCTCCGACTCGCTTTGCTTTCTGGCAGCCTGGGACATGTCAGGATAGAGAGAGAGAGAGAGAGAGAGAGAGAGAGAAAACCATCGCAGATCATTAAAATGCAAAGATAAAAATGCATGCATATGCATGTTGGAATTTGTCTGTCACTCTACGTTTTGGTTGGAGATGATTATTTACATGTCAGATTGTTGAATACGGGTCATAAGCTAAGCTGAGCATTTAAAGGTCAGTATACTTTCTTTGTATTGTTGTGTGATTCACGTGATTCAAAGCTTAACCCCAGAAGGAGGAAGGGTGTCAGTATGTTTTTTTTTTTTTTTTTTTTTTCCAGTAGAGCATTAAAGTGATTCTCTTGGATTTGATGGGTTTCTCTTCCTTACAGCTGAGAAGGAATACAGTATAGGAATAGATCAGACGAGGGTTAAGGACGGCGCTCATTATAGATCAGCAGTCAGTCGCTTTCGGCAGCCTGGGACATGTCAGGAAAGAGAGAGAGAGAGATAGAGAAACCTCCCCAGTCAGTATGAAGCATGTTTAAAAACCATGTCGATGTTTATGACTCGTTACATTTTCAACACATCCTTTTCAAAGACATTTTACATAATAAAAGGATTTATGTTTAAAGATAGGATCAAGGGAGACAGCTCCGACTATGAATAGACTTAAATGTAATGTCATGTGCTTTATATTTGGAGTCAATGTAAGTCAGTCTAGACTGGCCAAGTAATAGATTAACCGCAGACTCATGGATCAATAGTCCATGCACAATCAACTAGGGCTATGTGATAAGAAGATAAAAATCATATCGTATCATGATGCTTGACGTCACTTTAACAAGTATTGAGTTGTATACTGTAGGTTTACTAAGAAAAGACAAGTTTTCTTATGGGAAAGCTTAGTTTTAAAGATTAAGTCAATAATGTTAACATTGAACCAGATTTGTTATAAAATACAGAAGATGCCTGTGTTAGATGCCTGTGAAATCTACAGACAACATACACACGTGGACAAAATTGTTGGTACCCTTCGGTCAATGAAAGAAAAACTCACAATGGTCACAGAAATAACTTTAATCTGACAAAAGTAATAATTAAAAAAAAAATCTATGAATGTTAACCAATGAAAGTCAGACATTGCTTTTCAACCATGCTTCAACAGAATTATTTCAAAAAATAAACTCTACAGGCCTGAACAAAAATGATGGTACCCCTAGAAAATACTAGAACTAATGTGACCAAAGGTACATGTTAATTCAAGGTGTGTCCACTAATTAGCATCACAGGTGTCTACAATCTTGTAATCAGTCAGTGGGCCTATATATAGGGCTCCAGGTAGTCACTGTGTTGTTTGGTGACATGGTATGTACCACACTCAACATGGACCAGAGGAAGCGAAGGAAAGAGTTGTCTCAGGAGATTCAAAAGAAAATTATAGACAAGCATGTTAAAGGTAAAGGCTATAAGACCATTTCCAAGCAGCTAGATGTTCCTGTGACTACAGTTGCACATATTATTCAGAAATTTAAGATCCATGGGACTGTAGCCAACCTCCCTGGACGTGGCCGCACGAGGAAAATTCATGACAAATCAAAGAGACGGATAATCCCAATGGTAACAAAAGAGCCCAGAAAGACTTCTAAAGAGATCCAAGGTGAACTTCATGCTCAAGGAACATCAGTGTCAGATCGCACCATCCGTTGTTGTTTGAGCCAAAGTGGACTACATGGGAGACGACCAAGGAGGACACCATTGTTGAAAACAAATCATAAAAAGCCAGACTGGAATATGCCAAACTACATGTTGACAAGCCACAAAGCTTCTGGGAGAATGTCCTATGGACAGATGAGACAAAAATGGAACTTTTTGCCAAGGCACATCAGCTCTATGTTCACAGACGGAAAAATGAAGCATATGAAGAAAAGAACACTGTCCCTACTGTGAAACATGGAGGAGGCTCTGTTATGTTCTGGGGCTGCTTTGCTGCATCTGGCACAGGGGGTCTTGAATCTGTGCAGGGTACAATGAAATCTCAAGACTATCAAGGGATTCTAGAGAGAAATGTGCTGGCCAGTGTCAGAAAGCTGGGTCTCAGTCGCAGGTCATGGGTCTTGCAACAGAACAATGACCCAAAACACACAGCTAAAAACACCTAAGAATGGCTAAGAGGAAAACATTGGACTATTCTAAAGTGGCCTTCTATGAGCCCTGACCTCAATCCTATTGAGCATCTTTGGAAGGAGCTGAAACATGCTGTCTGGAAAAGGCACCCTTCAAACCAGAAACAACTGGAGCAGCTTGCTCATGAGGAGTGGGCCAAAATACCTGCAGAGAGGTGCAGAAGTCTCATTGACAGTTACAGGAATCGTTTGATTGCAGTGATTGCCTCAAAAGGTTGTGCAACAAACTATTAAGTTAGGGGTACCATCATTTTTGTCCAGGCCTGTTCCATGAGTTCATTTTTTTTTAATAATTCCGTTGAAGCATGGTTGAAAAGCAATGTCTGACTTTCATTGGTTAACATTCATAGAATTCTTATTTATTATTACTTTTGTCAGATTAAAGTTATTTCTGTGACCATTGTGAGTTTTTCTTTCATTGACCGAAGGGTACCAACAGTTTTGTCCACGTGTGTAAGTATTATATCTTTGTACCGCTCAGCCTTACAACCAACCTGGTTTCAGATTTGCTTCCTTGCTTTCCATGTAATTCTGGTTTTCTACATCTCAGATTAACAACACTAATGATACAAACACCTCTGCTAATCATTCCAGTCTTCTTAACGACATCTCCCCAGCTCTAGCTCTCTCATGCTGACCAGCATGACGCTGAGCTTTTCTGAATCCTCTTATAAACAGGATGTCCTGGCGATGATAGTTTTGTCATGACTTGCATTTTTTTTTTCTTCCAATTTATTTATTTTTTAAAAAGGAGAAAGCAGGACTTCTGTTTGTCACTGCATTTGAACCAGGTTGTTTTAGACACGCTCCTGAGTACAATGAAATAGCTTACAGTCGTCTACCAATTCCATTGTGACCGATTGGGTTAAATACTTGTGTCACGATGCATTATCTTCACGCTAACGCCTGATAGACTCAAACTAGATTTGTGCCAATAAAGAGCTGTGAATCCTAGATAGACTTTCAATGCAATTTGACTTGATGGCGCTAATGGTTATTTGTTTGGCTGATTTGTTTCAAGTAGCTATATTTCGTGCAGGTTTTGAAATATTGAGAAACTCTTAAATTACTATTAAAATGTGTATTGAAAAAAGAAAGGCGGTTTACCTGTGATGTCTCTCACAAAATGATCAATTTGTTTTCTCTGCAAATTTATTTTCCTCCTCGACACTCCAGTCCAGTAGGTGGAGGTATTGCAAAAACTATCTATAACTGAAAAGAAGAAGAAGAAGCAATAATCTTGCAAAACACAAGTATTTTTCAAGTACATTTAGGCATTTGGCAGATCTTATCCATTTTTATCTCATTATACATCTGAGCAGTTGAGGGTTAAGGGCCTTGCTCAAGGGCCCAACAGGGACAACTTGGTTGTTGTGAGATTTGAACCTGGGACCTTAGTCACAAAGCTACTCTTGACTTTGCGTACTTGTATTAGCAGCAGTGTTGCACAGTTAATTACATAAAAATTTTAATTGCAATGTGGAGTTCAATTATTTAATTGCTGGAGGCTACTTTTATTATAAGTCTTCTAGGCATGGTCAGGAATTTGTGTAGAGTTTGCCAATAATTTCTAATATGATAACAACTTCCTTATTTTGAGTATAATTATATATCAACACATTCTCCATTTGCTCAATTATTTGCTGTTAGCTTAGATAAATATGTTTGTAAAGCAATGACACTTGGACAAATGTCCTTACAAAAACAATTGTTAATCAAACATTAAACAGTAGGCCATACAATTCCCTGTTTCAGTTGTTACTATAACGATAATTGACACTGTCATTACGACTGCCAACAACGTTAGTTTGCTAAGACGCTGCTGAGGTAATATTTGTTTGTCTGCTTCTTTCGAAAGACAATATGACTGACACCTGCTTGGAGCCCTAATCTAAATACAGCGTACGTTAGAGAGAAAAAAAAAAAAGTTGAAAAAGGAAATGCACACATTGCTTCCTGGATAGAACGCAGTCTGTAAGCTGAAACATGTTAGTTTTGCCATTTTGCCATTTTTAGTCTTGTGCTGGAGTTGCAAGGTCTTATAACATGTAAAAGTGTCTGTAGTCACCAGTTTAGTATCTGATGTTTCTGCACTTATTTAGAAAAATAGCAGAATTAATTTATAATCTCATTCCATTTTTAATACAATTTAATTAGCATCTAATGTGAGGAGTCTGGGACGTGGCATGACATTAACCTAAAATAAAATAGGTTAATCAATATAGCGAGTTACTGTTTTTTGTTTGTTTGTTTTGTTTATTTATTCATTTATTTATTGGCCCTTTGTATGTTTGTATAGCACCTGATAAATTGCCTAGCTGTACATGTCAAATCTATACAAGCATGTGCTTTCTTGTTGCCAGGAATTGTTCCTAGCCAAACAAATTCGGGGAAAGAATGCATGTGGGAGGGTGGGTGTGGCCAGAGTTAAATACGTTCTGGTGTATTTTTCGTTTCTATTATTTAAAAAAAAAAATTAAGATCTTGATTTCAGAATTGGAGAACTTGAGAAGATGAACTCAGGTCGAAGCTGATTATTAGACCATGTCCAGTGGTAGACGTAACATTTGAGTAGCGAACATGATAGAGGGGCATTGTAGAGCAGGGGGTGGTGTTTCTGCCTCCCAGTTCCAGTTTCCTCAGTTCAGTCCTGAGCTCAGGTTACAGACTACTAGAGTGTTCTTCTTTTCTCTTCAGGATCTCTGTTTTTTCTTTTTTCTTTCATTCTCAAATCTCACAAAAACTCTTTAGGAGGTAAAGTGCTCTATGGAAAAAGAAGGGTTCTTAGCTTTTGAGCAGGGTTGTATCTGGAGCTGTTTGTGATTGGGGAAATGTTCTGGTGTAGGGTTCTATACTTGGAAGTAAAGTACGTTTTTCAGAAAAGTCACAGTTTTGTAGTAAAACTCTGTAAAGATGTAATTCGAAACCATTTTAAAACCAGCCTGATCTGTTTCAGACTGCGAATACGTATGACGTAAACGCCGTCTTTAATGTTTCAGAAGCAGGCTTCACATACACATATCTTCCTCAGCTGCTCAGGTCACGCTAAGGATGAACTTTGTCACGCTTTCCACTGAGATGTAAATCAGTGTCTAGCCTCACCTCGTTGCTCCAGACGCCTTATCAGTATGCAGCAGCACTCTTGAAACAACTTTACTTAATGTCATGTAATTGTCTCTGGTTTAATCGGAGCAGCCGCAATGTTCACAACGTGTCCAAGTCCGTGAACGCGCATTCTGCCTTGAGAGATTGTGCCTAGAGAGAGAGAGAGAGGGGGGGGGGGTCTTGTCGAAAAGTCGAGCTGCTCTCTGTCTGTGCCAGGGTTTTTCTTCGGAGGAAAAATCACCACTTCCAGAATTCATAAAATTGAAAAAATGTCCTTTGTAAAGGATTAACTTTGTTGTTCTGAGCACTGTCACAGTCACATTACATGTGACTTTTCATATTAAATCGTACAACAAAAATTTTGTAGGGTTTTTAGTAGGGTTAGGCTTTTTATAGCTGAAAAAGTTGTCATATCAAACTTGTGCTTGATTCCAAATCATGCAAAATCCTACATGTGTATGTTGGTCAGTGGGTGTTTTGCTAAATCCCGACTATTTGCCTAATAATGGAATGTAGGCAATGTTTTCTCTCAGAATCCGCGAATCTGGAGCGTCCTTGTTTTGGTATTTGAATAGACTTATGCAAATTGTCTGAAAACTTGTTGATTTCTGTTCCCGCTAATGTACAGTATACTTCAGCTGTTGTATGTTGTGTGGTGATTAAAATGGGCAGTGGCAGCTTGGTGGGTAAGGCATTGACCTGCGGTTCAGAACGGCCCAGGTTTAAATCCCACAACCACCAACTTGGGCCCTTGAGCAAGGCCCTTAACTGCTCAGATGTATAATTGTATACTGGATCGGGATAAAGGTGTCTGCCAAATGTCGTAAATATTCTTTAGTTTTTTTTATTCAGTATCAGTCCTCACTATTTAGGTAAGCTTTCAAATCTTAAGCCTGTCATATATACATTACAGACCAAAAGTTTAGACACACCTTCTCAGTCAAAGAGGTTTCTTTATTGTGTTCTTTATTGTGTTCTTTAGCCCGAACTTGTTTGAACTCTGCTTGTTGTCTGTCCTTAGCAGTGGTTTCCTACTGTAGCAGATATTCTAGCATGAAGGCCTGATTCACACAGTCTCCTCTTAACAGTTGTTCTAGAGATGTGTCTGCTGCTAGAACTCTGTGTGGCATTGACCTGCTCTCTGATCTGAGCTGCTGTTAACCTGCGATTTCTGAGGCTGGTGACTCGGATGAACTTATCCTCCGCAGCAGAGGTGACTCTCGGTCTTCCTTTCCTGGGGCGGTCCGCATGTGAGCCAGTTTCTCTGTAGCGCTTGATGGTTTTTGTGACTGCACTTGGGGACACTTTCAATGTTTTCCCAATTTTTCGGCCTGACTGACCTTCATTTCTTAAAGTAATGACGGCCACTCGTTTTTTTCTTCACTTAGCTGCTTTTTTCTTGCCATAATACAAATTCAACCTCTTTGAATGAAAAGGTGTGTCCAAACTTTTGGTCTGTACTGTACATTACTGTACAGTGAAATTGGGGTCAGAGCACAGGGTCAGCCATGATACAGCGCCCCTGCTCAAGGGCCCAACAATGGCAAACCAGGCAGAGCTAGGACTCGAACCGCGAACCTTCTGATCAGTGTCTCAGTCCTCTGAGCTATTTAACTACTCTTAAGTGCTCTAAAACTGAGAAATTCCTTAAAAATGTCAGTTTCTGAACAAAATTCAAACCACTTCCATCGTATCGTCCATGTTTTGAGAGTACGTTCCATCATATATATATATATATATATATATATATTTTTTTTTACAAGTGGAGGTATCTGTACCCCTCCGTTTAATCCCCTTTCTTTAATCAGGCTTGGGAAGCACACTCATACACACATTCAGATACTACAGACAATTTGAAAGCATCAGTTCGAGTTTTCTGCATGTCGTTAGACTGTGGTAGGAAACCAGAGCACCTGGAGGAAACCCAGCGTGCACAGGGAGAAAACATGCAAACTCTATGCACACAGACCCTCGGCGCTGGAGGTCCATGGTCACAATTCAACGAAAGTTACACTTCATTTCAAGGCATATTTGACACTTGTCAAACTGTAAGAAATACAGCTGCTTGAGACCAATCAGGCAGTGAACATTACTGCTTCTGAGTCATTCAGAATCTAAAATGTGAATGTCCAAAAATTGGGCCGAATGGATTCGACAGTCTAACCACGATTCACAGCTCTAATGCGTACCTAGTGCAGCGGTCCAGTTAGTTGAAGCATAACCAGGGTATCTGTGGTGTAAAAATCTAAATATTATATCGAAATTAATTTTAAGTGCATGTAGTGCAGGTAAATTAACCTGAAGTGCCTTCGATCCAAGCCTCGATAAAAAGATTATATATAATCAAGAAGGTCTATAAATACCTTGACGTTAACTAACCTGAATGCCATAGTACACTTTTAAATAATGAGAATATAATATTTGAGAAGTTGGACTCGATTTGGTTGGGGGGGGTTATTTTACAATGAAATGGTTCCTGGCTGTGAAAAGTTTTAGACCCGGTGAAATGAGAAAATACACATTTTCTGCTGGTAATCTCTATCTAATAGAGTTTTTTTCTTTTTTTGGAGCGAGTTGTAGAGCTCTCCGCTTGAGTATTTCATGTTTAAGCAGTTGAGCTCCAAAGCCAGCAGTAAGAAAGTACAGGTAAGAGTTCTTCAGGTTTATTGTCCCTCCTACAGGCACAGCCTGAATCCTAATACCCGGATTAAGCCGTGTCGCATCGGTAATCATATTAGTGCACGCCATCCCACCCGGTGTTCTCCCAGTCTCTCTGTCTCGCTGCGATAAGGTCTCCGAGGTCACCGTCTCTCTCCGAAAGCCTCATTCTCCTGGAGCCTGAGAGAATCGAAACAAGATGGAGAGGGACAGCATCCCTGCTTTACAGATCAGCGATAATTCACCCACGCAGAGCTGAAAATAATCCCACTGATCAGTAGCCGGATAGAAACAAACAGCCGCTGTGGGAGGCAGGCAGCCATTCACGGTTTTCCCCGCGAGTCTCGCTGACCTTTTAACAGTAATTGTTCTTTATAAAGGAAATCAATGTCGGGATCATTTTAGGCACAAACACTTAGAGGGCACTTTTGTTTACTGTAAATCGATAAACACCAGCCCTTGTATCAGATCTGACATCTTTTCGAGTTTAAGTACAATTTTCATGAAATCAAAATGGAGTAAATATGCACTCAGGGTACGATTGACGTCGGTGTGTCGGAACACTCCATTAGCTGTAGTCGCCCCCTTTCAGGCTCCATACGTAGCAGTAGTTTAATTTCCCCTCAGTCACACATACAGTGGTTTCATTTTCTTTCAGTCACGCTGAAGAGAAAATCCTTACTTCCCTTCTGATGATTTGTGACATTTGCTGAACTGGTCAGAGGGTCAGATATAATAGAATGGTATTTGGATAGCAAAGGGACGTTTTGTTCATTTTTTTCTTTCGGACCGTTGATCTCATTTTTAAAAAGAATTCACATTAGGTACGATTTGTAAAAAAGAAAATAGAGTGTGAACAAGAGCAAAAAATTTTGCTCTTCGAGCCATCCACCATTTCCGGTCATGTACACTAAGCTCCGCCTCAAAACGTATAGTCGTTCAAGGAGCGTCAAGACCAGGGTTGGGGGACGTTACTTTTTAAAGTAACTAATTACATTTTAATGAAATTACTGTCATTAAAAAGTATAGGGGGCGGGGCTTGTAGGACGGTTTTGTTTGAATAACGGATTACATTTTTGAAAATATAACTAAATCACTGAGTACTTGAATGGCGGAGCTAACGCGCTCGATTATTCTTTACATAAAAAAAAGTACTCTAACGCGGTACACCCAACACTGGTCAAGACATCACATTTTATGTACTTGAAGTGCTTGAAAACTTCGAATCAGCTCAAAATTTTCCTTATAAATAATTCATGGCATGGCATTGGGGCGTGTCTACGAAATGACTAGAAATGAACTAATTCTCTGTGTTACTTGTATTAGTAAAATATCGACTATTGCGTCTTTGGTCTTATTACTGTTCTGGCTGCCTCTTGTGGTGGCGCTCCAGACCCCAGTTATGTTTAGCCTCCTCATTTTGCTTATATTTTGCTACCAATTTGTCATTTAGTTTCATTCACTTGCGTCTTGTTCTTTGCATAGTTTGGTGCCATCATTCTTAGCTATCTAAAGGCTGCCCCAGGCTTTGTCCCATGATGTGGCTGAGCTTGTTTTGCTTGTCTTCATGAATTCATGGCATGTCGTTTGGCCTGGAATGACTCGCGGTGCTGCGGCTCTGCAGTCCGTCTGGACCATACCTGTACTGGCCATACCTGTGCTTGCGCAACAGCTTTTAATGGACTTGGTTAACCAGTTTAACGGTTTTGAATGTATGTGCTTGGGGCAGTGGTGGCTCAGAGGGAGGGCTAAGGCACCAAGTTACTGATCTGAAGGTTGGCGGTTCGAGCCCCAGCTCCACCACCAGAATGCCATTGGGGTGGCCTTAACCGCATCTGCTCCAGGGGCGCTGTATCATGGCTGACCCTGTGCTCAGTCCCCAGTTACGCTGTGATATGCGAAGAAAGAATTTCACTGTGCAGTAATGTATACGCGAGAAATATTTATAAAGGCTTAACTTACCATGTCGTCGGTGCAAGATCAATGAAACCTATGACAGAATCAAGGCGCCGAGGCATTTCAGTGTCAGTGTAAGACGTCTTCAGCGCACGGAAGACCACAATAGAGGGTAATCATTCATAAGAAAATAGAGGCTAGGTGCCCAGCTGAACGAATGCCCGTGGCATAATATATCACAGCAGTAATATTGAACCAGTGACCTTTCGTAGTAAAGCATATGCAGGGTTATGGCATATACAGTACTAAGCCTCAGGGGGCGAATCTAATGTGGGTGGCATAGTAACTATTAAAAGAAGTCAATTTGAATTAAATAGACTGTTCAGAGCAGTCACGATGAGAGGCCAAGAAGAATCACCAAAGGATAAAGTAGAGCAAGGAAGGCTCCCGGTTTAGCGCCAGAGTTCCAGTGCTAGTGTGGTCTCACAATGGTTTATACAAGCCAATATGTATGAGGGAAAAAAAGACACACGGTTAATGTTAGATCACTGAACAGGGTCTCATTTATTGGCATACAGAAGCATTAAAAGGTAGCTGTTCACTGTTACTATTCACTTGTTAGTTATGTTTGATCTGCTCCGTTGGTGGTGAGGATTCCCAGTATCCAGCCAATACTGTCTGTCTGGTTGAATCACTCAGATTATTTGCACTCAGCATGCGGACATGCTCGGTGCATGGAGAATCCGGCTGTTTGCTTTTTTTTTTTTTTTTGCATTGTTTGATTGTGCCATTGCACCAACACAGAGCTTTTTTTTTTCCCATTTTTAGTTCCACAGACGTAAAGAGGAGGTGGAATGTTGTGCTACTACTCAGCATTCATGAACCCAGCCTACAGTTGAAATCTTTTCACATCCTGTACGTTACGGCTCACTAGTGCTCACGAGGACTGTTGCAGTCTAGGCCGAACCTGTACGTGTCTGAATCAGCCTGGATCCAAGCTCAAGGCCACACACACATACACATACACACACACACACACACACACACACACTGTACACACTCCAGTAATAGGAGCCCCCAAGCAGTCAGTCTCGTTTTTAGATCCTGGAAAAAAAAAACCTTGCATATCTGTGCGTATTCTCACTCTTGCGTATTTCTTGAAGATCAAGGCAAAAAGATCTTAACAGCTCGCGCAATTTCGAGGCAGGAAAAAAGGTAGCATAGTCACTTATCTAGGCAAGCTAAGCAAACCAGCACTGAATGAAAAGGCTTGTGCATGCTTCATTTCCTATTCAACATTAAGGGCAGATCAGAGGCAGATGATATCGTCACGCAAAGCGAACATGGTTGATGTAAAGTGTGCCATCTCAGCGCTTCATTTTTAATGCCCTCTGACGTTCGGAGGCAACCAACACGTTGATTAAAAGGTTCGCAAAACCTGAAGTCCTGACCCTCGCTCAGGATCTGTTTCTGCTCGGAGACGTGACCGCGCACGAGTGTGTCTGTGTGCGCAGCGTTGTATCTTCTAATTTGTCACGCTCAATGAACTCCTTTCTGAAATTGATGGGAAAATCCATTCCTTGTTTCATGCAAAGCAATAAGGCATGATTGTGTAGTTTGGAACATCTCCTGTATAGGGTATTTTTAGGGAGACACAAGACAAGGTGACGTTAAGTGGGAGAGCTCTAATACACTAGCTCAGTTGTTTTAGTAAAGTTTTTTTTTTTTTTTTTTTTGTGGCCGGTTGCCTTCAGTTTAATTATTTTTCCTGCTCAAAGTACCTAACAGGTCTTGGGTTGTGCTTGAGAACGTCAGGCTCCAGAGATCGCTTCGTTCCATCGAGAAGTCAAAGTGTTTTACATTGACGATCTAGAATGCCAGCTGACATGTAAGGAATAAAACACTTGGAAATGTTGGTGTAGGAAAATAATCAACAATATTGTTCAGTGCGGCGGCACGGTGGTGTAACCACTGTTGTGGTTAGACATGCAGATTAGGCTAATTGTGTGTGTGTGTGTGTGTGTGCCCTCTGATGGATTGGCACCCCATCCAGGGTGTACCGTGCCTCATGCATACAGGATAAAGCGGTATATATGATGAGTGAGTGTAGTTTATATACTGTAGCACTTTGAACTATACACACTATATCGTCTCGAAGCAGCCGCAACTCAGCTGAACCTTTAACAGTTTTAGTGTATGCTTTATAAAACACATTAATTTTAAAGCACCCGATGGTCACAACTCAACACTCCTTCAAAAGGGCCAAATCCCGGTAACTTGACTCGGCTTCCCGTGTTCAGCCACGAGGCCAGGCTATCTCTGGAGACCCCACGCTTGGCAGAATATCAATGACACACTGTGCTAGAGAGAGTAAAGGAGTGTTTGAGTGTGTGTGTGTGTGTGTGTGTGTGTGTGTGTGTGTAAGGTGTGCCAGGCTGGATGTGGACCTTGTGCCAGCGTGGCTTATGCTTTACCTCTTGAGCCGCACCTGTTCAGCAGGCACTTGTTCATCTACAGGTTTGTGGAGACTCGATGGGTGTGTGAGTGTGTGTGTGTGTGTGGGGGGGGACGGGGGGGGATTGAATTATACACTCAGGATAAAAAAAATAAATAAATAAAAAAGCGCTGTTCCTTGTTGCTAAGGCGATTCCATCAAGCGTGCATCTTTAGGTGCTTGTTTTTGCTGAGAAGGTTCACGTGGTGCGTTTTAAATTTTGTTTTTTTTTAGGGAAAGAAAAATACAAAAATACAAGTTATGTACCTTAAATGAGGGAGAAGAAACATCGTTACAGAGTGAAGGTGTGGGCGGTTTGACAACAATGTCCTCAAACTTGCACGTTTAATCCGACTTTTTATTTAACTACTGCAACAAAAAACATTTTAGGAAAGCATACAGTTACAATAATTTTTTTAAAATCCGTATCTCTGTGCGTTTCTTTACATTTGCCCTAGCTGAAAAGTTCCCGCGTTTATATCGCGGACGCAAACACGCGGAACGCACGACGAGCTGGATCTCGCTCGTGCAGAAGGACAGCTGGATGTAGATTATTATTCGACAGGGCCGTTAAACTGCTGCTCAGCAGAAGATAACAGGACGTGGTGCGTGCGTGCATGTGTGCGTGTGCGTGTGTGTGTGCGCAAGTGTGTGTGCGCAGTATGTAAAATGCAATAGCAACCACTGGGCCTTTACTTTATTTTTCTTCTTACACCTTTTTAGCTTGTAGTGCAGCTGAATTAACGTGACCGCTATCGTTTATCAGACCTTTCACCATGCCGGAGCCGAAATGTTCATTAAACACGTTACAGAGCCGTTCCTCGTTTCTGATGAGGTTCTAACTGCGGTAATGTGAGATGAAAGGACTTCTGTAAAGGATGTGATCTCTCTCTCTCTCTCTCTCTCTCTCTCCAGGAGCTCGTTCTCTCCTCTCTCTTGGGTTATTGATCTCCGAAATGACCACAGGTTACCTAAATGGCCGGTCTTAGCCGTGCTCTAAAGCTGCCGGTGTAATGGACCGTTCTGTAATTCTCCTCAAGAAAAGAAGGAATAAGAATATGTGTGTTTGTTTGGGATAATGACACTTTTTTGTTCTATTAAGGCTTTGGATTTGATAAGAAGCGGTCATCGTGGTGCACGTCCGTCAGCCGGCACGATGGGGCTGCAGGTAGCGTCGCCGTATCAGCTCCAGGGTCCTGGGTTCAGTCCAGAGTTTAGGCTTTTGCATGCTCTCATGCTGGTGTTGGGAATGTTGCCCAAAATGTCTGCTAAAAAAACAGTCTAACCCTTTTGTGCATAAATAGTTTAACCGCATATCTAGATTTTTAAAATGTTTTATCTAAACATCAAATATTAAATGGTAAATGGAGTTTGCAAAGTAAAATCAGTTAACACAGTTTGCCTGGAATTATTTGCGATGGATAAATCACATGTCCGAAATGCTCGACGTTCAAGGCTAAAATATGTATTGAAGAAAAAAGGCTTTAAAAGATATATGTTTTCTTCAAAAGCAACCAAAAGAATAAATTTTAAAAAGCCGTTTAGTGAAATTATTTTCATTTTTTTCAATTTTTTTTTTTTTACATTTTATTTATTTGTTATGTATGTTTTTGAATAAATAAATAAAGTATAGTAGATAATTAATAAAGAAATTATACGTTTAAATTATATAGTTTTTTTTTATTTTATTTTATGTAGCAAAGCAGCGGTTTAGTGATGAGCATCGTCGCTTGGCGTCTCCCAGGATGAGGGTTTGAGTCTCGGCTCTTGTCCTGTGTGCATCCCGTGTGTGTTTGGTGGGCTTCCTCCATAAATGATATCTTCATAATCTTATATCAATAAAGCACTGTCCATAAGTGCGGACTCTACGCATGAACGGATCCAGTGCTAAAGATGCCCTGTATGATGCAATATCCAGCACGTCCAGCACATCCAGCACAGCGCTGACCGGGATAATGTGATTACTGAAAACGAACGCATGCGCAACAGTTTAATATGTGATGAATCGATTTGAAGGATTAGACTTGACTTAATTGATGAGGCTCCACTCGCTGTCTGTCAGCTGGGCAGTTTTGTTTGTCGCAGCTTTGCTGAAGATTGAAGACAAGACGCCGTCATGTTCTCTTGTGATCGTCGCTTAAAGGAAGCGCGTCTGCCGTCACGGTTGGTGTTAATTACAGCAGGACGTCTGGATTTCTTTGGAAGTCCCACACTGTTTTATCCACGCTTAACCAGCGCCGCCGGGACGGAGATAATGAGACGTTGCTTGCTGCAGAAAAACGGCTTTTATTTATGATCCACTCAAGACAGTGGAGCAGACGATAAAACGACTTCGGCCTTTGAGATGGCTACGTCCTGCCACCATGAGACACCGATTATATCAGTATACACTTTTTAAAAACTTTTTTCTGCGTCCTGGTAAGATAAGATACAAGTGGTTTTCTAAACAGCACGTGCTGCAGAATGTCATTTCCTGTGTTATCTTCCCCTCCCTTCTGTTATTTTGTCCATTGCTTCTTCTGTGTAGTTAAAACCTATGCCTGAAACCTAAAACTAAAGCCTGACTTTTTATAGTTTGTTACTTTTATAGTGTACTTACTCATAAGTTTTATACAAGACATTTCTCCATGGACCGGCCATCATGCGCTCGTTACAAAGCATAATAAAGTGCATATTAAATATATATAGACACACAGTGCCATAATGGAGAATCGGTGTGAGTCCTGAGCTTGAGACTAGGAGTGATGGTAGGCAGTGACATCCTCATGTCCAGACTGCTCCGTAAATTCAGTTTAGTTGTCGTCACTGCAGGCAATGCCGCCTCTCAAGGACAGGTTTGCGGAAACGGAAGCAATTTCAGGATACAGTGGTACCTCGGCATACGAGCGACTGAGGCTGTTGTGTGTACATCCGGTAGCCTGTCAAAACTTATTTGTGTCAATGGAGAGCCAAGTGAAACGAGTTTACATATACAGTACAGACCAAAAGTTTGGACACACTTTCTCATTTTCTGTATTGTGTTGTCTCTTCTGCTTGTTGTCTGTCCTTAGCAGTGGTTTCCTAGCAGATATTCTAGCATGAAGGCCTGATTCACACAGTCTCCTCTTAACAGTTGTTCTAGAGATGTGTCTGCTGCTAGAACTCTGTGTGGCATTGACCTGCTCTCTGATCTGAGCTGCTGTTAACCTGCGATTTCTGAGGCTGGTGACTCGGATGAACTTATCCTCCGCAGCAGAGGTGACTCTCGGTCTTCCTTTCCTGGGCCGGTCCGCATGTGAGTTTCCAGTTTCTTTGTAGCGCTTGATGGTTTTGGTGACTGCTCTTGGGGACACTTTCAAAGTTTTCCCAGTTTTTCGGACTGACTATGGCAAGCATTTTTTCTTGCCATAATACAAATTCAACCTCTTTGAATGACAAGGTGTGTCCAAACTTTTGGTCTCTACTGTATATATATTCGGTCCGACACCAAATTGTCTACAGCCCGGTAGCGGTCCATGGCCTGCTGGTTAGTGACCACTGCTTTAGTATACAGGAAAAAAAAAAAAAATCCCACATCACATGCTTTCTGTTTAAGGATCATATCCATAACTGATATCTGTACAAACAAATTCTCATCTTATCTTTATGATGTAACTGCTATGCTGGGGAGTCAAAGGCCTCCTGTGTGCTATAAGGAAATGTGAAGAAGATGGACCCAGGTTGTGATTATGTTAGGACTGCAAAAGACCTTGCAAAAGACATGTCTCTTTTTTTTTTTTCGAGGAAGCCGGAAGACAAGCGTCCGACTGTGTGGACTGACGGGTGGATTTTATTTCTTCCTGTCATATTTTTAACGAGTCCTAGTGCTGCACTTCAAAAACGCTGAAGAGTGAATACTTATCATTTTAAAACCCCTGCTGTTTCAGAGATGCCTGCACTCCTCATGGCGAGAGCTCTCGATCAATGACGTTGCAGTTATGAGCAGCTGTTCCTACCCACCCGTCATCGCTGTAGAAGTGTATACTCACCTGGATGCCAGGTCCTCATTCTGAAATCCGCAACCTCCATTTTATGTGCAACGTCGGCCTTGTGTGTGTGTGTGTGTGTGTGTGTGTGTATATATTTTTTTGCTTCGTCATTGTAGAGCACAGCCAGTCCACAAAGATCTGGTGTATCATTTTAGAGGGTGTAGACTGGAAAAAGCTAGATGTTAACTTTAAAGGAATAGAGTCATAGAAATAGAGTTTTGAAATGCATTACGATATACAGTAAGGGGCCGGCATAGTGGCTTGGCGGTTAGCACCGTCGCCTTGCAGCTCCAAGGTCCGGGTTCAATTCCCACCCTTGTTTGCATGGAGTTTGTATGTTCTCCCCGTGGTTGGTGGGTTTCCTGCCACCATCCAAAGACATGCAGATTAGGCTAATTGGCGTTCCCAAATCGCCCATAGTATAAGTGTATGAGTGTGCGCCATACAGTGGTTTTTGGCACCCCCTCCAGGGTGTATCCCGCCTCATGCCCGAAGTCTCCTGGGTTAGTCTCCTTGCTCCCTGGGACCCTGTACACAGGATCAAGGGGTATAGACAATGAGTGGGAGAGTAAGCGTGATGATAAAATATAAAAACGCGGTTATAGAGGTTATAAACGCACTTGTTTCCTTCCAGTTTTCCAATTTACATGACCTGACCAAGAACATCCCAGGAGATGGATTGGCTAGACAAAGTTGCACGTGAACGAGTGCCTCAATGGTGCCCTTTGATGGTCTGACCTTGCATCCAGTGTTCCTCCGATCCACTGAGCAGTACGAAACAGTTATTGGTGACACTGTAGGTAGATGTTTTTTTTTTTGTTTGTTTGTTTGTTTGTTTGTTTTTTGTAAACACCCATACACAAATGCAAATGCAGTCTTTTCTTCTGTCTTATTCATTTTCTTTTTCTTTTGCAGACATTTCAGAAACTTAATTTGCATTTGACCTTTCAGCCAGGGCTATACTCTGGGCTATACTTACTTGTGCTGCTGCTTTCGGGAGTGAAACACCTTTCCGGTGTCAGATTTTACTTTGTGGAACCTCCGAGAGAACAGCTTGTCCGAAAACCTGTTATTACCACCTACGATCAAGAGATGCTTGGATCCTTTTTTTAAAAAAATACCCTCTTGCTCACATTTTCCATGCCTATAAATAACGGTCCATTCAAAGTAAGACTGGGCGATGTGGAAACAAAATATGATCAGAATATATTTTGTTCATATTAAACTCTCTCGTTTGTAACGCTTTATCCTGTATACAGTGACCTGGAGCCAGTCCCAGGAGACTTGGGTCAAGAGGTGGGGTACATCCTAGACAGGGTGCCAGTCCATCACGAGACACACATACACACACATACACACACTACAGGCAATTTGGGGATGCCAGATTAGTATGGCTTGGACATGTCCAGAAGAGCAATGAGGGGTACATTTTCTCGGGAGGAGAATATTAGAGACGGAGCTGCCAGGCAGGAAGAGAAGATGAAGGCTCAACAGGAGGTTTATGGATGTGGTGAGGGAGGACCTACGGAGTGACAAAGGAAGATGTGGTACTGTAGATGGAGACAGATGGTCCGCTGTGGTGACTGTAAAAGTAGAAAAATAATTGGCCTAATAAACTTCTTAAACGGAAATCAAAGTACCTGAAGGAAACCCACCAACCGCAGGGAGAGCATCCAAACTCATGCATTTCCCCCGCATCTGTATTGATGCCTACAATAACCCTGGCCTGGTCCCAGACCAAAACAATAGAGACTAGAAAGTCGCATTGGTTGATGCCTATAGTAGCATGTGTCTCTGTTTGATGGAATGTAAGCGGCAACGCAATGCGAGAACTCTACATAGGTCAGATTTTTTATTTTACTCAAAAAACCTGATGTTCTTTTAGCAACGCTCTGCTTTGTTTTGTTTTTTTTCTTTGGTAATGACACCTGCCAACATTACCACGCAGCTTCGGTTTGCCGCTGTTGTGCATAAACACCTGCAAAGACGTTTTCTGAGAGAGCAATGAAAACAATGTAGGTTTTACAGGTTCTGCAATAATCCATTAATATCATCTCTCATTTCTTTTCATAAGAGAAAAGAAATCCTATGGCAACAGTCTGCAATCCATAACATAACCCGCCCATGGGCACATACCTGTGCTAATTCGGGCACATACCTGTGCTAAGTGTAGCATCACTGCGGTTTTTATCTGTCAACATTATTTTCATCTCGTTTTCAAACCTGTAGCTCAGACAATGCTTTGTGATGTGCGAGACAAAACCTGCAGACTGGTTGGTGTCATCTGTTTGCGGGAAAGGCTGTTGGATCTTGCCATATCGAGTCGCAATCCTTAGTATCAGATGAGCCAGGAATCACCAGCAGAATCCACATTTTGGGGATACACATTTCAAAGGACCTGTGTGAGCTTCTTCCCCACATCATCAATACACATTTGTGATTAAAAATTTTTTTTTTATATTAATTGTTTCTGTTGACCAAAAAAAACAACCGAACCCATATTACTTCACGTGTGCATTGTTTTTGCACGTTTCTTTACAAACCCCCCACTCATCCTCTTCATCGTCCAAAACGCCGAAAAGTGGTCTCGATCAGATCAGTGCCAGATCTTTGCTTTAAGAGCGAGAATAACATTCAAACTGTGTAAGACGACGTATTCGTGTGTACGGTAGGAGGATCTGCCAGCTCATGATAGAAAGCACATGGTTTAAAACAAAACAAGCTCCACAATCAAATGAAAGCATACCAGATTCACCAATGGTCCCTCTACGCCGGTGTCCCAGTAGGCGAGCGACGTCTGCTTATACGGTACGGAGGGCGGCAAGTGGGGGTAGGATCAAAAGAAAAAACATAACAAAAAACGATTGATATATAGAAAACAATGCACAAGTGAGCTGATACGGTCCTCAAACGGTCAGTGTGGCAAATCACCATGTTGGTCTTTCGGCTGCTCTCATTGAGAGGTCGCTTCAGCGGACCATCCGATCCGCACAACAACTTGGCACAGGTTTTAAACCAGATGCCCTTCTCGACGAAACCCTCCCATTTTATCCGGGCTTGGGTCCGGCACTCATTCAGTGGCTGGGATTCGGTGCATTGGCTGGGAATCGAATCTGGACCTTCCTCATGGCAGGAAAGAAACCTACCGCCAATGCCCTTGGCAAACCACCACAAAGTTTAATTCATACTCATTCGTAGCCTTACCATAAAATCATCTTAGTATTTCTTGTCTTTGAGTTATTTGTTACACCACTGCTTATGGTCACATCCACATGCTTTAAGACTTCTGTTCACATTTGCTTGGCACGTTACTTTACTCAAGGGAAGTTCTAAACGACCGGAAATCTCTCTCTCTGTCTCTCTCTCTCTCCCCACCAAACCTAAATGCCAGAAAAGGAGGAACGCGGAATCTTTAACATGAGCTGAGGTGCTGGTAATTTCATGACGTTACGGGCGTGAGACGTTTCAGTGGAATGAAGCGAGTGGGTTTATCTGTGTCAACTTTGGACCTGTAAGGCTAGAACTGGGACATTTCTCACTTCTATAGGTCGTTAAATAGGTGTGGTTTTGTTTTATTTTCCCTTTTGCATCAGTAACACTGAGATCAGCAGTGCAGAGCAAGACACATTCTTTCGCTTGGTTAAGAGTTGTCTTAAAGTACCTGCCTGCTGTGAGCAGATCGTACATGATGAGGAATGAGGTGAGGGCATTACAGATGTCTGTTCTGTGGCCGAAGATCAGCGCGTCAGATTTCTTACCTCATTTCTTCTAGACATGTGTTCCTGTTTACTTCTATCACCTCACCAGTCTTTCATTTTTATCCCTCTTGAACATAAGATGAAAAATATAGCATGCCCATGTTACCAAGGAAGGCGTGAAGGAAGGCGTGAAGTCCCCTGTATTCCAGAAAACTGTCCGACTTGTACACGTTTACACGGAGTTATACTATTGAAACCAGAGATGGGAATCATCAGGGACCAGCCGATACGATTTTATCATGACACCTAGGTGCCGATCCAGTTTGTATTGCGATTCCATGAATATCCTGATTCTATATTATATGAGCATGAGTTCTAGCCTGGACTATGCTGTAGGTTTTATGTCGAGTTATTCCATAGAACGCCTACAATTAGCTGCAACTTCAGAAAGGCTTTCTTCTGAAAATAAGCCAGCCGCACAGCCTTGAGAGAATAATTACATTTTTACGGTTAACTCAATCTGCATAATGTGCTCTGTGGTACTCTGTGCATCTTAATAAGACAGATGTCCATCTGCTAAAGGGTCAAACGTCCTATTTGTTCCAGGAAGAAAACAGTTTAAACAAACTGCTGCTTCTTCTTTTTTGTTCTTTTTTTTTTTTTTTTCACAACTTTTAGACCATCGTATGTCATTTATCTGTAGACGAGGAAGTGGTTTTGGCCCAGGCTCGTGTCGATCACTTTGCCCCTGGACCAGATAGGTGAGTTGCACAGGTTTATTTTAGGATATAGAATCTTTAGGTGAGGTTCCAGGAGGAGGAGCGCAGGCACGAAGTTGCCTTTAAAACCACTTAAGACAGGATGAATTCATTCAAGCAGTGCCAAGAATGCAGCCATACCTGATTATGTTTATCTTAGATGAGAAAAAATGTGCAAAGAATATAAACTGACAGAAAGGCTGATGTGCACTGTGCTTGTAGTTTCCTTTCTGTTTAAACGCTAGTTTCTCCACACCCACTTCAAATTGAAACGACTAAAATTTTCTGCCAAGAAAAACCACAAAGCCCAGTTTCCTTTTTTTCCAGTAGTTTTTCTCCCATCTGTACATTTTCTTTCTTGTTTTCTCCCCTGAGGTTTTCTCATTTGAACTCCCTGAAAAGCTCTTCTTTTAGATCTTTTCTTGGACTACAAGCCCATTCACCTTCTTTCCTCACGTCCAAATCCCATTAGGCAAGCCCATCTTTCTCGCCTCGGACCGAGACAACACCGTGTCTGTACAAAGCCCTTCCTTTCACACAATGCAGGCCGGCCTCGACAATAGAACCGCGAAAGACCTAGACGGAGAGACAATTGGTCTCCATAGGCCACGATGTGATTCCTAGAAAGTTGTGTCCAGCATTAGATTCCAAGCCGGCAAACTGATTGCTTAATTTAACCTTGAAACTGTCATCACACAGCGAAAACATGCTGTAAATTCTCTCTACAGGCTTTGGAAATTGCTTTGGAGAGCCATGCTGCCTGTGTATATAGAACTGGCTCGGCGGGAGCGAGCAGGTGCTCTGGATCCTCTTAGCCCTGCAGAGACTGTATGATCTCTGATCCGTTCCTCACAGCTGATTGTCAGCATCATGCTGGGACAAGAGTAAAGAGAAGAATAGAGAAATTACACAGGCGCTTTCGCATCATCGTTAGTTCTAGCATCGCGACGATGACCATTGAACCATGCCGGAATCATTTAGTCCTAAGCCTGTCAGAACTTGGTCCCAGAGGATTCTCGGCTCGTTCTCTCGGTTTGTGTTTGTGTCGCAGCGAATCGCCGCGCCATTTCTTCCGGGACCCATGAGGCACCGCCACCTCAGTAATGACACTTGGGCGGCAGCCTTGTCACTGTTTGACGTCTGCTGCTGTGTGAAAGACGAAGGTTACTCCGGTGGCATGACACCGACAGCCAACAAATGCATCCCTAATGAGAATGCTTGGTATTTGGTGTCTTAGAAAAGTCAGGAATTTAAATTCTCTGCACACCGTTTGTGAAGGAACAGGTTTGCGTCAGTGGCAGATCTGTCCCGGATGTCCGTTTGTTCAGATTTCCCAAGGTCTCCTTTTGAGCTGCTGGACAGCCTTGTGTCAAGTGCCATGGGGACCGAATTCAGAGCGCCTCACCTTGTTGCTCTACATGGCTTTTAATACGATCATGCAGGGACTATGAGCTGTTTTGTATTTCTAACATCCTCCCAGCCCTTAGTAACAATCGATACGGTTCTCTCCAGTTTATCCGAGGGAGATATCGGAGGCCTGGAGGAACTCCAGCAGGACTCCTGACTGACCGACTGTGTTCTCACAGCAGCTCAATTTTAGCCCTTGTTTTCTACTCCTAAGTTTTTTCTTTCTCCCTCTGGTTGGAGTTGAGCTCGGGGTTGGTTGGGGAAGCACAGGCAGCTCCTTGATTAAGCCACAGTCTGAGCTAAGCTAGCAGTCGATAAACTGATCTAATTTCAGTGGAGCCGGTCGGCCTGTGTTTGAAGCGCATGCTGTGTTGCAAATGACTTCACGTAGACAGAAACAGCGGGAGAGCATTACGGAGAGATCTGTGAAGAGCTTGGCTCTGCAGGTCTGTTTGTGGATCTCGAAAAAAAAAAACAAGTTCTGACGTTTAGCGAAATTTAATCATTCTTGGTTCTGTCAGAGTCAGACTGAAGTCCTGATTATTTTTATTTGGTTTATAATCACTAGTCTTTAATACCTCTGAAGAACAGACAAGGAAGTTCCACCTTTTTATCCTTTCATCGCCATTATTTGTTGAGTCTCTGTTGTTTTTCTTCTTTGCGCCGCTGTAAAAACCTCTGAGGATATTTTATACGTTGGCCTTCTGGTGTAGGTGTTTGACTTTTTCTTTTTTTTTCCTTTCTTTTTTTTGTTGTTGTTGTAAATATTGATTTACCACCTCCACATACTGTATATCTCTTTAGGGCTTTGGATGAAATCATCGATGTTTTTCTCGAGGCTGCTCGAGCGGCGTCTGCTTTTATTCTGCGTAATCCATTTGAACGCAACTGAACATCTGGAGTCCTGCTTTCCTCCTGGGAGCAAAAGAATCCATCGTCTAATCTTTGCTCGGTTCTGGTTGGGTCAGATTTTAGCAGGATTAAAAGACTGAGAAGTAGGGTTGAGAGGAACATTTAATCAGAGCGATGTTAAATAATGGCACTAAATTGGAGCACTTTTTTTTTGGGGGGGGGGTTAAATGAGCTGTGAGGGTCCTGGTTATGGTTTCTTTTCAGCATTATTTCAAGAGAGATCATTTAAACCCTGACCTGTTTTTGTTTTCCCTCCCTCCTCAGATGATGCAGTTTGCTTGGGGTAATTACAAGCGCTACGCCTGGGGTTCCAATGAGCTGCGGCCCGTCTCCAAGCAAGGCCACTCCAGTAATCTGTTCGGTGAGTAAACGCGTACGCCATTTCTCTCTTGTCATGAGCGTGTGATTAATTTTCCTACAGCGGCGCTTAGTTTTGCCTCGCCGAACTCCCAAGGCTATATTTCACCGGTGTGTTTTGGGTTTTCATGCTACAGAACCGATTTTACAAGACGCTGAGAGACTTTTCTGTTTGCTGCTTTTTATCAGTGAACATGTCAAAATAGTTACCACACGAATCCATTTCCATGTACGCTTACCATATTAAACTTTTACACTTGTGTTGAAACTAGTGCTGTCAATCGATAAAAAAAAATCAGTCTAGTTAATTATAGTCAAAGTCTGTAATTAGTCTAATTAGATTAATTACAATTTTAAAACGTGCAAAGTTGGAATAAAAAAATGCATTTCAACATTGAGGAAACGGATTATGCAATTGTAAAAAAAAAAAAAAAACTCAAACATTAACATTTCAAAAAATGTTAAATTAAAATCTCTTAAATGTGACCGACACTGCATGTAGTGGCTGGGTAGTCTGGGGTGTGGCTACCCCGCTGGCAGGACTCCAACACGGATCCTCAGGTCAAAAATTCAACAACCTAGAGCCTTAGACATATGAGCCACCACTTCCATGTCTTACATTTCATGTATTTTTGTAAATAGTTCCCCTTGAAGGCGGCGCAAGCAAAGAAAACCCTTACGCAAAGAAAAATTTAGTCAATTTATTAAATGATTTTACCAGTGTTCTGATCTACTGGTAAATTTAAAAGATTTTATAATGTTAATATTTCTCATTGCTACACTAACTAATTCTAATAATTAACAGAAAAATATTCATATTCAATATTATATTCACCATATACAGAATGATATATTGTATTAATATATTACAATATATTGAAAACATACTTAAGGAATTGTCGCTTTTGAGAAATATATTCATTGTATGTAATTTTATATTCAACAATATACTTCATAATATATATATTTTTTACAATATTTTTATATGTTAATGTAGTACGAACAAAATGGGCTTTTTAGGCAATAATCAGAGCACGCTGACAAAGTAAAAGTGTGTGTATAATTCTTAAACATGCATAAAGTTTCAATAATGTTTCAATAAATTATAAATATTTATCCATGCATGGTCCATTCATACAGTACATTGCAATGTATTAATAAATATAAGCACTAGTTTCCTATATATGGGAATGGATTATTTAATATATTGCATTATATTTTACAATATATTGCCTTTTTCTTCTGGAAGAGAACTTTGGTTTTATCAAAACTTCCATCTAAAAGCTTTTTATAATGTACTATATAACTTGTATATAACAAGACTGATTGGAATTGGGCCGAAACAGCTGCGTGTCCATAAGAAAACCACTTGTTAATGAGACTAATTGGAAAAAATGGCTTCAGTTTGCTAGGGTGCACAAAGATAAGACTTTGGAGCAATGCTCAAAGTGCATATGGTCTGACAATTATGCATGATGCCTCTGGAGACAGTGTTATGATCTGGGGTTGCTTCAGTTACTCAGGTCGAGACTCAGTAACGTGAGGCGGCAGTAAAATAAACTTGGCTGACGACCTGAATGTATTGTAGGTTGCCACGGCCATATTCCAGGACTCAAATTGTAAAAGAGTGGTTCTGGGAGCGTGAGGAATTATTCCCAGAGATTAAATCTCCTCCACTTTTAGGAGTTTTATAAACTAATAACAAAATCATATGCTTTTTTCTATCTCAGCACACACACACACACATTCACACACTAGAGGCCATTTTGCCACTTATCGCAATCTGCATGTGCTTGGACTGTGGGAGGAAACCGGAGTCCCCGGAGGAAACCCACCAAGCATGAGGAGAACATGCAAACTCCATGCACACAGGATTCGATCCCAGACCCTCGAGGTGCCACCGTTCCGCCACAGAGAGTTCTGTCCTTATTTATGTCTTTAGATTTTAATGTTCTTGAGCCATTTCACATTATTCTTACCCCTTCTGAAAACAAACAAACAAAAAAAAATAAACAATAATTCAATCCTTTTCTCTCCACGTTCGTGTTGCCAGAGTGCGAGGTGAGGATGGGATATAAAACATTCATCAGGCTTCTCAAGCTCTCCTCGCACGTGATGAAAGCAAAGCCCCGGGCCATTTTTCATCGTTTTTCCTGCAGCCAATCGGAGAGAGACATGTTCTGAGACAGCATTGGGATTTACAGCTCCAATTTGATTAACCTCCTTCATTTAGACTGGGAACGGGGCCAACGTGTGGATCGACAATGCCATTCATTGGTGTCGGACTTGCACACAGAGATACACGTGGAAGAGCGTAGGAGGATTAGTGAAATATGCTGACTGTACCAGTGTGTGTGTGTGTGTGTATATGTATATAGGGTTATGATTTGGTCTATCAAGAGTACAGGCAGGCATGTCTGCAGTTCTCCAGGCACCAGCGGAGATGGAAGAAAACTTACCTCTTCTATTACTAAAGAAGGGTCAGACCTGCATTATTAATTCATGGTGTTGTGTTTAATGGGAGCGTGTGTTTGAATAAACCATGATCTGATTTATGCTGTGAACTTTTTTTTTTTTTTGAGTCATTATAGTAGAGGCAGGTAGCAGGAATGCTTTGCTCATGAGTTTTGCTCTCATATGATTATAGGCATATACTGTAAAACACACACACACATTGAGCACGTGCAAAGCTACTGCAGCTTGGGTGGTCTTTGTTTCAGGACAGTATTGCTTCGTGCGCAGAACAGAACACTTTTTTTTCAGCGTTTTAATGAAGCGTAATAAGGATTACATTATCCTTCATCCTGAATGATTTGCTTTAGACTCTAGGCAGGCTCACAAGTGTGTTTTTTTTTTTGTTGTTGTTGCTTTTCAAGCTTTTTGTGAATACAGAGTGTAAAGAGTATTTGCAACGCCCTCAGATAGCGGTCTTCTGCATTTAATTCTGGAAGTTTAGGCTTCCGTTCTTCAATAAGTGTCGTACTGTATCAAGCTCTGTTGATTGTTGAACTTTTTTCCCCCTGATAATGTTCGGATACTTCTGGCCCTCGAGAATCCCAGATAAACTGTAAGCGTTAATGAATTTTCCAGCTGATGGTCGCCTTTTGAACTTTTTCTCGGTCAGCGATTGAGGATGTTTCCGTTCCAGACTCTCAGGCTCGTAGTGATGAATCCGTGTCTCACCTCCAGTAACGATTCTCTTAAAGAAACTTTGACCGTCCTTAGAGTATCTCTCCGAATTCTGTTCGCAGATATCCAGATGCTTCTGGTTATGCTCTTCTGTGAGTTGTTTCGACACCAGGTCGTCTCCGACCATAAAAGAAATAACAAAATCACTGCACACTGTTTTTCTTTTAGTGCAGTGTCCTTTTTTGCTCACACAGCGGATCATTTTTAACTCTGACAATTTTGGAAGGGAAAACGAGAAGGTCACAGCAAGGTCAAATGTATTGTGCAAAACTTTTCTATGGATCTCCAGTGTGTCTGGACACATGCAGAGGGGGAGACAAATCCTGCTTTTTGTCTTTGTCAGGTCTTAATAAGCAAAGCAGGTTTTTCCTCTATTGTGACCTCATATAAGCTGGCGGCGTGGCTTATTTACATTGACACTGATGTGGTGCATTTGGAGAAGGAATGAAATAAACATAGGCTAAAAAAAACATTATCTGTGGGGTATTTCAGCTGAAGCATTAACAGACAGGTGACATTTAAGTCTGTTCAAGGTTTTTGAAGGCTTCACTGTAATGACACCAAAGTGCACAATAGTACAGTACAGCTACAGCCAGTAATAAATGCCCCGTCCATTAGTAAAGCTTTTGCTGTGCATTTAATATTCCTGTTTACTCCCTTTTTTTTCTCAGCGTTACAGTACCATTAAACACAGAAAGCCTGCTCCAGCATGAGGGAAGGTTAATTCAAGTGGGAAAAAAAGCAATATTTTATTACAGCACATTAAAGAGACCCTTTATCTCCTCTCATAATTATTAACTGATCCAGTCATTACCTACGTGAACATTAAGATTAGGCAGAAGGCACATCCTCGGTTATCTGATGATAATACGAATAAGAAATCGGCAAAAGGTTCAAGCTAAAAATAATCTGACGAGCTTTAATGTAATCAGTGATATTATTATTTCAGGTCGAAGCCCACGTACACGTCTGTCTTTCTGTCTTTCTGTACGGCAGAAATCTCGGTCTAACTTACTAATACAAAGAAATCACATTCTGTAAGGTTGAGTATCTTACGCCTTGTTTATCTTACGCACATACCCTCACTGTTTGATCATTTTTGTCTGCGTGTTAAAATTCACTTATACCACTTCAGTGCTGTTATTTCAAACGAAGTGCAAATATGAACTAATCCCAGTACAAATATTCAGTTTTGCTTTTCTAATCCATATCTATTTACATTGAACAAGTAGCGCGTTAGTAGCTAATTTTTTTAAGTAGATTATTAAATCCGGAAATAACTCTTCATAACAGCGCTTTTCAATATTCAATATTTAGATTTCACTTATGTCGCAGGTTAAACGTCAGGCAGATATCCAAGTACTGCAGACGTGTAATTAAATTCTGTTTAGGGGTTGATTTAGTTCGACAGATGCGCAAAACCTGCAGTTTATAATCTTGGACAAAACTGCTCATAACTTCCCTGCTACTCAACATTTTGATTTTATTTATGGTGCAGGATAAATTTCAGGCAAATACCAAAGTACTGCCAAAGTTGCGTACAATTCTGTCCAGCCAGTTTTGCGTGGTGCTGTGACAAAATCTGGCTGGACAGACATACAGATATACAGACAGACGGACAAAAAGTAACAATTCTGAGACTCCAAAATTAAGTGCTTTTAAGTGAATTTAATTGAATATCGCAACGCTCAAAAAATTGTACCCATGACTCCCTAACATGAGCTTTAGTAATAAATGAGGTAGTGAATCAAACACTGTTTAGCAAGTTGCATACGCGGGTCGTCAAATCGCACGACATGCGGTAACTTATTTTATTTTTTAGCTCACGGCAGTATAAAGAGGAAAATACGGCTCACTCCAGAGAAGGTCAAAAGCTGACATTTATACTCATACACGGCATGTTTCAGGCTGTTCCAACTCAACCCAAGTCCTGAATTTCTCCGTCTTAAAGGATTTGAGTATCTTCCAGATTTTTTACTTTAACAGAAGTCTGGACTTGCGAACAGAATTATGAGCAGGGAAATCGCACTGTATCAAATATGGAAACGATAAGGAATGTTAGAATACAGGTCTCTAAAATGATTAAGGTCTCTTAATAATCACACTATATTTGAGGGGTGTTCAAGTCAAACCGGGACTTTTGAGTTTACATAATAACAGAATTCAGTTCTAAGAGTAATAACTCCGTGTATTTCTCTATATAATCCCCTGATGCACTTATCCCAGTGATTCACTAATGCTTGGATACCATCAAAAACAGAAAGTTTTTGGCCATGATCTGCTTCGCGTCTGAAACGCTGGAACTCCTTTAATAGGTGGAAATGGCTTAGTGTGAGGTCAGGACCTGCAATCCCATCCGAGATCCAAGTGTAAGTTATATGTCGATTTTCAACGATCAGATTGATCAGATGTACAGCCTGCTTTAAAAAGTTCGCACCATTTAACTGCGGCTAAGAGTCTCATCACCGTGCCGTCCTCGAAGTCTTCTGTAAATGCCGATCACATTTACGCCCACGTTCACAAATCCCGGGTCGACTTGAACGCCCCTTGTATATTAGGACGGCAGAACTGTTATAAAGTACGAATGAAAGTCACGCTGTAGCCGAGGTGTATCCTGGGTAGGTGAAGAGGGAATAAAGTCTGTATTAGTCTGGAGAGACGAGGTATAATAAATTGGCTTTGTGTTACTCCTGTTGATTTTTCATTTGGTGGTGCCTCTGGGACTCCTGGTGCAGTATTGCATTGCAAGCACGTTGGACTAGTGTGTGTTTCTAGCTAATCCTGACCAACAGAAGATGAAACACTAATTTTCAGTAATATGATGTTAAACGTCGATTATTTTTTTTTGTGAAATCTATCTAAGGTTGGAAACTTTATCACTTAGGATTGAGATGATCTACATTCAATCTGTTATTAAATGCTATTGTATATGCTCTAGCATACATGTTCTGCAGGGAACCATTATATTTCCATGGGAATTATAAAGCAGCACCAAGCGATCATCACTGGAGAAGAAACATATTTACTTGTTGAGGTGCGGCTGGAGTTTTTCCATTAGACCGTGTGTGTGTGGAGGGACGGGTAAAACTGGCCAGGTTTCGAGTTGCGACACAGTGAAAAATTCATCAGGTGTTTGAAAGAGGAGAAGGGCACAAGCCGCGAACTCCTTCCGCCTCGTTCAGTAACGGTGCTGGTGAGCGCGCAACAGCTTCTGTTGGCAATAATGAGAATAAGTGCGCTGGTAGGCGAGTGGACTCGTCAGGCTTGACCGGGAGTAAGCATGCGAAATTCGCTTTCGGAGACAAATTTGGTTATTAACCTAAAAGTACTAAATACGATCCTAATCTACGTAAATCGTAAAAGGTTGTTTGAGGTCTATAAGCTGCTGGGAGAAGTGCCGTTTGAATCGAGCCCTCATAGGAGAATCCCAATGACTGCTGCGTTCGCATATATTCCATTCTTTTTTTTTTTTTTCCTACAGTGGTTGCCTGTAAGCTGATGAAACGGAATACTAGAAGGTTATGAAGATATTACAATAGATTGCGCCCTGCAGGACCGACCCTACCATAACGTTCTCTCAACCCGTGTCCTCTCGTTACCTTTTAAAGCAATTTGCTTTAATAAAGGATCGCACACACGGGTGTCTAGACGTCCCAGGGGGTTTCTATCAAAGTGAAAAGTGAATTTACTGATTTAAAGCAGTTGGAATGGATTTAAGTGTCATATTAATGACAATCCTGTTTGTTCTAGTGGGAAAAAAAGAGAGAGGAAAAAAAAATTTGCTTTCTAGAAGTGCTCATGAATTTGGGTAAATTTCCATGTAACATGAAGAGGTTGATCAGACTTGTATAAAGGGTGACGCGTTAATGCAGTTTATACCCATTATATGAATCCCACATCAAATTTCATTTCAGAAGCGCAAAATGAAAGAACTTTACAATTGAATTGAAACCAAATCCATGATAAAGATTTAGGACCAGACATTCCATTAGGACATAAGTGATGGCACATTGAACACCTTGGTGTGAGATTTTAATCCTGCTTGAAATTCGTGTTGTTCAGGCACAGGTTTTATCCCGGATGCCCTACGTATCTGAAGCGACCCTGCAGTTTGATCCGTGCTTGGCACCGTGTCCAGTGGCTGGGGTTTGGGCGCCGACTGGGAATTGAACCCGGGCAGGCGAGAAACCTACCACTGAGCCGCCAATGCCCTGGGAGTGAGTGAAATTTATTAGACAACTTAACGTATCGCCGGTGGAATTTTCAGTCGAGTTTGGAACACGAAAACGCACATATTTGCCGGATAAATGAGGCCCGGTGTCTTCTCTCTCAGCACGGCTTTCTGATCTCATGTCCCGAGGCCTGCCTGCCTGCCTGCCTGTTTCGAGCCGAGTGCTTACTAAGAGTTTTCCGGCAGTTTGAGGGAAGCTCTCGGTTTGAAATGCTGGCATAATCATTTTTAGAGGAAGCTGTGCACAGGAAAGAGGAACTGAAAGCAACGGAAGGTCAGCAAATGGAATTTTTTTTTTTTTCTTTAACCTTTTTTAATCCTATTCCAGTTAAGCGATCCCACCTAACACAAGCTTTTCCCATGAAGCCTTTTGTCACAGGTCGTTACTGTGCCGCAAGATTGGAAAATAGTGGTCTACTGCCGGACTAATTTCGCCAGTGTGAACACAGATCTGGTACTGTTATCCAGGCCTGTCCTGCAGGGACACCTACAGCGATTGTAGGTGGTTCTAGGGACCTGTCAGGGGAGAAAGCGTGCTGTTAATGAACTCCTTGGCACAATCGCACATCGCATTATTTCTGCACGAGTCCACCAAGAATATATCAGCCTGAAATAAACGCTCGCCTGCTGCTATACGCCACGGCAATTCTCTCAGCCGCTCGGATATTTCTGAACTGATCCAGTGATGCACCAGCATCTAGATCCTCTGGCCGACGTCTGTCTCTCAGAAAGTTAAAACGGGCTGCCATCTGTCGCGCAGCCCTGGCTGAGATGGGAACCGTCTGGGATGCCGACTGATCCAATCTCAGTCCGCGAATTATTTGTTCACTGAATCGACTGTTCATGGTTTTTCATTTTGCTCTATCTGCATTAAATTGATTTTTTTTGCGTGTGTGTGTGTGGCTTGAATGAACAGAAGGGCTGGGTGTCATCTTTTGGGAAGCATTATCTCAGCTTCTTTTTTTTTTCCCTTTCTCTCTCTCTCTCTCTCTTGCTTTCATTATTCAGTGAGGGAAAAAAAAGTATGCAAATATGATCTGTTATGTTGTAAGGCACAGATTTGCATAGAGGAAGCTGCAAGGATGTTTGTTGAGGTCGCTCTTCTAACAAATGGTGTTTTCGTATAGAGGATGTACAGGCTGGAATAGGAGTGCGTTATATAAAAAAGAAAAGAAAAAAAATTCAATAATAGAAGCACACTGTAGCCAAAACAACACTTAATGGTGTAGCGAATAAAATAAAGACAAAATGGGCTGAGGACTTTCTGTGTTCTATTTTTAATGTATCCTTGAGGGATAGTTCTCCAGACGCCTTTTTGGCTCTCCGTCTTTGGCATGCTTTTCCTCTCTCGGTCTCTCCCGCCCAGTTTCAGAGGAATGACTTTTGTTTGTTGAGTCACACAGTTACCTATGAATCATCCATGAACCAGTGAGAAACTGATGATGACAGCTGGTCAGGCCGGTGATTATCAGTATACTGCTGATGCTGAATGCTGGGTGGTCGGAACAGACGAGAGGGGAAACGAGGTCACTGCTCACGTTGTTGGTACGCATACAAGCAGTTTTAGGCACTTAGCAGCCAAAACATTCGTCCTCGTTCATTTAATTTCATGTGATGGAACGAGGGTGGATCAAGACCTTTGCACAGTACTGCACATCTAATAATAATAAAGTCTAATAATTAATGATGTGAATCGAATTTTTATAGTAGTTTTGGTGCAAAGGTAAAAGTTCAAGACTGCTGGTCTGAAAGTCAGGAGTTCAAGCCTGACGAGCCCTTGAGCATCTGATCCAGGAATAGGATCCGGGATAGCTCAGTGGTTAAGGCGTTGGACTACAGTTTGGAAGGTAAATAAATATTTAAAAAATAAATATATTGGAAGGTCCCAGGTTCAAATCCCAAAACTGCCAAGTTGTCCCAGTTGGGCCCTTAAGCAAGGCCCTTAACCCTCAACTGCTCATATGTATAATGAAATACAGAAAAAAAAAAAAAAGTACGTCGCTCTGGATAAGGGCGTCTGCCAAATGCTTAGATGTAGCATAGCGCGTCACTGTGACCGAGCTTTCTTACAAGCTGGGATTTGCGAGTACAAGGATTTCACCATGCTGTAATGTGTGTGTGACAAATAAAGGCTGTTTCTGCGAGGCAACGTGTGTGTACTTTGGCTTTGGAGGCAGAAAATGAGTGCGCTTTTACAACTAGACAGCTGCTTTGTTTAGCTAAACTAAGTGAAGTGTGAAATGCGTTTCCTTCTGTGTATTGGGTTTTGTAAAGTCATAAAGGAAAAAAAAAACAAACAGAAAAAAATCCCGAAAATATCCCGAAAAACAATTGCATAAAATTTCCATTTTTTCCCCCCACCTCTTAAAACATACACGGTGTGTCCTAGAGAAATGCTCACACTGTATATACATACAGTACAGTTTTCACATGCTTATGTTTATACACAAGTTTCTCTATTTAGTAAACAAATAATAAAGGGAATTTTCGTGAATCAAAAGTGGTTGTACTATCATTTTGTAAAATCTCGGATTCTGGAATTGTTGGTTTTATTCCGGTTGATGAGTTCTTGAATCCGTTCTTATTTTCCATTTAAGCTTGAACTTCTAGGAATGCATTAGAGAAACTTTTTTCAATATACACTATATATAACAGATTGAAGCGTGTCCATGGCTGAACATGCAGAATGCAGAAGAATGTTTTTTTCTGGAAGTCATGATATCAGAGTTATCTCTACATAATGAGAGAGAGAACCGATGTACAGTATAAAGACACAAGCGCCACAGCTGACCTCCAGATGCTTAACTCATACCTGCTTGTTTTTGTTTGCATACTGTAACATTTCTTTGACTTTAATCAATTTGCATGGATTTCTACTGCAGATAAGGAAAGCCAGGATGCACTACGCAAAATACAAGGAGTGCCTTTTAAAATAAATCGTATTTATGGAGACATTCATGCTACTGGTGGTTGAGCTGCTGTTCAACATGTTGCTCAAGGCGTTCGGTAGATTTGCATGGCACTTGTCTGTAGATTACAGTTTTCAATGCATGTACAGTAGGGGATTTCCTTTTTTTTTTTTTGGTTGTACAGGAAAGTCACTCATAAATAAGGTTTATGTAAAACACGGAGGAAGAAACACACCACGACAGCACACTTTAACAATCCTGTTGATTAATTCCGCAAAAGTTTAGCCGACTTTGATCATAGAATGTTTTCATTTTGCATGAGCTAATTTCACTCGGATTAAAGCCTTCAGTCAAATTGAGAATTGTCTTAAAATTTCAGATAATAAATAATGAAACAAACATTAAATAAATAAATAAATGAATAAAATCTACTGCCAGACAAAAACCTTTTCATTTGCTTCCCTTTAATCTTTTTAAAATGAATGGCAGTTATTTACAGGGTCACCAGCTTGATGCCTGATTTGTATCTGAGCACTTGTGGTTGAAGGAACCTTGTTCAAGGGCCCAACATGCGAGCATCGGGGTTCGAACCCGGGGACCTTTTGGTCCATAATCCATCCACCATAGCGACACCATTTTACTGCAAATTCTATTATCGATTACATGGTGACATCGTTGCACATGCTTTTTGCTCTAACTTTGACGGCGCTGGCATGCAGACATTCCCATCCATCCATCTAGGAACGTCTGTTGTCCAACCAGAGAAGGTGGAAGCCAATGGGGACCATTGAATGTTGACCATGGTAAGAGGCCCCTGCTCAACGTTCACACACTACGGTCAATTTGGAAACGCCAAACTGCATAAACCGCATGTCTTTGGACTGTTTGAAGAATCCGGAGGAGATGTTACCGCTTATGTTACTCAATGTTACTCTTTCACGACCATAAACCTCCAAAGTATGGGAGCATTCGCTCGTACCTCAACAAAAACAGCTGTAAGGAACCATCAGAAAAGAAAGGCTGTATGGTGGTGTGGTGTGGTGTGGGTAAGTGCTGCTTTGCGCAGGGACTGAGAGTCAGTAGGTAGGTTGGACAGAACATGCCCCCAGGGGAATGTGCCTAATTAGTGTCTGTGTGTTGCTGTGAGCCAGGTGTTTATTTCCAGTTGTGCCCCTTTAAGTGAATCACGCAACATGTGCACACACCTTGTTGCTCGTTTCTGAGCTCTACTCTCTCTCTCTCTTCTGCTCTGCTCGTCTCATGATCATTTCCCTGGCTCACAGCACCACACGGTTACTAATCACCCATGTTCTCCTCAGGTGTGTGGCCTTCCCACATATCCCCACCGTCACAGGCTCCATCACAGTTTTCTTTCAGCTTCACTCCTATCATTAGTATCTTAGGTAAGTGTTAGATTTTGTTGCTGCTTATTATTGGCATAAGATTTGGACTATGGCTGGGGGAAAGAGCTTTTTTTTTTACAACATCAACAGGAAAGTTCATTAAGAGAGTTCTGAATGCTCTATTCATCTTCATTGCGTTTGTTTTTAACCTCTAGATGAATTTAAAAGCTGGTGGCTAAATCTGGAAACCACTGCGTAATGCTGTAAAGGTCTGAAATATATTTGCGGTGGTGGCCGGTGGAACCACAGAAGTGCTTTATGACATTCAAGAAACAACAAATACATCTGATGTTCATCACAATATTTTAATTTGCTTGATTTTTCATCTTATTCATTTCATATTTCCTACAGACCCTCCCCTCCCTCGACCCATATGTAAACAGTAAGATGGAGTTAAAAATGGAGTTAATTTTTTTTTTTTTTTGCACCATGTACTGTATGTATGTTTTTTTTTGTCTATAAGGTTCAGGATTGTGCAATATAGAGTGACATGTCCTTTTATTCAGCACAACCTAGGCAATATGAGAAACTGAATTTCATTTTATTTCAGTTTAACCAGCTATACAAACATTATTGTGTTAAAAAAAAGGGTCACTTAGGCAAAGAAGTAACACAGATTCATAAGATCATGTGTTTTTATGCTTCTTATGATTGTTTATGCTTTATTTCAATTTCATTGTTTTGTCTCACGCTAATTCTGGAATGTCGCGTGACTGTACAGTAGGCACGCTCCATGCCTTATTTGAGGTTTCTGGTTTCTCTTTTACTTACTGTACAGTAGTGGAACTGAATCAGTATCTGTGGAAGTTTTCCTATTCTCAGAATACAGTCAGGCCAACAACCAGAAATGAGAAAGGACCCCACAAAACAAAAGTATTCAATTGATGCTTTGTGCCAACCTTTAATCCTGATACTGATACTGATACTGCGCTGCTGAATCAAATCGCCTGCTGCACCAGATCTTGTTCAACATAAAATTAAAACCCTACAAAAAAGTTTTTCAAATTGATTATGGTGATTTATATATAATATTGATTTATGTTGCATTAGAAACCACTTTTCAATAGCAACCAAATAGTGAAGCTCTGCGATGCCCTTCACAGAATGGAGCTTTGGAGGCAATCGCCTTAAAAGTTTCAATAACTACTTTTGTATTTAAAAGTATTCCATCACGTTTCGTAACCCGAATTAGGATATACAGTATACAGTATTAGATTGTAGTAGATAACTCGCGCACATGATTTTTCTTTTCCCATAACACTGTATGCACTTAACATTCTCAGTCAAACAAGCCAGATTTGTAGTAAACGTTCTTATCAAAGTTACTAGTTTAAGCAAAAGTTAAGCCAACTTTATAAAAAATGACAGCGTTTCAGCCTCACCATTTAGGTCAGGATGTTAGTGTTTACCTTGTTATGGAATTTAGAGGCGTCATCATTCAACTCTGCTATTTTAGACTAGCTCATTACAAAATATCGAAGTTCCCTGGAAGTAGCCAACCGTTTAAAATTTACAAGCTGGTAATGAAAAAGAAAGCTTTCATCAATCATATTGTCATTTTGAGCTGAAAAGATAAAGCAGGTAGTTCTGGTTAGTTCTATTTCTGCTACTATCGTAAAGTTAGAAACATGCTAGGAGAGGTCAAATTATGCACTTTAATCCATCTTTTGTTTTTCTGTTAATTGGAACAATTGTTGTATCAGAATCGAATCACACTTTATGCATTGTTTAAGTAAACTCCTAAAATTCACAATAAAAAAAAATCCATCTTCTGCTAATTTTGCAAGATTATTGATTCTTCTTCTTCGGGGCATTGGCGGCTCAGTGGTAAGTTTCTCGCCTGCCCAAACCCCCAGCTACTGGATGCAGTGCCAGTCCCAAGCCCGGATAAAATGGGAGGGTTACAGCATAAAACCCTGTGCCATCGTATGGTCCACTGCGGCGACCCCTCAACGGGAGCAGCTGAAAAACTAGCAACAACATTGCTTCTTCTTTTGAGTTTCTTGGTGGTTTGTAATACTGGTACTAAATGGACTGAAATTGTGTAGAGCAGAAATGTGTAATTTTGGGGGGAAAAGATTTCTTCTTTGTAAAAGGCATGACTTTTAAAGAATCCACAAGACGCATAGTAAATAAAAAAGTCACATAGTGTTTTAATGTTTAGATACCTTTAATACTTTACATACAACACAACCTGTTGAGACAAAACAGACAGTAAATGCTAGCGCTATCGAATGAAATTCGAAAACTGCAACGCTCAAAAATCCTGTATCCTGTATATCCTGTATAAGGGTTTTTCACATCCTACGCACTGAGAAATGGAGGCTGATCCGTTAGCAAAACCCCATACTATTGTTTTTGGATTTCCATATTTGTTTTTAGCCTTAAGTTCAAAGTTTGCACCTGGAAATGAAATGGTGTCCGAACATCCAAACATGAGCTCTGTGTTGGGACAGAGTGACGCGAGGGGTGACTCTCTCACCTCTTGGTGTCTCAAATTGAAAAACAGGAAGAGCGCCGACAAAAGACTTTTCACACTGCATGTGCAAAATGTCCTCTCATAACCTCTGTATGCAGCCATTGGCAGAAATATCCAACACGATGTTTTTAATAGGTGGTGTGTCGGTTTGGGCAAACAAAGACTGGACTGCCAGACGATCACTGGCATTGCTTCAGAGGTTTGATAATTAAAGCCCAGAAGATCCGAGACCCACCTGTCAGGGACGTAATCAGTACCGAATGAATAGTGTTGCTAATTCTGTTTTAATGTAGCTTCTAATTAGGTTCTCTCTCCAACCATCTGTGGAATGCATGTTTTTCCTCTCTACTACGCATTTTCAAACAGCTGTACTCCTATTTGCTCCATTAGATTTTACAGCTGTATATTTGACACCTGTGTGAGAAGGAGATTTGTGCTGCTACGATAACATGTCATGTTTTTCCTTCTAGACTCAGGTGGTTGGATTAGGATTTATGATTGGGTAGAGATGATGCAGGTGATAGATAGTTAGAGAAAGTCATAGTTATCTAGGTAGAAGTTTTGCATAGTTATACTTTAGAAAAGAAAGATTTCTGAAGCAATCTTTGAATAATTCCTAGCTTGTAGCATGCTGGTTTACTGAGGAAAAAAAAGAGTGCCCATAGGTAGAAAGATGGATGTGTAGGTAGTATATTTGAATAGATGATTTGTACTTTGGTTAATTTGGGGTGGAATTATTGGTAGAATGGATGGATACCTATCCAATAGAATGGATAGGTAGATGGATGTGTGGAGGAATGGATGCATAGGTGGAGAGAGCTAAATGTATTATAGAGGATCAGTAGATAGATGAATGAATGACAGCATGATTTATGTATGCATGGATTCACTGATGAATGGGTGAATGGTTAGAATGGATTGATTTATAGATTGGTAAATGGAAACATGTGGACGGATATAGATGTATTTGTAGGTGGATGGAGGTATAAATGGGTATATGGATGCATGTAGTTGGTTGATTGGTGTGCATATGTGTGTTTGTTTGAATATATACATGATTGGGTAGAAGGTCTAATGGATATATTTTGGATTGGATTATAACTGGTTGGATGGATGGAGGGTTAGATAGGTTGGATGAATAGTTATGTAGACAGGTGGGTGGATAGATTAATGTAGCCATAAATGAACTGAGGAATGCTTATTTTGGATGATAAACAGGTAGATGTTTAGGTAGACATATGGATGGATGGATGGACGGATGGAAAGTTCAGCAGATGGATGGATGGATGGATGGAAGGAAATGTCATCAGATGGATGGATGGATGGAAAGGTCATCAGATGGATGGATGGATGGAAAGGTCATCAGATGGATGGATGGATGGAAAGGTCATCAGATGGATGGATGGATGGAAAGGTCATCAGATGGATGCATGGATGGAAAGGTCATCAGATGGATGGATGGATGGAAAGGTCATCAGATGGATGGATGGATGGATGGAAAGGTCATCAGATGGATGGATGGATGGATGGAAAGGTCATCAGATGGATGGATGGATGGAAAGGTCATCAGATGGATGGATGGATGGAAAGGTCATCAGATGGATGGATGGATGGAAAGGTCATCAGATGGATGGATGGATGGAAAGGTCATCAGATGGATGGATGGATGGAAAGGTCATCAGATGGATGGATGGAAAGGTCATCAGATGGATGGATAGAAAGGTCAGCAGTTGGATGGATGGATGGATGGAAGGAAAGGTCATCAGATGGATGGATGGAAAGGTCATCAGATGGATGGATGGATGGAAAGGTCAGCAGTTGGATGGATGGATGGATGGATGGATGGCCATGTGGATGGATGGATGGATGGCCATGTGGATGGATGGATGGATTGAAAGGTCATCAGATGGATGGATGGATGGAAAGGTCAGCAGCTGGATGAATAGATGGATGGAAAGGTCAGCAGCTGGATGGATAGATGGATGGAAAGGTCAGCAGTTGGATGGATGGAGGGATGGATGGATGGACATGTGGATGGATGGATGGATTGAAAGGTCATCAGATGGATGGATAGATGGATGGAAAGGTCAGCAGCTGGATGGATGGATAGGTAAACATGTGGATGGATGGATGGGTGGATGGGTAGACGTGGATGGATGGAAAGGTCAGCAGATGGATGGATGGATGGATGGCTGGATGAAAGGAAAGGTCAGCAGATAGATGGGATGGATGGATGGATGGATGGATGGATGGAAAGGTCATCGGATGGATGGATGGAAAGGTCAGCAGTTGGATGGATGGGTGGATGGAAAGATCAGCAGTTGAATGGATAGATGGATGGGTGGGTGGATGGATAAGTAGATATGTGGGTGGACTGATGGTTAGGTGGATGAACCTGTCTTTTCTGCACTTTACACGATGGGGATGTTTGCAGTACCCTTTAGTGTCCGCGTAGTCGTCCAGCCAACAAAGCTGCATGTATTCATGTTAAAAGGAGAAATTATACAAAAAAGGCAGAACTCCAGTTGGGTGGTTTATTGCTTTCAGTGTGTATAATTAGCACCTTAACTACCTCAGTTTATCTTGTATTCATCTTATTTTCTCTTCTACATTCGAATCTTTCTTATTGTCTTAGCACTTTCACCCACACTTACACTTTAAGAGTGTTGTTTAGTTCCAGCTGTCTTGAGCCCTAAAGCCATAAAGTTGATGTAGAAAAGATTATTAAAATGTTGCTTGCCATTAACACAGATATAACTATTATATTATTTGTCTACGTAGCTTAAAGGCTAAGCATCTGCATACTAAACTATGAATTCATTGTCAAAGCCTGAAGCCAATAAATCCTCAATAGACACATGTTAAAATCTCTTTATCAAGCCAAAAGACAAACCAGAAATCATATAACATTGTTCTTTCTGGTGTTTGTTTCCTTGTGTGTACTCGATTAATTTGCTTTTAATTATAATTATCATTAATTATTATTATGCTATTTACCTACATCAATGACTACATTGATAGATTCAGTGTAAACATGCACTATTATTAGTATAATTATTGCAATGTCATCATGATGGATGGTGTTACTACAGTAATGCCTATATTTGGAATATTGTGAATGATTCTTCTTACACAAAGCTAATGGTGACACATAATGTTCTCTACAGCCCACTGCTTCCCCAAGTTTTTTCTTTGCTTTACACCGTGAGCAGGATTTCCAGTCGAATGAGTCTCCGGATCTTGCGGCTCTTTGGCTCTGAGGTGTTATCACCAGGCAGGACCGGTTTAAACCCTGATTTTATGTACTTCACAGCTTTCTCACTATGATCGTTTTCTGCGTTCGCAGGCAGTCTGAGGGGCGCGACAATCGTGGATGCTCTGGACACTCTTTACATCATGGAGATGTATGACGAGTTTGAGGCCGCCACCGAGTGGGTGGAGAAAAATCTGGACTTTAACATGGTAAGATGCTACTCATGTCTTCTAACCTGACGTTCACACTGGCAGGCAATGCGTGAGAGTTTGTTTCCTATATATATATGTGTGTGTGTGAGAGAGACAAGAAGCTGTGATTTCAGCGACAGCACTGCAATCAACATGGAGATTGAGATCGAACAGAGAGAGATTCTCGTTTATATGCAAATTATGTGATGCGACTCCAAATGATTGGCTTAAACGATTCCCCTGACCAATCCTGTAGCTCAAAGGGTGAATAGCTCGAACTTTAAACACACATCACAGCTTTTAAGACAACTTCCATCTAACAGAAAGTACTTGCATTATACATTTTTTTTCACTTTTTACCGCCACCTACTGGACTGGAGTATGGAGCTGAAGATTTACAGATTGAAAAGATTACTGTATATCATTGTTCGAGACATTTAAACAGTCACCAACATAAATTACTAGCAAATGTCTTGGATGGGCGCGGCATCAAGTATTACTCATAAGTTTATTTTAGCTAATTGTTGTTGGAGACATTTCAGTATGAAGCCACACCCACGCTTTTATATCAGACACCATCATGCAGACTGATAATATTTTCTTTATTATTATTTATTTATTTATTTTTAGTAGTAGTACAAATTGTTATCTTCTTGTATCTGCATTTTGTAGTAAATCTATACATTTTACCCTTCAGTGTTTTATGAAACTCTTATGATTAGATACTTGGATTATTATTGTTGTTGTTGTTTTTAATAATAAAAAAATAATAATTATTATTGTTATTATTATTATTATAAACAAACACAACAACAATAATAATAGTAGTAGTAGCAACTATATAATTAAAAAATATGAATTATAATTAAACAATATCACATTTCAGGTGGTGCTGTTGTACTGAATATCAGGAGCGAAAATAGTTTACATTTCTTACCAATACTATGTAGCCAAAATATCATGAGAAAAAAAAGGGTTGGTGTACAGTCCTGAGAAACTCAGGACAAAATGAGATTTGCTTACAGCTGCGTAAACTTCCATGGTTGAATTACAAACTGGATTGAATAAAAAGCCAGTGTGCTATGTAGAGTTCAATCCTTTCGTTTGAAAGAATCGTTCCACACATGTAGCACTCTTGATCACAGATTTGGGATTCAGCCTCGTGTTTGAAGCTAGTGAGCTTTGTACGTCGCATTAGCCGTGAACAACACGGACAATCCAGAGGCAAATCGAAGCAACTTGGAAGCAATTACTAAAGGAGACGGATTGTTTAAGATGACATAACGATATCAGAAAGTGCTTAAATGTGTACAAACATAAATGCATATTTTATTGGGATTATATGTGACAGACCAACACAAAGTGGCACATACAGTAATTGTAAAGTGGAAGGAAAATGGTAAATGGTTGAAAATTGTTTTTTTTTTTTTTACAAATAAATATCTGAAAAGTGTCACATGCATTTGTACTCAGCCAATCAATACTTTGTAAAATGTAGTGAAATCTTTGCTCTTTTAATTTTTTCCTTGTCTCGATCTATCCCGTCTGCTCTCTGTGGCTTTGGAAAATAAATAATGAGTATTTAATGAAAAATGTATTTTATTTTAGTTTGTTTTAAATGTAATTCTAAATTTGAAGTTTATGGTGATCTTGTAAACGTGTTAAATTTTTTGTTGCTCAAAATATGTGTCACCACCACCGATGTGCAACACGATATATTTTTTCGAACCCCCAGTTTCATTCAGGTTTGTCAGCTGACTGCACGCTCCGGTACACGCGATAAAGGGATGATGCACACAGAAGCAGACAGCATTGTTGGTTTGCTACAGGTGGCTAATTTAAGTTCGGCTTTTTATGTTAGAAATGCAAGGAGGAATCAAATAGACATTGTATTAGAAGGTAACCTTTAACGCTATACTTAAAATTTTTTAATTACATTGCATAAAGGCAAAAAAGAAATGTATGCCCCCCCTCCAAGCCCCCCTCCCCCCCCCGGTCTATCCCAATAGAATTTTACGTTAACGTTTGTGGTTGTACCATGTCAAAAAGTGGAAATGTTCAATGGGTGTGAATACTTTTGCAAGGCACCATAATTATGCTTATGGAAACACCTGTGACACAGAGTGATGCATATAGTTAAACGTCTCGGTGCTTTTACCGTCTATAATCACCCCTAGTGGAATGATTCACATCCAGTCAGATTACTCGGTCGGAAATAACTGTTAATTATATTATATTGGAACTTGTTGTCTTGCAAAAAAAAAAAAAAAAAAAGCAAAATAACCAATTTCAGTTTTTCTAATGTGGTTATAATAAACAAAAAAAAATCACTTACATTCTTTTGCTTTTGTTAACATCACCTTTCTTACATTTCTAACAAAGTCTTGATTGTTCTCTTGACTTGGAAAAGTGACCTAAGTTGAAGATAAACATTAATCCATCATGTGCATCAAGAGTGTTAGTGTGCTGCTGCATTCCTGCTGTGCATGTTTGATCATTTTTGCGGCATCGCGAGAAAGAGACATCTTTCACCATCCACCGCTTCAGGGAGCGGGAAGAGGCGGGAATACGTAATGCTCTCTCTCTCTCTCGCTCTCTAATCAGCATTGACGATCAGCTAATGTACGAGGACCTTTCGCTCTTTAGACAAAATGTTCAAGATTGGTGTTTTTCCCAAAATTTCTATTTAGTTGTTTATCCTCAAGGACCGATTCTTGAAACAACCTGAAAGGTCACAGTCAACGTTGTGAGCGAAACAGCTGGATTGTTCATCCGTCACATTTAAGCCTAAGGAAGAGGAAAAATAGTGTAGCGAAACAAATGCTGCTTGGTGTACAGGAGTCATGTAGCTGAGATGGGCGGGGCGAGGAAGGCCTAAAGGCTGCACTGATGTCTGATGAGTCTCGGCAAATCAGCAAACGCAAAGCTTGAATCAAGCCTTTAAAAGAGCAATGAAAAAACGTTTGTGCTCTGTGATGGTCAAGAAAGTTACCATGGCAACAGCTCCCACGAAAACGACAAACACTTAATAAAGAAAAAAAAAGATTATTTATTGATTAATTTCATGCACGATGTGGCCATTCCATTGAAGTGAAAGTTCACAGAAGGTGTATAAGAAAGAGCTCTTCACTTCTCCATGTCCTTTATCCTCTCGTATCGACTCCCAGACTCCTTAAGTTCTCTTTCTATGAGAAAGCAACGAAGCTATTGCACTGTGCATGCTTGTACAAAGAACATTAACAAACTTTTTAATTGAAAGGCTTTTGGCTTCTACCCTCCAGCAACTCTCACAATAAAAGCGACACTGAAGTCTCGGGGGATTCCATCATTAATATTTAAGTCTCCAAAAGGCTAGACAATTAGGTTTTGATGTCTAAAAATGTATGAAGCGTTATTGTTTTTTTTTTTTTTTTTTGCAAATGAATCTCAACTCTCGGTAACAGCGGGTTCCGTCTGTGCTGCTGAGAGTTCGCGTGTCCGGGAAACTAAACAGCCGAAACATGGTATCGGTGCTAAAAACATGTCTCACCTATGTGAAAAAGTGAATTTTCAGATGGCATCATTGGATAACAATTTTTTCATAACACTTAATGCTTCTTTTCTCACATTCCATCGTTTTTTGTAAATATGCATTCACGTTCATATTTGTGTCAGATAAATAATAAAAATTAAAAAAAACATTTGCTAGATACAATTTATGCCTTTTTATGTAGTGTCCGTAACTTTTTTGAATTCAAATCTTTCAATGGCATTAATTGTCATTCAGGTTAAACTTGGACAATTTAAATAAGACACATGAAAAGACATAAACCTGAAAAAAAAGCATTATTCTAAAATGCAAAATTGTTAAGATAGACTTTTTTTGTTAAGATTTGACACGGTTACGGACACTACAGATTTTTTTTTCCGCTTATTAAGTTTTTACCAAAAACCATTGATGCAACAATTTTTACAGGTCATATGCTTATATAAGCTTCAAAGCTATCAATACACATAAAGAAATATGGATAATTAGCATTGTAAATGAAGCGAGACAGTGTAACGCTGAAAAATGGCCACATATAAAATCATCTCTCCAAAAATGGCTGAAGTTAGCGACTTGAAATTTTTAGGGAGGCAAGATCGGTCACTTTCATGTTGCATAAACTTCAATAGCTTGTTCAGCACACATATTTTCTGTATTATATGTATTATGTAAAAAATATAATAAAATCAGCACCAATACAGTGTTTTGTCTGAAAGTAAATCTGATTTTAAGTTTTTTTTTTTGGTCAGCTATTGAAATGGCGATATATAGAAATGACATCTTGGTTTGAAAGGCAGTTTGAAAGAAAAATAATTTCTACTTATCTTTCAGACGCTCCAATTACCTGCCGCATTAAACACAATCAGATCGTGTCGATGGGCCGCTTATATCTTCTTTTGTTTCTAGCCATGAATACAGGCAGGTTTTTAAAGCTCCCCAAAGGTTTTTTTATTTTTTACATTTTTTTTTTTTTGGGCGAGGGGGGGAACAGACTCAGACTGGACTTTCCGCGCGATACTAGTCAGACGGAGCATTCATTTCAGCAGCGTGAGTGAGAGTGAGCTGTCATTCAGTGCCGCGGTGCTGTGCGGTTCCTTTGAACAGCAGAAGGAGGAACAAAAGGCGCGGGTGAATGGGGGGACTGAAATGCAGTGTTACCGCTGTAATGAGCGACTGGACACACAACCTGAGAGAGATAACCTTTCCGAGCTACGGCACAGACACATGTTCCCCTGCCAGCAGACTGAACCTGATTACAAAAGGATATAAATAGGAAATTCAATATATTTTTTCCCCCCCAAAGGCTTTGTGATGAGAAAAGAGCCTCATAAATAAAGTGAACATGCGAAGGCGGTTGATGTTCTTGCGAGTGCAGCTTTTATGCGTGTTAGAGTAAGCTTCTAGCAGCCTCGGTTTTCAGACAGGTGTTTGCGTGTGTGTGTGTGTGTGTGCGCATGGGTTGTTTTTCTTTTCTTTTTTTTTTTACGCTGGGAGTTTTGATTAGTTTTCGCATTGATATTCAGGTACCGCGGTGGCGCAGCTGCACAGCTAAATAAATAATCACGTCATTGCCGAGTCACGCTGCATTAGCCACATTTGGATTCCCTGCTTCTTCCCTGCTGACCTTGTGCACTCTAATACATCATACACAGGTTCCCTGCATGTCGACGGCTTAAGAACAATACACTCCGGGGCATGCGCCTGTAGAGAAATAATCAATGACACGGTGGCGATAATGGTCTGAAGGTGATTATATCTTTTTTGCAGCATGCTCCTGTTGTGTTTTGTTTTTATTATATCACAGCGATGCGATTTTGTATATTTGTGATAGACTGGCATTGTCATTTGAAAATAGGCTTAGGGTGGAGCAGGATTTGGGTGAGCTTAAACATAAAGAAGCAGCTGATCACGAGGGTAAAGGAAATACTTGGTGCTTGGTGGGCTTCCTCAGGGTTCTCCGGTTTCCTCCCCCAGTCCACAAACATGCAGATTAGGCTATGTTGATCGGAGGTCCTGCCAGGTCGCACAATTGGGAATCAATCAATCAAATTATCGGCCTTCACAGTCCATAGTTGGACTACAGAGGTTTCTAGATGGATGGATGAATGGAATAAATATAATAATAATACTAATAATACTAATAATAATAATAATTGCAGCAGTTGATAGGTAGTCATGTCTCACAACCTGGAAATAGGAGGAACGTCTGTAAATGTTTAGCTTCACTTTGGCATATCTGAAACATCTGTTCATGCAGGTTTCCTGCCCTTCCTGCCCTTAAGCCACTGTTCAACTAAAGCACACTGTTCAGTTACAATCCTCTAACCAGGGGAAATAATCACCTGCAGGTGTGACTTATGGTGGCACTCCTGCTTTGTCAAGATGCAGTAAATGTCAACACCACGATTTGATCGGTAATGCTCCGCAGGTCACTGCTGGTATGTAAAACACAACCGGCAGGAAAGCCTCACTGCTGCTTACAGCCGCGTAATGAATATCTGCAACATCTGGAATTTTTAAAGCGTTTGATCGAACAGGTGTTTCTGTCGGTCCAGGCAGTGCTGGAGCTCATCGTTAAACCACGTGTGTTCTGTAGTGACCTGGGAAAACCTCTATGTAATGCCGTGCTCTCTGCAGAGCTGCTAGCATGAAAAAAAAAATCTTTGAATAAACATTTTTTTTTTTTTTATTTGTTCTGTTTTATTTGTTTTCGCCAGCGAAGGTGTTCAGTTGTGCCTTTCAGAGAAACCCCAGCCATAGATAGCTTCTTTACGATACATTCAGGAGATCTTTTGTATGTTTTCAATGCGGATCAAGTGTATGAGGTGGAACTGTATATAGCTACAACTTATAGCTTTGAACAAACATAGAGCAGAGATTAACATTTTAATTATGTGGATTACTTTAAAGAAATGGGAACAAATGTTTTCCTGGCCCAACAGGCCTAAAGATAGAATTAAAGTAAATGATTCCTCAGCAGCAACCTCATGAACCTCATTGCTCAAGCATGCTCAGACTTTTGCCTAAGACTTTTGCATATGCGCATTTATATATATATATATATATATATATATATATATATATATATAAAATTTAAAATTATAATTATTAATTGATTCTTTTATTTATTTATTTTGTACCTGCAAAATATTGCAGATATTTTTGTACAACACCATATTAAAACGGTTTTCTTTCTTTGAACCATAGTTTGAGATCCTCTATTCATGTCATAGCTTCTTATTTCATGTTATCGGTTATCATTCAGTTCCTGCATGCTGATTGGATCTGCTAAAGCATTTTTCTTTAAACAGAGCAAAACATTTCAAGCATTTTGTTGCATATATGGTTTGCTTCCCTACTTGGGGTAAAATTGTAGTTAACCTTAAGATATGATTCTTGATGTGGCCCTCTAGATTTCCAACTTAAACAGGTTTTTTTATGTATAAGAAAAATTCTGAATGGTATAATTAAAACGAGTTTTATTAGTATATTAAGTAAACAACAAAATAATATGTTTTGTTTTTTTTCTCTATAAAACGTTAGTCTTCTGTGAGTTTCTGGGAATGCATTGTGAATATTTGGGGGGAAAATATGTTTCTACTGAAAGTTCTGAACACAGGATTGGATAACATTCTAGGAACGTTTCAACAATGAAAAATCTTGCTGTTCACCATTTTCAGCCTACACGATTTAGCGAATTTTGTGCGCGATAGCATCGTTGTGACAAATCGTTCCGCGCGGATCGGCCTCCTCGGATCGTTGCTCCTTTTCCGTCCTAAATTTCTAGGATATTCGGCGCTACGCAATTGCTCTCGCAGCACCGCTCATTAATCTTGTTTATTGTTTTAACTTCAAAAGTGCAGCTTTCCCCATTGTTAAAAGAAGTTCAGAAAGCGTGTTGCATTGTGTAATGTTTCCTCATAAATATTCTTTAGGTTTCTTTTCCCCAGGTCGTTATTTAGGCTCCGCTCCAAAGGATGGCATTGAGAAAAATGGTAGGTGTAGTGGGAGGAATGATGCTCTCCTTTAGCAGGGCATTTTTCTTCGAATAGCGTATTCTCTCGAGCCTCCACTCCGTAACTCTGTACTCATTGTAAGTTTGGCATTGCTGCTGTTTTTGTTTTGTTTTGCCTTTTTTTTTTTTTTTTTTCCATTTCAGCCAGTGATGATGGTTTTACAGGTCCTGAGGAAAGATCTTGGCTTGGATACAGCGTTGTGCTGCAAACTTGTTTGTGTATGCGGTCTCTCCCACAGGAGCTCAGTCTGTTTCTTTTTGTACTTGAGAAACACCATGTTTAAGCCTAACACACACACACACACACACACACACACACACACACACACACACACACACACACACACACACTTATCTTGTTGTCAGCTCTAGTTGGTAGTGACTCAGTCACTGTATTTCCATATAAGCACACAATCACTTCTCTCTCTTTCTCTCTTTTTTTTTATTCCCTGCAGAACGCAGAAATCTCCGTCTTTGAAGTGAACATCCGCTTCGTTGGAGGACTTCTCTCTGCCTATTATCTTTCAGGCAAAGAGGTACGTCGATGCGCCAGACGCACATCCACAGAGCACGATCAAACCCTTAACACTGATTACTAAAGAAGTTAATAAATAGAACGGAGTTTGTGATCCCCCGCACCGTGGCCGTGGAAGCCTGGACGCCGGTTCTCTGCGGCTTGTGTGGCACTGTCTGTTAATCAGCGGGTGACATTTAAAATTGGCAGGGCACAATACGCCTCTCAGACGAGCCTCAGAGGCCGGCGGTCCGGCTGCATGCCCAGACGACGAGCCAAGCTAAACAAGAAGCTCACATACACACTCGCTCATACATACACACATACACTCTGCAGCACTCCGCCCTCTCAGTTTTGGCATGTTCCACAGCCTATGCACAAACAGAGCTCTGTTTCAGTGCTGGTCAATTAAATTAAAGCAAAGGAAAAAAAAATGTGAAGGCTTGTATTTGACTTGAGCACTTGGGCAAACACTTGAGTTTGGCTTGCGATAGCTAACAGCAGGACTGATTTTAACAGACTTACTGGAACAAGTAAAGTTTTTTTTTTTTTTAATCCCTTCATTGATTTTACATTTACATTTATAGCATCTTGACCCGAATTGGATTGTTCTGAAGTGACAGCACATCCCGAAGTGGTTTGTTCCTCTTATATACGGTACAGCAGTTACAGGAATCATTATACTATTTAATAGTTTATAAGTCAGGCCTTTATTTATCACATACAGTATATATTAGTGCACAGTGGAATTAATGTGCATTCTTCGCATATATCCCAGCTTCGTCAGGAGGCTGAGGTCAGAGTGCAGGGTCAGCCATTGTACAGCACCAAGGTTAAGGGCCTTAGTGGAGCTGGGCCTTGAACGCTGATCTTCTGATCAGAACCTTAACATGTTGAGCTACCACCGCCCCAGAGGTTGTTTCACCATCCATACAGTAGATACCCTACTCACGGACTGGACTTTACATCATTCAATCCCGCTTCATAGTAGTTGCAGAAATCGAACCCCGATCCTCCAAACAGCAACCTAATCGCATGAGCCAATCCTCAAAATGTTAGGGTTCAAGGTTGTTGTCTGTCATGATGACTCGTATCAATCCCTACAAACAACTGCCATGTCCCAAAAATCCTTTTATACGGACAAAGGTATTTGGCCAAACCTGTTAATTATTGAATTCAGGTCCCTTATCCCCGATGAAGAGCAATCTTAATGTTTCAGCAAACCAAGATATTTTGGACAACACTATGCATCGAACTTTGTGGCAACAGTTTGACGCCCTTTTCTAATCCAACAGTGCACAAAGCCCCAGTGCACAAAGCAAGGATTATAAAAACATGGTTTGAGGAGTTCTGTGTGGAAGAACTTGACTTGCCTGAGCACAGATCCCTGACCTCAACCCCATCGAGCACCTCTCAGGATGAACTGGAACGGAGATTGCGAGTCAGGCTTTCTCGTCCAACATCAGTGCCTGAAGTCAAATGCTCTGCAGAATGAATGAACACAAATTCGAACAGAGACACTCCAAACTCTTGTGGACAGCCTTTCAAGAAAAGTGGAATCTATTATAGCTGCAGATGGGGGACCCACTCAATATTGAAGTACAATGTCATTGCAGGTTTGGCCAAATGGTTTTGTCCATATACAGTAATGTATCTTCTTAAATAAAACTATGCCATATCAACAACATTTTTTCATGAGTTAGGTATTTATGCTTTACGTTTATGGAGAGTGCTGCGCGCAAGTCCCTTTTACTGTTGTAAATGTAACACTGAATGTAATTTGCACCAGGACGAACAACAATCTCGTATAGTGAAAGCAGTCGTACTTTCAGAAAAATGTGCGATTCATCACCTTATCTGTAGTGTAACCAAATCATTCTGCCAGAGTATTTTGATCTCTTTTCTCAGGCAAAGGGCTTTGAAAGAATTATTTACATACACCTGTGTTCCACTTCAGTTTTTATTTTTTATTTTTTTTTTCAAATCCATCACTAAAGGTTAAAAATAGAAATGCAAACAATATTTCCTCTACAGGTTTGGCACACCATGTGAAAACAGGAGATTCTGCTTAGTATGCGGCCCTTGGGAAAAAAAAAAAAAAAGATTACGTCCTGGTCATGGGTTAGCTCTCCATAGGGTTGTGTGAAACTGAAACACCTGGTTTTAGACCACACTAATTCATTAGTATGGTGTAGGGCCTCCATTTGCGCCCAATACAGCATCAAATTGTCTTGGGAAGGAAAGATACAAGTCCTGCACAGTGGCCAGAGGGATTTTGAGAATCCGTTCTTCTTGCAGAATAGTGGCCAAGTCACTATGTTATGCTGGTGGAGGAAAACGTTTCCTGACTCGCTTCTCCAAAACACCCCAAAGTGGCTCAATAATATTTAGATCTGGAGACTGTGCAGGCCATGGGAGATGTTCAACTTCACTTTCATGTTCATCAAACCACTCTGTCACCTGTCTTGCTGTGTGTATTGGTGCATTATCATCCTGATACATGGCACCGCCTTCAGGATACAATGTTTGAACCATTGGGTGCACATGGTCCTTTAGAATGGTTCGGTAGTCCTTGGCAGTGACGCGCCCATCTATCACAAGTATTGGACCTAGGGAATGGCATGATATTGCAGACCAGACCATCACTGATCCTCCCCCATGCTTCACTCTGGGCATGCAAGAGTCTGGGTGGTACGCTTCTTGGGGCTTCTCCACACCGTAACTCTCCAGGATGTGGGAAAGACAGTGAAGGTGGACTCATCAGAGAACAATACATGTTTCACATTGTCCACCGCCCAAGATTTTTGCTGCTGGCACCATTGAAACTAACATTTGGCATTGGCACGAATGACTAAAGGTTTGGCTATAGGTCCCGGCCATGTACATTGACCCTATGGAGCTTCCGACGAACAGTTTTGGTGGAAACAGGAGAGTTGCGGTGCACATTTAATTCTGCAGTGAGTCGGGCAGCTGTGGTTTTATGTTTTTTGGATACAATCCAGATTAGGACCCGGACATCCCTTTCAGACAGCTTCCACAGTTACTCCTGTTGGATGTGGTTCGTCCTTAGTGGTGGAATGCTGACATTACCCTGGGTACCGTGGCTCTTGATACATCACAAAGACTTGCCAGCGAGACGCGCACCAACAATTTGTCCTCTTTTGAACTCTGACATGTCACCCATAATGTTGTGTTCATTCCAATATTTTAAGCAAAACTGTGCTATTACTCTGCTAATTAAACCTTCACACTCTGCTCTTACTGGTGGAATGTGCAATCAGTGAAGATTGGCCACCAGGCTGCTTATACCACATCTGCTTATAATGTGTAAACTTTTGCTTGTAAATTCAATTCAATTCAATTCAATTTTATTTCTATAGCGCTTTTAACAATGGTCATTGTCTCAAAGCAGCTTCACAGAAATGAAAAGAAGACTTATGGAAATGTATATATGTGTAAGAAAAATGTGACTAGATAATGAGATTGTCCCTGATGAGCAAGCCAAGGGTGACGGCGACAGTGGCAAGGAAAAACTCCCTGAGATGGCAACAGGAAGAAACCTTGAGAAGAACCAGACTCAACAGGGAACCCATCCTCATCTGGGTGATAACAGATAACATAAATTGTATAACATCATGTGTGTTATGCAGATGAAAGTTCCATAAACAGAAGTTAATTTAAATTAACACAAAGTCCAGTTCAGCACAGGGATGAGTCAGCAGGTGCAGAGGGCAGATGGGGGTCTGGATCACTGGGAGCTCAGGAGCAGCATGTGTAGATCCAAACCAAAATGAAGAAGAATCCAGCTGGAGTTGGTCCTTCTCTGGATGCCTCTGGGTCAAAGCAGGGTCGGCCTCTGTCTACTGAAGCTGGCACGATCTCCAGATGCCTCGGGATGGGTGGAAAAATAAAGAGCAGGTGAAAAGAATTAGCGTGGTTGCCATTCAGGATAGATGTACTGGAGTATCAGGTAAAGAAATTAATTATGTGTATGCCAGATTAAAGAGATGCGTCTTGAGTCTACTTTGAAATTGGGAAACTGTGTCTGAGCCCCGAACACTGTCAGGAAGGCTATTCCAAAGTTTTGGAGCTAAATATGAAAAGGCCCTACCTCCTTTTGTAGATTTTGATATTCTGGGAACTACCAGTAGTCCGGAGTTTTCTGATCTTAAGGAGCGTCCTGGATTGTAACGTATCAGAAGACTGGTTAGGTATGTGGGAGCTAGACCGTTTAGAGCCTTGTACGTAAGTAATGCTATTTTGTAATTAATTCTAAACTGAACAGGTAGCCAGTGCAAGGATGATAATATTGGGGTTATATGATCATATTTTCTGGATCTAGTGAGAACCCTGGCGGCTGCATTTTGGACTAACTGTAGCTTGTTAATTGAGGATGCAGGACAGCCACCCAGTAATGCATTACAGTAGTCCAGTCTGGAGGTCATGAATGCATGAACCAGCTTTTCTGCATCAGATACAGATAAAATGTTCCTAAGCTTGGCAATATTTCTAAGGTGGAAAAAGGCTGTTTTTGTGATGTTGGAGATATGATTTTCAAAGGATAAGTTACTGTCTAATATCACACCCAGGTCTTTCACTGTCGAGCTGGTGGTAACAGTACATCCTTCTAAACGCAGGCTGAATTGTGAGAGCTGGTGTGTACTGGTTTTTGGGCCAATAAGTAATATCTCTGTCTTATCTGAATTTAGTAAAAGAAAATTATCGGTCATCCAGTCTTTTATATCTTGAATACACTCAGTTAGTCTAGACAATTTGGGTATTTCATCTGGTTTTGTGGAAATGTATAACTGAGTATCATCAGCATAACAATGGAAACTAATCCCATGTTTTGTAATGATGTTACCCAAGGGAAGCATGTATATTGAGAACAACAGAGGTCCTAAAACTGACCCTTGTGGCACCCCATATTTCACTGGCATTACACCAGACTGTTCTCCATTCAGATCTACAAAATGGAATCGATCAGACAGGTAGGATCTAAACCATTTTAACGCCTGTCCCTGAATACCAATGTGATTTTGTAAGCGATCTATTAGAATATCATGATCTATAGTGTCGAATGCAGCACTAAGATCAAGTAAGACAAGAATTGAGATGCAGCCTTGGTCTGAAGCTAAAAACAAGTCATTTGCAATTTTAACTAGTGCAGTTTCTGTACTATGATGGGGCCTGAAACCTGACTGAAATTCCTCGAGGATATCGTTTTCCTGCAAGAATGTGCATATTTGGGCTGATACTATCTTTTCTAATATCTTTGATATAAACGGAAGGTTTGAAATCGGTCTGTAATTTATTATATCATTTGGGTCTAAATTAGATTTTTTAAGAAGAGGCTTAATAACTGCCAACTTGAAAGGTTTAGGGACATGACCTAGACATAATGAAGAGTTGATAATATTTAGAAGTGGCGCTCCGGCTATACTTATCACTTCTTTTAAAAGTCTAGTTGGGATTGGATCCAACAAGCATGTTGTTGATTTAGCCGAGGTGATAAGTTTGTACAGCTCTTCCTGTCCTACACCTGTAAAGCTCTGAAAATCAAATTGTGAAGCTTTAGACTGGACTGGATCATGAGATGTTAGAGGTTGAATTTCCATTATTTTCTTCCTGATACTATCAATCTTTTCATTGAAGAAGTTCATGAAGTCTTCACTTCTAAGCTGTGATGGGATACTCCCTGCAGGCATCTTAGGGTTTGTTAGGCTAGCCACTGTACTAAATAGGAACCTGGGATTGTTTTGGTTTCTTGCTATGAGTTGGCTCAGATGCTCGGCCCTAGCCGCTTTTAGAGCCCGTCTATAGCTGCACATACTACCTTTATACGCGATTCTAAAAACTTCTAATTTAGTTTTTCTCCATTTTCGCTCGTGGTTACGGGTTGCTCTCTTTAGGGCGCGAGTATGACTGTTGTACCATGGTGCAAGTGTTTTATCTCTGACTTTTTTTAATCTGATGGGAGCAACAGTGTCTAATGTACTGGTAAAAATAGTGCCCATGCTGCTAGTCACTTCATCTAGATCGTCTGCATTTAGGGGTCTGATAAGAAATTGGGACAGATCCGGCAGATTACTTGTGAATTTGTCTTTAGTAGTCGGATTAATATTTCTACTGAATTGATAACGTGGGGAGGCACAGCTACGTTGTTCTACAGGTAGAGTATATACTAAGAGATGATGATCTGTGATATCATCACTTTGAGGTAGAATGTCTATATTAGAGACATCTATACCATGGGATATAATTAAATCTAGCGTATGATTAAAGCGATGAGTTGGTCTATTTATATTTTGTTTAACCCCAAAGGAATTTAGCAAATCTATAAATGCGAGTGCTGAAGTGTTGTTAGCATCGTCTACATGAATGTTAAAGTCTCCTACTATCAGCACTTTGTCAGAGTTAACCAATAGGTCTGAGAAAATCGACATATGGCCCTGGGGGTCTGTACACGGTGGCCAGAACGAAGTGTTGCAACGGTTTATTATGTATTTCGCTGAGTGCAACATTAATGATAAGCACTTCAAACGAGTTGAACTTGGGCCTTGTTTTCTGGGTAACAGTGAGAACATCACTGTAGATAGTTGCGACACCACCACCACGACCAGTTTGACGGGGTTCGTGCTTATAGAAATATCCTGACGGAGTCGACTCATTTAAACCAATATATTCATTTGGTCTGAGCCAGGTTTCAGTAAGGCAGAGTGCGTCAAGGCAGCAATCTGAGATAATTTCATTAACAATCAGTGCTTTAGGCGCAAGGGATCTGATGTTGAGAAGCCCAAACTTTAGAGGTATATTGTGATTACTTACTTGGCCTTTTTCTGGTTTTATAGTTATTAGATTGTTTCGAGCAATTTTAACAAATTTATTCTTTTTTCTCACTATTCGGGGAACAGACACAGTTTCTATAGGACAAGCTATGTGTGCGCGTCTATCTGTATGGTAAGTTGCATTGTGACTATTATGTTTGGAATCTAAGACACGACTTACCGCCAGTCAGATGGTTCGTAGTGTCCTGGAGATGTTGTCTGAGAGGACTGCTGCTCCAGCTCTGCTAGGGTGCAGTCCATCGGTGTGGTAGAGCCTAGGACGCTCCCAGAAAACATTCCAATTATCAACAAAGGGTAATCTCTGTTGCTGACACCAAGATTGTAACCATTCATTAAAAGCGAACAATCTACTGAACCTCTCGATTCCTCGCTGGAATGTGGGAAGCGGTCCGGATACGATGATCCTTGTCGTGGGTGATGTGCTGCGGACCTTCTCAACCAGGCTCCTGAAGTCCTTCTTCAGGATCTCCGTCTGCCTCAGCCTGGTGTCGTTCGTGCCAGCATGAAGGACCACAGCTCCAAAGTTCTCCCTCAGGGCCGCAGGCACCTGTGCAGCAACATCAAGAACACGAGCACCAGGTAAACAGCGAGTGCGAACCTTACCTTTAGCCGTGGTAGCACGGACTTGCCGGACGATGGAGTCTCCGATGACCAGCGCGTCGTGTACCGTCTCGCGAAGAGGAGCGAAGCGGTTTCGGGTCGGGATCTCGAAGACGGGCGGCGGCGGAGGGGGAGAGGTCCTCGCCCGGGGCCTAGCGCGCGTCTTCCGCTGCTGCTGTATCCAGGCTTCGTGGTATCCCGGCGCCGGGGTGAAGGAAACCTGGGCGGGCTGCGTCCGTGGTGCGTTGGACCTGGACAGAGAAACACGCGGAGTAGAGGTTGTGGAAGGATGTGTGTCATGCTGAGAATTTACCTGGGACAGGTGAGCGTCGGTCCGTGACGATTCCAGCGCGGCTTTCCGCTGTCGTAGCTGGGCCAGCTTCACCTGTAGGTCACGGATCTGGTTCTCCAAGGCCTCCATCTCCAAATCCGCCGAGTGAAGCTCCAGTGTGTCCTCTCCTGCACTCAGAGGCAGACACACAACCGACATGGTGTAAAAAATAAAAATAAAATAAAAACCGAATATAATCGGTGTGGAAAACGCGTAGGCAAACTTGTGATAGCCGAGCTAACGGGCTAGCGATGCTAATGGTATAGCCGGCTAGACGCGGGTGCGTGGCAAAACTATTAAAACTTAGCAATATAACAGGGGTTTCGAGTGAATATATTATAAATACTTATTTGTTATATGTTCGCTCTTCGTAAGAAGACAAAAAGTTAGAACGTCAATCTGGATTGAGCTGGAAAATTGGTCAGTCTGCCGGAGCTCGGAAAAACGCAGCCTCTTCCTTAAATTAAACAGTAGAGTCCAATGCTGAGCCTCAAACTACAAATACAAATGAAAGGAAAAGAACGAGCGAGCAAAGGACCAGAACAAAATATCAGTAATTTGTAAAAAATAAATTAATACATAAATAAATAATAGATAATTTTCAAATGTTTTATGTTAAAAGCCTATTCATGTTCTTTACATTATAAAGTTTCTAGAGGACTGATTCAGTCATGTCCATAACATGAAAACATCCCATCCATGTCACTTTATGAATCAAAATAAATAATTTTAAGCACGTTGGCTTAGTGGTTAGGACTGTGGGCCCTGTGGATACACCTTCAGTTTCCGGGTTAAATTCCTTCCTTCTGGTCTGTGTTCATGGAGTTTGCATGTTCTCCCCGTGCTTGTTGGGTTTCCTCCGGGTACCCCAGTTTCCTCCAACAGTCCAAATACATGCAGATTAGGCTTATTGGCGTTCACAAATTGCCCGTAGTGTGTGAGAGTTTGTATGTGTGTGCCCTGTGATGGATTGGCACCCTGTCCAGGGTGTACCCCGTCTCGTACCCTAAGACTCCTGGGTTAGGCTCCAGTCGCCCCGTGGTCCTGTACACATGATGATAGGATCTTGATATCATGGTGCCAGTATGTTTAGCATTTTCTTTTTTTCCTGAGTGGTTCTTTAAAAATCTGGCTGCAGTCCCACCCCTGTGTCACAAGAACAGTGCCCGTGTGCCCCACAGTCATGGGTTTTTAATTAACTCTTTTAATAATGAGCTAACAGATGAACAGGGCTGAGCGAGGCTATTTGTTTGGGCTTAGCAGGGTGTTGGGACTTAATGCTTAGAGGAAGAAGATGTTACTGAGTCAGCCAGGATGTCACGAGGGCTTTTTGCCAGAAACCGGAGGGGGAAAAAGGTGCAAGAAGTTTCAAGGATGTTTGGTATAAACATACCTAGTAACACCCAACATTTTGGCTTGTTAGAAAGGATTAACTTCTGCCTGCACAATAGAACAATTTTGTTACCTTTAGTTTTGGTTGTTTCAGCCACGGGATATAGAGTACATAAGGGAAAAAAAAGAAAACATGGGTGGTTTCCCTCTTTTACAGTATGTGACTGTAGACTGTTCTTGGTCATTCTTATAGCTGAAACATACCATACTCTCTAAAAAATGGTCAAGCTTAGCTTGAGACTAAGGGTGCAGAAAGCGAGGCGGCATTTCCTGCTTGCTGGAACGCTCAAAACCTGATTTATAAGCCTCTTCCTGAATGTCGACATGGTGCCTTCTGCTTCCCGCTGATCAACTATTTGCTGCCAGTATGCCATCAGCTTCACAGGCTCTGCTGGAGGAAACGAGATGCTTATCTAATGCAGTTCTTGCTACGCGAGAAGCCTGGCATTTCCCTTTTTGGGACGGATTAATGATGACGCAGTGATGTAAATATCTGCGGTAAAATCACCCAGAATACATTTGCATGGAAAAGAAGTACTTTGTGCTAGTTTGGAGCTAAGTTTACATTTATTTCATTTGACAGAGCGACAGAGGTTTTATTTGGTTATACATCTGAGCAGTTGAGGGTTAAGGGGCTCACCAGAGGCAACTTGGTGGTGCTGGGACTTTCCGATAAGCAGTCCAACACCTTAACCAACTCTTTATCCCTGCCTTGTTTGGATTCTGCCCTGGTTCCGGATCATGGGAACACTAGCGCAAAAGCACATTTATCATGCACAAGCACTTTGCATGCATGTTAACACCTAGGAGAAATTTTGAATAGCCGGTCTACCAGCATGAAAGGTGAGAGAAACTTGTACCTTGAGGAAACCAAGTCAGGTGGAGGTAAGGGGGCAAGGTTCGACCTTGTCGGTCATGTCAAGTTGAACTTGTGTAGCGTCTGTTTTTTAGACGTCCACTGTGAACTGGAGCTCATCTTTCAATAGCCCGCAGTTCACTTCAGATCATCCTTCTCATTCCTCAGAGATCTGACAGCTAATGGAGCTTAAGGGCAGAGACGCATGAGAGTGATTTCAGAGCCCTACAGAGCGAGAGATCATGAGTGGGAGTGTGCCTTAAATTGGCTTCAAAGCCTTACACGGCAAAAGAGTGCAAACGATGGAGTCTGAGAGTGCGGTTTAGTAAGTGACTTAAAAGCCTTGCGGAGTAAAAGACCAATATAAAAGTGGGACTTTCCGTATTCGTGCCTCTCCAGGACACAAGTACGCCATTTGGGAAAATTTGATGGGGATCGGATTCGAGGGGCAGGCGTTAAGAATGGCATGCTGGGTAATTTCTGAAAATGTGGCTCCCCTTGGCCTTAAGCATTCCAAAGCCATCTTGACTCTTTTGTTGAAACTTTCATCAGTCAGTCTATACAAGCGCAGTGCCCATGCTCCTCCCAGGTGTTGGGTGCATTTGCTCCTCCAGACAGTGTACTGTCACAGTGCACACAAAGACTTGATTATTCTGTCTAATCACGTATAAAACCCTTCATCACACAATGGCTATGTTTATTTTCACGATTCAGAGAATCACAAGCGTATTTAGAGCTGTCTAACACTTTAAATACTGCTGCACCCTAGTGTTTCGTGTTTGAGAGATTACAACCGAGAGAGTCTAATTAGTCACGCTTCCTTAGTACGAGCGATGGCAAATATGCTTACTCGCTTGTCAATCAAAGCAACATAATTTCTAAGCTCATGTATGTGGAAGAGGGAAGATAGCACCTTTCTGTCAGGGTTTTTGGCTGAACTTAGGTGAAGATGATTAAATTCAGATGTCTCGAAAGGAGCAAGTGTTAATCCAGTAGGTAACATGGGATAGGGATGAGCTAGGTACTAGGTGAGAATAGGAATTCTATCCACTCACTAATTCACTCACTCATTGTCTATACCGCTCTATCCTGTAAACAGGGTTGGAAGTGCCTGGAGTCTATCCCAGGAGACTTGGGGCATGAGGTGGGGTACACCCTGGACAGGGTCCCAATCCGTCACAGGGCACACATACATACTCACACCAGGGGCAGATCTACCGGGGTGGCACGGGGTGGCAATTGCTACCCTAAGAAAAAGCCTTGCCACCCAATTTACCACCCCAGCACTAGTGTCCTAGTGTTCTAAAAATAAAAGTTTTTTTTTTTTATCTGACATTCCAATCCAGATATCAGGTTCAAGTCAATCACACATCAGCCTTTATTTCATTTTTATAGGAAGATGTAAAAATGTGCACCCTAGTGTATACACCGAATAAGAATAGCATTCCTCGAATCCACAAAAACCATGCAAGTATGCTTGCTTTAATGTTGCCACCCCTCATAATTTTAATGCCATCCCCTTGCCACCCCATGAATAATTTTCTAGATCCGCCCCTGACTCACACGCTCATTCACACAGTACGGGCAATTTGGGAACGCCAATCAGCCCTCTCTGCAAATCAGGAAAGAAACCCACCAAGCATGGGGAGAGCATTGTAAACTCCCCGCACACAGACCCGGAACCTGGAGGCACAAGCCAACATGCTACCTAATTCTATACAAAAATAACAACAGGTTTAGTTCCCAGTTGGGTTTCTTGTACTGAAGTGTTTGTGTTGGCCCCAGCTGTAACACACCTGTCTCAAATGCTTTAATTGGTTTCCTCAACTACACCTAAAGTTTCCATCCCAGAGCTGTTCCATCCTGGACTGTTTCATATCTAGGGAGGAACCCAGTCTGTCCCAATCGTATATTGTTCTGTGTGTGATGTATGGACAAACCTGCAGCTCACATCATTGTGCTTTAACTTCCTCAGAGGAGTCTGGAACAAAGCCATCTGTGAGTGCAGCACTTTACTCCTCCATGTATCGATCTCTGCAGTGAAATTCATTTTACATGACCGCCGGCCATCCGTTCCACCAAGCACTCTTAGTCTCAGCCTTCCAGCTTCAGGCTTTCACAGGCATGCTGCTTTCCTCATCCAGCCTTTGTGGCGTACCTTTACCTGTGAATTTGCTTCCAGTAGGGCTGGGCGATTTGCCCTATAAATGAAATCTCAATTTTTTTTAAAGACCAAATTCGATTTTAAAAGATTTTTTTGCTTAAAATAAATAAATAAATTAATAAATAAATAAATAAAAAAACAGTATATAGTTATAGTTATTATTTACGTAAGCAAAACAATATAACCAAACATTACCTGCTTATTTGGATTAAAAGTATATATATTAAATCACTTACATGCAACTTACATGCTGAATAAAATCAAACAGGTGCCTGACAGCATTATTTTTAACCGTGTATATGGGCATAATGTCTTTGGCGATATAACACGACACAACATCAGTAATATCTTTCCATCGAGGCCCCTATTATCATATGGGATACAGTGGGGAAATGTGCTCACTGTTGTCACCTCGCTTTTAGCCGGTGTTTTCGCGCTGCCGCTTGTCTTGTTTAGCTCGCAGCGGCAAACACGACGCCGATTCAACAGTGTGGCTCTGTTTGAGGTGCGCGAGGAAATGAGTTGTGCTCGAGTAAATTAGCTTCTTTTAGTTGCCACAAACTTCAGACAAATTTTACACCGGGCTTCGGATTGTTCAATGTGTAAAGTTGCGAACCCGAATAATTTCCATACGACTGAAGAAACCGCGCCTCTGTTGGAAACGAGCTCTTTGGTTTCATCAGCGCGCGCTGCCATGTTGTCTCTCGTATTTCCCACGCGTGAGTCACAGAGGGGGCGTGGCAGAACTACAGAAGCTCGCGGTGCCGCACCGAAGTCAAACTGTAAAATCGATTTAAAACTCTCACAAGTGAGCGGTTAATTAGGCTCACCGTCATGTGGTCGGACAATCTTGCCTCTAAATTAGTCTGCCATTGGTGCAATTACAATTTATCTAATATTTTAATAAAAAATCGCGATACCTTGATTTAAGAAAAAAAATAAAATCGCCTTAAAACGTAAATTCAAATTAATCAAAAAAATCGCCCGGGCCCTAGCTTCCAGGGATGTTTCTTTATAGAAACGTCCCAATTTTTTTTCTTCTGTCAAATCGTTACAATGGCCTTAAGATGAATTAGGCTGAGGTTGAGAATTATCTGTACTGTAAATCGTAAATCATTTAGATGTCTAAAGCTTTAAGGCTATAAGTGTTTGTCATTATCACCATTCTGAAATAGCGGTTAGCATTGTTGCTTTACACCACCAGGGCTGGAGGTTTGAATCACATCTCTGGTCTGTGTGCATGGAGTTTGCATATTAAAAAAAAAAATATATATATATATATATAAACTACCATGAGGGTGATGATAGTAACTCTACATCCATCAATCCATCCATCTAGGGGCCCTTTAATCCACCTAGGGACCATGGAGGCCAGCTGTTACCCATTGTGTTCATTCCCATTTTACGACCGTGGTAGGACCTCTGGTCATCATTCACACACTACGGGCAATAATACCAGTTAGGCTAATCTGCCTGTCTTTGGAAAACCGGAGAAACCCATCAAGCACAGGGAGAACATGCGAACTCTATATACACAGACTGGATGCGGGAATCAAACCCGGATGCTGGAGGTGCAAAGCGACAGTGCTAACCACGAGACCACCATGCCGCCAGCTTATTAGCTCATTTTAATAATATTCAACAAGTTCTCACATTTTTTGCCTTTATCTTCTCGCTCATCCGGTTCTCCTGTTCAAATCCTGTAAAAAAAAAAAAAAAAAATTTTAAGTAATATAAAACATAATATAATAAATGAATGAAAGCAAGCTACATGCATTATCTTTAATTGCCTTTTTTTATCCAAAAAAAAAGAGAGAGAGAGAGCACTTTCTCATGGTGATGAATTTGTCTGCTGCGCGTGATGTCTGCAGCCGTGGCGTTTCTTCATGAGACATTGTCTATGAGCGAGTGAATTGGTGTTCATTAGCAACCAGCAGACTGGAGGCTGCTTACTGCTGTTTATTGCTTTCCCTGCGATACCGTGATTTAAAAAAACTCAGGCTTTTCTGCTTGTTTTTACGGTAATGCGGCAGGGAGATTAATTATCATCGCCCGGGGTCCACAATCATTTGTTTCTGCCATAAGGAGTATTTACCGTAAACAGATAACTGGAACTCAGAATGAACTGTTTGCTTTGACTATCAACAGCAGGCTGTGAGAGATACGGATCTTCTCGTAAACAAAGGACACCTGTTATGCATATGCATTCAATTAGGTTTAATCCCTAATGTGACCTCATATAAGAAGACCCCCCTCCCCCAAATACTGAAACGGCAAATTTGGTAGAGGAGTGAAATAAAGGGAGTTTAAGATAAGAATCAAATGTATCAACTGAACAGTATTTTAGCTGGAGCATTAATACACACACACACACACACACACACACACACACACACACACACACACACACACACACACACACACTTTGAGGGAGCTCTGAGATCTGTGCTAACTTTTTTAAGAAATAGTACAATATGGGACCTTTAAATATGGCATTTGAGAAGAGCCTACATAGTCTGCTGAGTTTGATTCATATGAGGATCAGCAATCCTGTGTAAGAGACATCAAAATATATATATATATAGACATTACAGTACAGTGTTCTTTAGAATCGTGCCGATGGTCGAACGATTCATGTTAAAATAACAAGTAATGTCTGTCATTCCATTCTCACAATTATTTTTCACTTTAATCTCCATCGTTATTGCTTAGCGCTTAGCAGTAGCTGCTCCATCGTCGCTGCTTTTACGCTTTCTTCCGGAAATCCTGGGCTTGAACTGCACATGTAAAGGATGCACTCATGTGGCAATGTACACCGGACATGTGATTCCAACATTTTAAATTGCGCAATTGAACATGCGCGAACGCATGTCCGTATTTTCAAACGTTCATAACCCGAATGTTCGTATGTAGAGAACTTACTGTACTATGCTAAATCCTGGTTTCCTGGCATTGTTTTCGTAATGTCAGTTTGCTGTAGGGATCTGTTTAAAATCAGAGTGCACCAAAATCAGCCTGGCAGACATGCGGTTAACAGGATTTTTACTGTTTGTGTGTTTCGAATGAGATACACATCTGTGAATCGCAGGAACGCGAGTCAAATGCTCGTAGGTTAAATTCCAGTTTCCTGCTGGGTTTCCTCCAAAGACTTCAGTGCATATTTTAAGTCCGACTCGTCTGCTCAAATGAGATAAATATTTGTCAAGTGCCCGTGAGAGCTCAACGTTTAAAAATAAAAATCTGTCTTAAACGATAGTAGTTCAGAATTTGCTTTAGCTTTTGCTAGCGGTTTATTGCTTAGCTTGTGTGAGTCAAATTCCTGTAAGTCAAATGTGACTAATGTCTGTGAGGCAGACATGTTAAGTGCTTGTGAGTGGGATGAGGTGGGTGCTTGTGAGTGGGATGAGGTCAGCGGTTGTGAGTCAAGGGCACAGTTTTTATAAGCCTCACGCTGTACAATGGCAGAGTGGTACTTTATACAAAGACATGACAGTGTTGAACTGTTTGCTGTATTGCAGCAAAACTTTTGATAATTCACCCAACATTATTACCAAGAGCGAACAGACATTGCATGCTTTCTAGCATACTTGGGTGTGCTTTTTTTTTTATCCAGTAGCATTGTTTTCATGTGTGTGCTTTACCGTCGAATTTCCAGATTTTACAGTACAGACACATGAGAAGTGACTGAATCGCAAATACCAGACAAGCTTTTTACAACATTCCTGTTATTTACCGCTGTACAGATTTAATATAGCTTTAAACCCATTCCCCGATTGAGTAACGATCAGGGCTGGGTATGTTTTTTCCTGAGGATGTCATTACACAGCTCAAGCCAGGTACGACCGAAACCTCCTCACGCATGCTCCATCCAGCAACCTGTCACTGGAAATGTCATGCTTTTTGACCCGCTGACACTCAGTCCTGTTCTCCTGTGATCTCTGCATGTCCTGCAGCTTCTTCTTCTTCTTCTTCAGCCTGCTCCTGTTAGGGATCGTTCATCTCCATCTCTGTCCTGTGGATCTTATTTTATCACATGCAGGCCCACCTGAACGCCTCCCCAGGGTTTAGCTTTTTCTCCTGCCTCTAAAACGTGTCGGCTTGCCCCTCCAGCAGTGGATCGGTCGTAGCAGCGTTGTCATCAATTTAGTCCCAAACTGAGCTCCCCTAGGCTAACTTATTTGGCTCCTGAAGCATGTGATTGCTAACATACTCTGACACAAGATCAACCCGAAGCCACAACGTCACCGTGTGTGTGTGTGTGTGTGTGTGTGTGTGCGTGTGTGTGTGTGTGTGTGTGTGTGTGTCGGTTATTACCCTCAGGTGCCTCATGTCCTTATGCTAAAGTCAAAAACCACTTTGATCACTTCACCACCCTGGAAAATGCACACAAGCCTGCTTTCGAGTGGCTCGAATCGAGAAGTTCTGCTCTGTGGTTTTTTTGCTTGAAATAAACGCTAGAGGCGAGGCTCATTTTTTCTTCATGAATTACACAATTACCACCAGCGGCCCAAGCCAGGAGGAAAGGATGAGCGGAATTTACAATGCAGAACAGAATCGAGAGAGGGAGTGCAAGTGTCCTGAAGAAATTTCACTCGGTATTTGACTCTTTTTTTTTTTTTATCCCCAACGTCTTCTCTCTCGGTTTTTTTTTTTTTTTTTTGTACATGTTTTTGTACATTTTTTGACCATTTTTGCTGTTTGGTCAAAACTTAGCAGCTTTTTTGTGCTTCCATTGTGGATTTCATCCTCGTGCGCTCTTTCCCTTGTTATCCGGTTATTGGGAATTCCAATTTAAGTCATCTACCATTACCTATTATAACTGTTCTGTGGCATTTTATGGCATTCATGTCCGATTGCTATGCATTCAGGTTGTTCTTGTAGCTCCAGTGGTCAAGGCATTGGACTACTAAGGTTTAAATCCCACCTCCAGCGCCAAGTTGCTGCTGTTGGGCCCTTGAGCACGGCCCTCAACCCCTCAATCGCACAGATGTAAAATGGTATAAAATGTAAGTCGTTCTGGATAACCGTGTCTGGCAAACCATCTGTTTTAGCAAAGACTTTCCCTTAAATGTTACGTAAAGCTTCTTTTGATTTCAAGGTTAAAATTCAAAATACGGAATTTGTCTCATTCAAAGTAAAGTCTTGCATTCAAATCAGTGAACTGCTTGTGGGCGAGGGAGCCGTGATGCACCATGGCAACAATGGTATAGTAGAAATTCCAGGTGCCCCCACACACACAACAACTGCCGGTGCCTGTTTTGCATGAGAATACACAAGGACCTGTCTGTAAGACACACAAGGTGGCCACTCCTTAAACAACATTGCACCTGAATTGCATCTTATTTGGTTAAATTTTCACACTGGGAAAAGTGTTTTCTAAGAAACTAAAACTATAATATTATAAGGAACTAATATATATATATATATATATATATATATATATATATATATATATATATATAAAAAATACACAAAGATTTGAGCATGTACTTACCCCACAGACTGAGCATTGGTGGGGTTCTCACTTTGCACGGTTGAAGTCTGGGTTCGGATGAATGTCTAAATTGTAAGTGTGGATAAAATGAGAGGGCTGGTCAGGAAGAGCTCCCTTGACTGGGGCAGTTGATGTGCTTAAAAATGACTTAAAACCATTAAACAAACAACAACAAAAAAACTTTTAATTGTTTTTGTTGATGTGTTTATTGATTAATTTCATATTTCATTACTTGGTTTGTTTGTTGAAATTGTTTCAAGGTGGATTGAGGTGCGTGTTGTGTTTGTTCATTGGTCTGTTCTTAATTTTCTGTCCCATTTCTTGTTTTTTTTTTTTTTTCTTTCTTAGGTTTGTTCATTGATTAGTTGTTTTTTGGTTCTTTCATTGCTTAGTAAATCCTTTGGTTTGTTTGTTGTTTTTTTTATTCTTTGCATTTATTCTTATATTCTCTGAATATTTATTCCTATACATACTTCCTACCTGCTAGCTCAGCTCTGAAGTCATTCATTACTCCCTAATAAGCTACTGTTCATTCAGTGTCACAAGCTGAACACACTTGAAGGACGATGTCAATATACATAAGCAATAATCAACAAGTGAGAGGCAATGTATCCTTTCCAACCAGATCTTGAAATCAGGAAAGCCGTGGCATCGTTGGTATTTAAAATGATGATCCCCCGATGATGGCTTGAACATTTTTGGGGTGCCGCTTGCAAGCTTGATTTACCCTTTGATCCCAGGTGAGAACGTTACACAAGAGTGATGACACAAGAGGAAACCGCTACTCCCAGACTATACTCCCATATAGTTATGATCACCATGAAGTCATCCATCTCAGAAGGTCTGCGCCGCGCCGAGCCAAACCCGACTACGCCGGCAGAAGCAGGTGCCTTTGGCGTGTTAATGACCTCACATTACTTAGCAATTAGAGGCAAATCGTATTGACTGGTACAAACGGAAGAAAAACGAACCTATCGTACAAATACCTATCAGCAGCATCATGAATAATGTGCACTGCTCTATTCAAAAGAAGAGAAATGAAGCCGCTTCCAGAGCAGGGTTATTAAAACACCAGCGTTCTGCTCTGTCCATCTGCACACCGGTTATCATTTGATGAATCGCGGCCATCTTTTATTCACCCTTTTTGCACAAGGAGCTTGTCCATCACGTCAGCTGACCTCTGAGTCCTCACTCTGATAAGGGCAGTATTAGCATAGGTAAATCCGCGATCGTGAACCTGGCCTCAGGGCTTGCGGCACGATGACGAATAGGGAACGACAGCAAAGCTTCATGATTCACACTAGCCTGTGACCTGCCTGCCGAGCTGAAAAGCCGCAAATGCAAGCCGAGTTCAGAGTGCATTGGGTACACCTACCACTTTCGTGATGGAGAAACAGTTTTGCACCAAACAGTGATAACTCGTCTTTCTCATTTGGTTTCAAACCAAAATAACTTGTTTACCTCTCCCATTTGGTTGAAAACCAAATAACCCTTTAGAGGCACTAATGGTTCTTTTGTCTTATGGAGCGGTGGCTGTGTTAGGATATGTGCTAGCAATGTGCTAATCCCGCCGTCATTAGGATGCAGCAAATAATAGTAATGAACCTTATGTTCAGTTAACCTAATAAAAGTGAGCACATCTTGTTTACTACACAACAGCTTGATCTTGACACCAAGGCGAGGTTATGGAGAGGCAAGGAAATTAAATGGAGTCTGTCGGCCATGTTGTGGTGCCGCCGTGCCGGGTTCGGAGTCAGCCATGAGGATTGGATAATGATGATGGACCAGAATTGCCTTTCAGCTCCAGAGTGCTGCCGGATGGCCTTCATTTGCGGCTGCCATATTGCTGTGTCATTCTGTCTCAACCGCAGCATCACCGGAGTGAATCATACAAGTATTCCTAGAGGCTTAATCCTTTGAGCTCACTCTTTTTTGTTGAAAAATTAAATAACCGGCATTTTCGGATTAGAAGGACAGTACTAAAATAAAAAGGACTGTGACTCATGTTGATATGAGTTATAAGATTATATTTCTCTATATAATCCTGTGCTACACCAATGCACTTCTCATCTCATCGTTTCACTAGAGCTTGGATCCCACGAAGGTAGAAGGTTTTCTCAGTACACCAGAGCCATGATGAGACTGTCCGTCCGATTCGCGTCTGAAACGCTGGCCTCCCAGGAACTCCTATAATGGCCCAAACATGTGGAAATGAGGTCAGGACTGTACGGGGGACGTGGCAATAACTCCCAGCGAGATTCTGTAATGTGCAGGTATAGTTAATGAAGGGTTGTGTGTACAGTTCCCACAGACAGATGCGTCTCTTGCTGACACGCAAGAATCAGGTCTTCCACTCACTGAATGTTCACAGTGAGTTTCGTGCCACCTCGACCAGGATCGTAAACATTTAAAACGTTTCCACCGTTCACATGTTTTATTGCGTCTAAGTCTCATCACAGTACCATGCTTTAAGACTTCTGTGAATGGCGATGGGTTTCACACCTTCGTTCATGAGAAATTTCACCACAAGTACCTGTTTGACTTGAACGCCCCTCGTACATAGCTATTACAAACCAAAAATATCCCCCGATGCCAGGACAACTACACAATTGCATGGAACGTATGCAGCATAATTTCTGCAGATGTACAGATTATTATTCTTAGAAATATTTCTTTCTCAAGTCATGCCTAAAACTTTTATTTTAGTCCTTATTTAATGACTAAAATCTCAGCCTTTTAAATGCCCAAGTCTTAATTACTTGCAGGATCCCTGAATGAGTATTGACTTGCAGGCATCAGGTTGAGCAATTATGTGTGAATCTGTCCGAATGCAAGACACCTTTTTCCTTTTTTTAACCCACCAATCACATGGAGAACTTGCAAACTCCATGCCCACAGATGCGAGGTGGGAATCGAACCCAGACCCTGGAGGTGCTAACCTCTGAACCACCGTGCCACCCAGTTGAAATTTCAGATGAATTCTCAGGTCATAACGAACAGCCCAGAGTTTACACACCCATGTAATCCCTACATTCCCATACAGCCGATTGAGATTCATTTATGCGTAATTCCATTAAGAGAAGATGAACTCTGTCACTTGACTTTGTTCTACGGCACGAGACACTTTGACATAAAGGAAATTGCTTTCGGCATTAGGGTCAAACGTTGCCATGCGTTGCTGTGGATGAGCTGGAATTTCTAGAAAGGTGTTAAAGGAATTAAGAAGCTGTGTCCGCCCAGTGTCATGCTACTACTGGATTTAAAACCGAAGCTACAGTTTATGCTTTAAATGCATTAATTCTAGCAAGAAACGGTCTTCAACTTGTTTAATTTAAACTGCAATAATACACAATAAATCAATAAAATTATCGACAAACTACATACATTTTCAGCTGTGTGAACATCACCAAGTGTCACCAAGGTTAACGTGGTTATCACTGTCACCTTCGTCGAACCAGGGTCTGGGTTTGATCCCTGCCTCGGGGTCTGTGTGCATGGAGTTTGCATGTGCTTGGTGGTTTTCCTTCAGGTACTCTTCTTTCCTCCCACAGTTCACTTTGGACTATTGATCAGATGGTGGTGTTTGAACATGGGACAAAGTTTGCCACTATTGGGCTCTTGAGAAAGTAAGGGGGCTAATGCACTGAGATACTGATTGGAAGGTTGGCGGTTCGAGCCCCAGCCCCACCAGGTTGCCATTGTTGGGCCCTTGAGCAAGGATCTTAACCCTGTCTGCTCCAGGGGTGCTGAAGATATACTGTAGGATATGCAAAGAAAGAATTTCACTGCGCAGTTGAGTATATGTGACAAATACTGCCATAACTTAATATATGATGTCTAATTGAATTTTTTTTTTTTAAGTAAGTTGCTTTGGATAAGGGCGTCTGCCAAATGGCATAAATGTAATGCTCGGAAACAAGAATTCTGTCGTGTCTACAGTATCATTGCCTCTGCCAAAGGCCCAAAACCCAGTGGAGAAAATCTGAAGCAAAGCAGTTTTCAAAGGATGCATAATTTCTCCTAATGTTATCACAAGTGGGGCAAACATTCCCAAAAATAACATATTTATTCCGATTCGATCAGGTGTTTACACAGCTACAGTACACAGCAAAAGTTTAGACACACCTTCTCATTCAAAGAGTTTTCTTTATTGTGTTCTTTATTGTGTTCTTTAGCCCAAACGCATCTCTTCTGCTTGTTGTCTGTCCTTAGCAGTGGTTTCCTACTGTAGCAGATATTCTAGCATGAAGGCCTGATTCACACCGTCTCCTCTTAACAGTTGTTCTAGAGATGTGTCTGCTGCTAGAACTCTGTGTGGCATTGACCTGCTCTCTGATCTGAGCTGCTGTTAACCTGCGATTTCTGAGGCTGGTGACTCGGATGAACTTCTCCTCCGCAGCAGAGGTGACTCTCGGTCTTCCTTTCCTGGGCCGGTCTGCATGTGAGACAGTTTCTTTGTAGCGCTTGATGGTTTTTGTGACTGCACTTGGGGACACTTTCAACGTTTTCCCAATTTTTCAGACTGACTGACCTTCATGTCTTAAAGTAATGACGGCCACTCGTTTTTCTTTACTTAGCTGCTTTTTTCTTGCCATAATACAAATTCAACCTCTTTGAATGAGAAGGTGTGTCCAAACTTTTGGTCTGTACTGTATACCTTCACTCTCATTCCATTTGAAAATTCACTCCGGTCGGGCCAGACTGATCCGATTCAGAGGTTTACATGACACATTTTTATTCTGAAAGGGACTATTATTCAGATTATTAGTGGAGTATTAGGGTCATTGTAAACACACTTAGTGTGTTGCAAAGGAAACTATTGCTTTGTAACTATTCCTTTGTAAGTGAAACAAAGGAAGCTATTGGATAAACAGGAGCATAGTGCAGAGCAGTACAGCCCCGGACAAAAACTATTCTAGTATAACACACAGTTGCATTTTCATTTGGTCAAGGACAATATGCATGAGGTAAATGCTACACTCGTCTTTTCTTGTTGATTTTACAGACTTTCTGGCTCCTGTGACACATCACAGATATTTGAACACGCACTTTAGGAGCTGTTCACATCCTCTGCACACACACACAAATGCGTAATCAGATTTACAGAGCAAAGACCACATGACAGTTTTAACCTATTCAAATTCAACAGGACCTGCAGGGCATTGGTTAATATTTACACGTCGCTCTCGACTATTGACCATCACTTTTAGAAAGCCTTGCCATGCTGTTTCGTCAGCTGCTTTCGTTATCTCTCCGTCTGTAAAGAGCAGCTGTGCTGCAATCCACGTGCTCTGGGGCTTTTAGGATTTGCAGAGGTTGCTCCAAAGCATGAGCTTTGTTCCAATCAAAGCACTGATGCTGTGAAGATCTGAGGGCTGACGACCCGTCCTTGACAGCCTCCTTCGTGTCACCGACGCGCTCCCGCTCGACGCATTCCTTTGAAAGGTCACTGTGGATGTTTGGGAGTTATGCAGAACATGACAGTTTGCTACAGTACCAGAGGCAGTGTGCTGGAATGGTACACGATTCCAAGTGGAACCATTTCCAAAATGCGTGCTTTGTTTTGCGGTTGAGCACGGGTCATAAAAGGCATTCCGAGAGCCAACTACGACGCAGCAGCGAGTAGAAGTGGCATCATTTCCATATAAATGAGGTTATCTCATTTTCATAACAGTTCATAATGGGCGTTTTGCTGCATCAGCTCGTGTGAACTCCCGGAAAAGAAAATGTCCACACTAATCGCAGGTGAACAGAGCGAGGCCGTGTCAACTCATGAAAAAGGATATTGGAGAAGCTCAGTGAGCTTTAGCTTTAATAATCTCGATAAGTGTAGGGAATCACGGCACTGATTATAGCGGAGGCTTTGAAAAATAGGGTGCTTTTGGAAACAAGACCGTTTTTAGCATTATATCAATGCAAGAAAAAAAAAAACCTGAATGGCATTGTGTGAGTACAGTCAAATGTATATATAGTAATAAAAAAAAAGAAAGAATGAAGATTTCTGTAATATTTTAATATTCAAATGCATTCAAACACAATCCTTTCTGACAAGGCCCATTCTTTTGTTTTTGATATGCAATTGATTAAGAAATTTGCGTAGCTGTCTGAATATGAGACAAATATGCAAAGACACATCGCACTGATTCTGCTTTTATTTCCAGCCTAGCCAACTTAGAACATAGCACCTTTTGTGTAAACTCACCTGTTTTTTTTTTTGTTTTTTTTTAAGTGATCAGAAATTTTGGGGCACGTAACTGACAGATGTTTCTTGTTTCTTGATTGTTTAAAGAGTGAATAACTCCGAAACTCTTGGATTGAGGATAATGCCTATGAAGATTTCATTTGTTGTTAAAGGATAAACCAACATGATGTCCAGAAAGCTGACTATGGGAGAAAAGCAAGCTAGTCTGAAGCTGGGAAGGTGGGGAAAATCCATGATTTTTTTGCAAAAACATAGGGCTTGCATGACTGTTGATCATGGTTGTCAATGGTGTAGCTTACGATGGTACGCATTAGAATGAATTCAGAAGTCTACAGAAGCATTTTGTTTGTCAACTGGCAGAGATGCGTCCATTCTACTTGGCCAATGACCCGTATAACAACCTGCCAGAACAACAAGTGGAATACATTAGACAGGGAAACGTAGTTACAGACCTGAAACAATACTGTACATAACTGAGCATGCATTTGAACTGCTGAACAATTACCGAAAGAGGCTGCGATTCCATCGTGCAGACGCATCTTAAAAAACAGAATGCAATAGTTTATGGATGTGAATGATTTGCCGGCTTGATGCAGGTTTTGCAGACCAAATGCAAAGTCTATACGACCAAATATTAAGTGTTATTAACCTTAATTAAGCAATTTCACACGAGAAGCAGTGCTGTTACTTTGAATATCAGCACAGCTGAGATTTACTCATAGATATCACAGCCGTGCTGATATTCAGTCCAACAGCACAACCTCAATTGTGAAATTGGTTATATATAATAGTTCATCAAACACCACTTGTTATGAACGGATCATGATTAGTTAATTCATTTAACCGGTTATTTTTTTGCAATCGGCAACGCATACTGTATGCTTCCATGACTGGCGGAACTAGTGTTAGCAAGAGCTAGTGTAATTAACTTACCTGTACAACGTAGCCAAAGAGTGAAGAGAATTATCCATGAAGGTGGTAGACAGAGATTTCCACTTGTTCCGCTTTATAATATCAGCTAACTTCCAGGTTCTGTGGCTGAACCCCAAATAGGATTAAATGGGAAGTTAGTGTGTACAATTCCTTGTCCACCCACCAAGTAGTGCACTTAATCAGGGCTTAGTGACAGTCTCCTGCTAGAGGCTAGTTAGCATAGTAGCTCGCATTAACAGAACAACAGAACTCGTTTAATCAGATCGCCTCTTCGGACCTAAAGGGTCGTGTGACTGTCTGTCCCAATACATTTGCTCCTCTAACAGTTTTGTTTCCTTGGTAACTTTAGGAATAAGATGCACAACACATTTTAATCAGTAAGCATTGTAGTATAGAATCAGCATCCACCGAAGTATTGACCAAAATATTTCAACAGACACACATGAAAACACCAGATTCCATTTTGTTGGCATCAATGGGAATTATCCCAAGTACCACCCGGTGTACCAAAAGCTTCAGTTTTAAGCCAACTGTGTGGAAAATGGTACCATATCAAGTGCAATAGTGTGAATCTTTAGCTCATGTCCACTAAGGCACTTAGTGTTAAAGCTGCTGTCGGGCAGAACTGGTGTTTCAGCACTGTTGCCGCGCAGTCTCTGCTGTGACAAGATAATTAATGTCCTTTGTGTCCCTGCACTGAGATCTGTCTTCATTAGATTCCTCACCCAGAGACGAGAAAAGGGCTAGAGGGAGGGAAAGAGGGAGGCAGGGGCGTTATGGTGGGTTGGAGAAGGATTTTGCGAGCTCCCATATCCTTTGACACAACATGATGCGATGTGAGAGACATACCCGACCCTTTGCATATCTCTTTGTGTTTTGGTCCAGACAGCGTTTTCACACAACATCCAGTCAGAATATTGTAATTTGTCTATCAATTAGGCTTGATAGGTTGCGCAGAGGCCTTATGTGTTAAGTAATGATTCTAACTGCTTCTGGGAAAGCAGTTGACATAAAGTGTTTTACAATTGAAATACACATGAAGTATTTGAAAGACATGTCCATTGAAAGCGACTTAGAACTGAATGGAGAAGATAAAAGTTAAGAGTGTTGCTCAAGAACCCTACCAAGAGGTACCAAGATTTGAACCCACAACGGATCAGCAGGCTTGAGCCTAAACTGCTAAACCATGACTAGCATACCTTATTGGATGGCATTAATGAATAATGAAATAATTATCAGGATAGACAATGAATTTACCATGAACTAGCCAGTTGGTAAAAGCCATTAACTAGCCCAACTGGCAAGTAAAAGCTCTTTGATTATAGCCAAATAGAGTTCCAGGCATCCATGTTTTGGTTGCCTGGAACCCTATTTGACTACAATCAAAGTGGTAGCTAAAGTAAAGTTATAACTTAACTAACAAACTAATTGGAAAGTTAGATTCATTGTTACAGACTAAGGAAATCCGATATACAGTATGATCACATATCAAGTTTGTGCCATCTAGAAACAGTCAGCAAACCACCATTCAGAGAAAGAGATGTGGTGTTGTTCCCTCACATAGAAGGTACATTCAAAGTTAGTCTCCCTCTTTTAATTCTATTATTGGTTTTGTGCAAAAACATCATAAAAATCATCCATCATCGTGGGGCTCAGTATTAGGCAAATGCAGCATTAGAAGAACAACATCAACAAGAGTTTTTCATGTTCATGTTAATGTTCTTTTATTTATTTAACAAAAATGAGGCCTAAAACTAAGTCAGAGCGTGCAATGCTCATAGAAAGACAAAACAACCAAGGGCTACATCTTAGACCCTGCAATTTTAAAGTCTGTGCGACAGCAAAAGAAGACTGAACAAGTACGGTTTATTTGGGAGAGTTGCCTCTTCTGTTTAAAAGGAATACAGAAGCACAAGTGATGTTTGCAAAATTGCATCTGGACAAACCACAAGACTATTAGAACCTATGGACAGATGAGACCAAAGTGGAGTTGTTTGACCGTAATGGCCAGCAAAAACTAAACAGCATTTCTGCTAATACGATGTCCAGACCTCAACCTTATTGAAATGCTGTGGTGGAGCCTTAAGAGAGCTACGCATAAGCAAATGCCTAAAACCGCTATGACCTGAAGCAATGTTGGCAGACTAATAATATGAAAGGAAACGATTCCTTCAAGTTATTGCTGCTGAAGGTGGATCTACAAGCTATTATATCATGAGGGGTACTTCGTATTGTCTGTATGGTTTTCCTTCTTGGCTTGTTAAATAAATAATGGCAGAGGGAAAAAAGTTAAATGTTGTTGTTCATCTGAGGTTGTATTTGCTTAATAAGAATACCCACTAAGATCAGATTAATTTTGTTTCGTGTTTGTATACAAAACACACAGATTTTAACTAAGGGGTTCTAACTTTTGACCACGACTAGTGTGTCTGGCTTAGCATCTGGAAGCATCTGTCTCAGAGGTAAAGATATGGCTGGACTCGAAACAGAAGAACACTACTGAGAACAGAGAACTGATAGTCGGCTTGGTTCGCATATTAAACACTTCCTTCGTTTTCTCTGGGGCGATGGGAGTAACTTCTTCCTGGGTTCCGTTGATTAAGCTATAATAGGACCTGACACTGATACAACTCCCTGCTTAGGTATTCAGATTTTGTTGAACATGTTGTCCCATCATGCAACAAGATCTAAAAGGAATGTAAAACCAATGTTGGTACAGAGATACATGTAAATCCTAATATGATGCAAGTACTCTGCAATATCACGCATAGGCAGACTGACTGAGAAAGCTGCAGAGCATTGTGGATTTTGGTATACCAAAAGAATGAATATGTAGACTTCAGTATTAATGTTGTATCTGGAGGAGAAGTGGAGCTACAGTACAACAGCAATGTTCTGGAGTTCGTTGAGTGTGTATTCCCACCTCACGCCCAGTGTTCCCAGTTTAGATCTACAAAAGACTTTCTAGGAAAATGAAAATGTACAGGATAAAAGTTAAGATGTTCAAAGTTAATCCAATCATGTATACTCCAAACTTTGGATACAGTAGACCAGTTAATACAGCTTGTGTTAAAATTCACTGTAAAGCCTCCAGTCCAGCCACAGTGTGTGTGTGTGTGTGTGTGTGTGTGTGTCAACTATATTGCTATTAGTGCAGAATGAATTAATTAAATGGAATAGCACATTTACTTCAGCGAGACCCAGGTCCACTTCTGCCAGCTTCATTTTCGAGTTCCTTTAAACAAATAAGTGCACAGGGATAATGAGCTGTTTTTCCCCCCCATGCACCGCTGAATACTCAGCCTGCGCTGGAGCTGCTGCTTGATTGATGCGGCTCACATCCGATTGTGGCACAGCCTGTATTACGTCTGGAAACCTCCGCCAGCTGATATCAACCAACCCCTTTTTCTCACACATTTTGTATGAACCGCCACTGGAAAGTTATTTCCAAGCACATCTTCATCTCCGAACCACTGTGTGTCTTTTCCCAGTGATGTTTTCCTTACTTATGTTCTACTCTAATGTTGAAGACGTTCTGCAAACACCAGGCTCTGTTTATTCGCAAGGCCCTGGAGGAATCCAAAATGCATCCACATCTTGAGCAGATTAGAATAGTCCTAAAGGCTGTTTCCACCGAATTAAGATAGCATTTACCACAAAATGAAAGGCAGATTGACTTGGTTGTCATGTGATTTTGGGCTTACTTGTTTTTGCACAAACAGAACAGTGTTGCTACTAATCATAGTTCAGTCTAGTCTCTGTGACCACAGACCCCAAGACAAGAGAAATTTATTTTCAGTGCTAAGGGTTAGGTTGCAGTTACTGTAGGATGAGTTTGGGCTTGGTTTTAGTTTATCGTTGGGTATTGGTGTTGAGATTTGGATTGAGTTTTAGCTTTGTTGTAAGAAATTAAATTAGGTTTTATTTATGAGCACTGTGTTAGAGCTATTGCCTGGGTTATGGCTGGACGTATGATGGGATTTGAGGTTGAGAGTTGGGTTTGAGTTTGGAGAGTTGGGATTGTTGTTAGATTTGAGTTTTAATTTGAAGTTTAGTTTTAATTTAGGTTTGGGATCAGGTTTTGGGGAGATTAAAGCTTTGGTGTGGGTTCATGCTTGGGTTTGAGGTTGGGGTTTGGATTTGATGCTTGCTTTGAGTTTGAATTTGGGTTTGGTGGGTTTTGGACTGAGATTTGCTGTAGGTTGAGGTTGAGTTTGGGTCTGAGGTTTGGGCTGGGTTTGGGGAGTTGTGTTTGAGTTTTGGTGTGGGTTTTTGTTTGGGATTAGGGTTGAGTTTGAGATGGGATTAGGTCTGATGCTGCGTTTGGATTTGATTTTCGGTTTCAGGTTGTCTTTCGGTTTGAGGTCCTGTTTGAGATAGGTGACATTGACATGAGTATCAATTTTAGGTTTGAGGTTGTGGTTAACATACATGGTTGTGATTTAGTGGCTTTATTGGACGAGTTCACATTTTCAGACAGTTCCCTTTTCTTTAACTTTAGGACTTCCTCCATCACTTTTGTAGATGTTAATACAAAATATCAGATGTCCAATTATTCATCCCAGAGACTGTCATACATTTGACCCAAGAATATTTTATATGGCGATGATATTGCTTCTTGTTTCATTTCCAACAACCAGAGTAGAGTGGCCAAAAACCTCTACTGCACCATTAGTCAAGATCTAGGGCTGTGAAGTCAAAGTTAAATAGAAAGCCATGCAGCATTGAAGTCGTTCCTTTCACTTTGTGCTTCAAGCACTTAGCAGTGCTGAATACCTGCCATTGTGTAGCTCCCTGCAGCTCGAACCCAATCTGTCCTCTATTAGAGCTGTTGGTTTCCTGAAAGAATCCAACTTTAAGGAAAGGCTTTCAATATCCCTAGTGACCTTGCAGACAAAAAAAGAGCTTTTTATGTAAATGAATTCAGATGTGTCGTCCTTTCGTTCATCCTTGCTGCACCTGTTTTGTGAATGAGCACTGATTTTGTACATCACGTGATTAATCTAGGATTTTATTCCACACATACCGAAGTATTTAGCCTGGGTTCAAGGTGTATACTACTCTACTCAGCCTTCTCATCCCTCTCTGGTCTCTGCCTTATCCTGTCTTCTGTAAATGCCCTGAGAAATAAATAGAACAGGCTCCACAGTGGAGACTGTGGTGGTCTAGCTCTGTCGACTTGCAATAAATCCTTGCAAATGAGCAGCATAATTGCTTTTAAGTGCCCTTTTCAAAATTGTCTGCTGCTAGTTCCAGGGCGTGATCTACTGTGTCAGCCTTTTAAATTCTGAGTAACTCTGATGCTATTAAGGGATCGCTAATGATGCTTACTGCTGGGACGGGGGTGGGAACCAACAGGCAGGTGCAGCGTGTGTAATAACAGAGCTTTCCGTAATCATCTCCTGCGGTTAGGCTGTATAATTCAGCTTCTTTCATCAGGATGGCGTGGTTGGTCAATGCTTTTTGAATCGTGGGGATACTTTTGTTTGCGCAGGTCAGGATCGTATTTTTTCCACCTCACCGTTAACAACACTTAAATAATGTTCATGTATTTTATAGAAAGGAAAAAACCTGGACTCAATGCCAGATCAGATTCACTATAATGTGCTAAGTGTAATAGTTATTGTTTCTCTATGCTAATAAAGGTTCCCCCTGTGCCACCTGTCTTGAATTATTGCTCCACAGAGCCTGTGGGGGTGTGCTGTGGTGTCTGTCACCTGGACATTGGCAGGGGATCCTTTGGGTGCTGGGGGTAGCAGGATGGATTGTACAGTGCATCCCATGGGTACTCGATCAGATTGGGATCTGGAGAGATTGGCCTTGGGCTCTTCGTAGGCAGTAATTTCTCTGAAAACATTGACCTTTTTGGTGATTTGTGCCGTGTTGGATTTTCTTTGGGATCGGACCAGATTTTGGTCATGGGTAAGCCTTGTGTGCTCATTATTCTGTCACCAGTTGACTGATATATAATTGATCATTGGTGTTAATGTGTTGACGTTATGGCTAATCGTTGTGTGATTATATGTATATAATGGGTATAAAAATGCATCATTCATTAATATATTTACTTGGAATCACTGGTATAAGAATGAAACACTACAAGACATTCTGTTATTGGAAAACAATCAACTTTATGTTGGTTACAGCAACATGAACTCTCCACCATGTTAGGACGCGTCACACCAACCTGTCGTTGATTATTTTCCTTAAACAGTATGCTGCCAAGTGTTCTTCACAGTCTATAGAAAAGCACGTTCATTATATTGATTTATTCATGGCTTCTGGAGATCTATTTTGGCCAGGATCCCCCTTTGAAACCACACAGTCGAGTCTCCTGCACTCGAGTGAATTGCTGAGCTAAAACAGGGCGTGAATTCCTATATTTTTCATCAGTTAATGCACCCTGACATCGTCCTTATGCATAAGTCTTTTTCTTGTTTACCTCAGTTTGATCTGATAATAGCTTCTCTTTTTCTGCAGTTTATCTTTCAGACCCAGCTCCAGCCTGCAGGGTTATCTGCACAAGCAGCACTCTGTTTGATGAAATTTTGAAGCATCACTTCCATTTAGAACATTGCCATTCATTAGGGATTTTCATCAGGCCAGTGGGAAGTGCAGAGTAATGCTTTTTGATGGGGGGTTTAAGCCATGTGACTCCTTGTTCTTCATCTGATGTTTATGCAGAAATACTTCCGGCGTCTCCGAAGGAAATTGAGGCATGAATGCTGAAATCTGATGCTGAAGTACTTATTGGGTTGTCTAGCACTTTCAGCAGGCTAATCTGTAAATGGCGACTATATCTGGAAGGAATGTGATAATATTCATAACATATGTATGGTAAAAAGTTTTAATGTTAATGCCAAAAAAAACTGGGTCCGAGAAGAGTCATAACATTTCCACTCTAAATAAATGATAACCGCAATTCATTGAAACAGACACTCAGAACATCTAATCGATGTAATCTTGCACATGCCATTTATTTATTTATTTATTTATTTATTAATTTATTTATGTTAATGCTCTCCCCACTGTGTGTTCACGCACTGTCCCTTTCAAAACATACGCCTCTGTATTATTAACGAAACCTCTCAGCCCCTGGGCCTAACAGCAGGGTAAGGCAGCACCGTGTCTCTGGTGTCCTTTGTATCCGTTTTTTTCCCCAGCAAATAAAATCCCGACCCCTAGGTGAAGCAGACCTCCTCAGCTGTAGGAGCATCGAGAACCATTCTTTTCCCTTATATTTAGGCGGCATGTACAGTATAACAGAAGAACCTCAGAAGCTAGTTTATGTGATCAAAAAGTGATTTTTTTCGGAGACGTGAGCCATTACATGAAATCGGGTATTAAGTCACATTTCGGGTGATTTTGAGTAAGATTCCTGGTTTAATAAGCTTATTTTTTATACCAAGCTAGACAAAACGATCCTGTGGGGTTTAGTGCTTGTCTCGATTTGACGGGTCCTATTTGTTAAAATAAATAAATAAATAAAATGGACCACCTCTTGGTACCGAATCCAGTCAGTTCAAGTGACCAGTTAAATAATAAACATATGATATAATAACAATTAAATCTGATCGCTTAGATAATGGAAACCCTTCGGACTCCTATCATCTCCGGCTCAGCCTATAGTTCTCTCTGATCAAGCTCCATGACGATCATAATCTGTTTAAAAACATTCAATTTCCTGCCGCCGCCAGCAGGACCAGGTATAGTAGCTCATTATATTAATACACTCCGCTGTCTACCTGAAACTCCTTAAAGTTCCCAATACCAGGTCGCAAATGTCCTTCCCCACTCTCTAAACAAGGTTGCAAAGTGTTAAAAGGTTTTTAAAAAAGATTTTGAGTCCCTTTTTATTTAAGATTCTTTTCAATCTTGCAAACCACCAATGATAACCTTTTATTGAAATCAACTTGTAGGTCACTATAGAACTAAAATCAAATGTCAGAAAGCAGCAGGCTTTAATTTCACAGGATTTTCAGTATGTTTTGACATTTGAAACCTTGAAGAAGGAACATTTTTGCTTGAAAAAAAAATCACAACGTGGAAGAAGAAACCATTTAGAATCAGAGCAGTGTTTTTTTTTTTTTTTTTTTTTTCGATATTACGCATTAGCGCATGTGATTAATCAAAGTAAATGCAAGTAAATGAATCATATGGCCAAGTTTGACCCTAATGGCTTCCCATGATTGCAACACGGTTACCTGGCTGTGTGTTATAATGGAACGTTTTAATCTTGTTCACATGAATACATTAAATCTAAGATGTGGAAGTGGTGGTTCAGGATCCCCACTAAGGCTCAAGCTTTTTGATTTTCGGATCTCGGTTCGAGCGATGCTGTCGATGAGTTGCTGGCCCCATTCGAGAGATTATAATTTAACGTTTGTTCAATGTTAATGTTTGAGATATCATAAAACTGGTTTCCTCTAACCAATTTGCCAGGCATTTTTTTATTTATTCATATTTATGCCTTTTTGTCTATAATACAAGTAAATCTGAGTATTTAAAAAGTTTTGATTAATCGTGATTAATCACAGATTATGACTGCAATTAAATATATTAAAACAAAATTTTTGTTCGAGGAGAATTGCAGAATTGCCTTAATTATATCAGTACATTATTAGTGTACTGATTTTCTTGAGACTCACAGACTGTGTGTGTGTGTGTGTGTGTGTGTGTGTGTGTGTGTGTGTGTGTGTGTGTGTGTGTGTGTGTGTGAAATAAAATACACCAAAATTACTATACAATTATACAATTTCTCTTTGGGATTAATTAAATTATCTATCTAGCTTATATTTAACCATGCATTTCTGATTTTACTCATTTGGATGAAATAATTTTTTTGCTCATTCTACTTTGACATAATTGTAATAATAATAATAAACAAGCTTCCTACTCAAAGTTTTTTTCATTAATGAATTTTTTTAATATATGATGATCTCAACGAGATTGAGTTTCATTAACTCAGAACCATCGATTGTTTATTACACAGTTCATTATAAATATTTATTAAAATGGCCAGAGCACGCTTTCATCCCTTTAAAATATTCATGCGCGGCGGTTGTGTACCAATCAGCGCAGTCCTTCCATCTTTCTTAGAATATAATTAATGTGGACGTGTCTGTGATCATGTCAGACAATAAACCTCCACACACACACACACACACACACACACACACACACACACACCCACACAACCCGAGGCTGTGGACAGAAACCCGGAGGACTCCTGCTTGGAATTTAGTGTGACAGGTTAACAGGCGACCTTGCTGACGTGTCAAGGGCGAGCGCACACATTTTCATCTAGGTGGACGAAGAGAGATGGATAGAGACCGAGACAGAGACAGGAGGCTGCGTGAAACATGAATTTGATGTAGTCTGGCTCGGTAGGATATGATGCTCTGAGAGGTGAGAGGGGGGAAAAAAAAGAAAAAAGGAGCTCCGGCATGAACAGATTGAACAAATTGCAGAAATCTAAACTTTGAATCTTTGATGAAGCTTCTTCGCTTCAGCATCAGCACTTAATGCTCTTTTGAAGAACCTTCAAAAAACGTCTCGGCATGCTTTTGCTTTGTGAGCTCAGCTCTTTTACTTGTCTTGCCTCTTGTCTTCACCCGCATCGGGATTTGAAAAGACTTTGTGTCTTTTTGCGATTCTGCATTTCCGGCACCGAATTCGCTTTTATCCCCGAGACGTTTGTGGCAGTCTCTCTCTCTCTCTCTCTCTCTCTCTCTCTCTTTTATTGTCAATAAGATCTCTGCAGTACACCAAAGCTCTGTAGCAGGTGGAGGTTGGCTGGATGTCCTCCTCACTGTGACGGCTGAAAGGACGGAGAGCTATAAGAGGAGATGACAGGCAGACAGCAGGTTAAGAGCAGCTAGGAGCCCTTAATACACACCAGCGACTTTATCTGATCCGTTCTTATCTGCCTGCTGCAGGATTCCGGTCTCCACGCTCTCTCACACACACACACACATGCACTCATGCACACGCTGCCAGCCTCTGCGTGCCTTTTAGCCTGTCTGTCGCGATCAAGCAGGCCCGAGAGGAGCAGAATGAGAGTGAAAGGGTGAAACAGCTACCAGGGCCAGTCATATACCATGTGCCAGAGTGTCAGTGGGTGAAGGTGTACTTGACAGCAGCTTTACATTCTCTCTCTCTCTCTCTCTCTCTCTCTCTCTCTCTCTCTCTCTCTCTCTCTCTCCTGTCTTTTCTCTGTCAGGTGTTCAGGAGGAAAGCCATCGAGCTCGGAGAGAAATTACTGCCTGCATTCAAGACACCCACAGGCATCCCTTGGGCCCTTCTCAACCTTAAAAGGTCAGTCAAACACACTCGCACACTCTCTTACACAATATACATTTCCTTTCCAGGCGTTTCTCTTCACATCTTTGTATAATTATTTTAGTAATATCCCCGTTGCATTCGTGCTCATGTAAAATATTAAATGCGTCTCGACAAGTGAATGATGCACAAAAAGTCACGTGACCGTGACTTTGTCCTACTTTCTCAGACGGCTGTCCCCCTTAAAGCCGAAAAATGAAAAGGGTCCCCAAAGGATTAGTTCATCGTGACACATTTCTACATCTTTATAATTTCTCTCGGGTTTTTAAAAAAAAAATTTCATGTAATAATAAACCGATACATTAAGCAGTGCCGCTTTAATTTGCCACCCACTTTGATTTTGTGAATTTAATCATGCAAAGAGATGCAAATAAACAGCCGACCAGCTGATACTTGTGGTAGAGACGAATAAAAGCACTAAAGCATGATTTAGGAGTAACATACAGTATTAACACTATTATAATCTAAAGTTATTTTTTGATATTGCAATATAAAGTTATATATTGTATAACAGAATGTTATATATTATTGAGTTCATACTTAACGTCACAGCTACAGCACGTTCCTGTTCAGAACAAACCAACACTCAGTGAGCATTGCTACCCGTTTCTGTGACCATGCAAACTGAATAGAAACGGCTCTAACACAGTATTGGTGCGGATTTGATGTATTCTTTTCTGTTGCACATATTCTGCAGAAAATGTGTGCGCCTAAAAAGTAGCTACTTCTGAAGTTTATGCAGCATGGAAGTGACCAATCTTGCCTTGCTAAAACCTTCTTCCGTTTTGGAGAGATGATTTTATATTTGTGCCAAAAGTGGGCATTTTTCAGAGTTATACTGTGTCGCGTCAAACAATAATAATTTAAAATGCAATTTATTCATATTTCTTTGAGTATTGATACTAAAATTGGTGTAAGCTTCTAAAAGCATGTGACCTTTAAAAATCATTGCTTAAATTAAAGCATAAAAAGCGAAAAAATCTGTAGTGTCCGTAACCTTGTCTAATAAATGTTGCAATATCTTAATTCAATTTAGCATTTTATATTAGGCTATTTCAGCTTTATGTCTTTTCATGTGTAATCTAAACTGGCCAAGTTTCATCTGAATGACGATTAAGATTAATAAAAGGATTTGAATTAAAAAAAGTTACAGACACTACAGACATAAAATTGCAAAAATGGTGTTATATGATACTAACTGATCTCATCTACTGTAGGTGAGACACTTTAGCCCTGAGCTCTCACGAGAGTGACGGTGCTCTCTCACGTCAATAGTATCGGCATTCGCCAATCACGTGCACCTGCGCTTTATTCCCGGTCCTGACAATGCATGCTCAGCGGTTTCTGAAGCCCGTGTCTCACCCTCTGAGTTGAATTTAAATTTTCAGATTGATTATCTTTGTACAAAAAGGCTCTGATGAGAATCCTGGAGAAGGTCTTTTAACATTGTTCAGTTTCAGAGGAAATGGAGAAGTGATTTAATCACCCACCAGACAAACGTTTGGACACACCTTCTGATTATTATTTTTGTATTATTTTTAGCAGTAAACCATAAAACCAGTACTGAAAGCATTCAAAATATGCAATAATCTCATTTGAACAGTTGATATTGAGATGCGTCCGCTACGTCTACTCTGTACAGCCGTATACCGTAACGGCTCTAATCTCAGGGGCTGATTATTGATTGTTGACTCTAAATGAACGTCTCCTCTGCAGCAGAGGTCAGTTTTGGTCTTGCTTTCCTGGGAAGGTCTTCATGAGAGCCAGTTTCATCATAGTGCTTGATGGGTTTTACAAATGTTCTTGCAAGAACTATTCCGAAGAAGGCTGACCTTCATCAGACCTTAAAATAACAACCGTATTACCACTGCTTAATATCCTGATGCCATATGTTTTATTTTAGAGTTTTGCTCTCCAGTAGTGTACTAGAATGAAGAAAATAAATCATTGAATTTTCAAAAAGAAACATTGAATTATAAGGTGTGTCTCAACTTTTTGGAAGTTATAGCAATAATTGCATTTAATCACTGTATCTCATATATGTGTGTGTGTGTGTGTGTGTTTGCATGCATGTGCACATGTAACTATATAAGTTCAGCCTTTATTCATCACATATACAGTACATTAGTGCACTTTATACTTTGCATATCCCAGGGCCCACTGGTGGCTTTTACTGTGTCAATGCATCTGTTTTGACTCCGCCTCCTCTGGCTATTCTATCTTTATGCCATATTCTGGCCACTGTAAGCATTTCATGTAAATGAAACTTGGAAAGAAAAAAAAAAAAGTGTTACAGTCGTGCCTGTGATATTTTGCATAACGTACCAAAATGAAGCTGTCAGATAGCCGCTTCCTATCAGAGCCTTGAAACTAGCAGCGGAAACACGGTCTCGACTCCACCTGTCTTTCAAATAAGCGGTCTTTCCACTCTAGAGTCTTATTTTCTCAAGGTGAGACATCTTATTCTCTCTCTTCTTTTCCCTCCATCGGGTGTTTCAGTGCTTGTGTTCTGACGTTGAATTCAAAATTGTAATATGCAAATGACTGCGAGTGGGGAAAAAGAAACTGTCTGAACGAGTTCAGGCTTCGCACACAGACTAGCAAAGTGTTTCTTAGACGATTCTTCACAGGGTTTGGGTTCTGCCTCAGAACTCAAGATAAAGAGAAAAAAAGAGACTCTGTATGTGTTGGTGTGTCTGTGTGTGTGTAAGAGGCTGGGATTTTTCTTGTGTGTGTATTGAAGGGCACGCTGTTTCCCGGCTGTTTTGCAGCATTTGCACGGGAGCACGTTCTTGCTGTGTGTTCAGGGTCAGAGGTTCGGTGCTGATAAATTCAGAGAGACAGCTGATCTGGGTTCGGCGCTGCTGGTCTGGTTCAGAGCTGGAAATCTTTATTCCAGTGGCTTGCTGCCTTGGCAGGGAGGGCGCAGGGTTAGGGTGCACTCTTAAGAACAGAAAGCTGATAGACGGCTTGATTGGCGCGGGCATCGCTCAAGTACTTCCTCTTCCCTCTGTGCAAGCAGGTGGGCAGCAGTCAGAAAACGGTGAGAGTGATTCAGCAGCTAGCTGTTCTTCATCCAAGGCCATGATGTTTTCGTGTGTGCGCGCGGACGGTGCCAAAAATGACTAAAGAGACTAACGACTGAGACGGAGCTAACATTTTGACTGAGACCTTCATCTCTCCCTCCTTCCGACCGAACCATCTGCAGTTATTAATTAATTTATACCGAGTGTAATAAATTAACGTGGCGGAGAAGGGAACGGGGTTTGCAGCCTCGTTATGCCTGTCGATGCTTGCCGTCCCTGAAGCCTCATCAGCCATGCGATTCGCACAAAAAAAAAACAAAAAAAAAAGACGAGCAGCTGCTCTCCAACTAGAAGAAAACAGCGCTTCACCCAGGTGGCCGAACCCAACACGACCTCTTAATAAGCGCATGGCGTGGTTCTGATTGGTTTTGACTACGATCAAAACTCATCAGCGGGAAGCGTCTGTCATCTTTTTTTGACTAGCGGCTAATTTGGTGAATGTTCGTTCTAGTCTATAATGCGTGGAAAAGTCAACCTGGGCGTGCTGCCCAAATTGGTGTAATTATTCATTGTGCTAATAACTAGCTTCTGCAAAACATATTGAAGAAGCATGAAATTCAAGCTCAGATGCAATCTGCTTCCCAAATACATATTCGCAACTAGAGCTGGGTGTCGCTTGGGTTTTTTTTTTTTTTTTCAATACTCAATACTCTTAAAATCAATACTTTTAAACAAACGTTACAGAATGAGTAACAAAAATGGACAAGTTATGGATAACTTCAAAGAAATGTTTTTTTTTTATAAAAAATATAATAAACAATATATTAAAAGTTCAAAGTATACAAAAGCAAAACAAATTTACATTCCACCTAATCCAACCTCAATAACTGAACACCAATATCAGCAAAGTAGTTGGTCTTCTTGGTATGTTTGCTTGGTAAACCAGCTTCAAATTTCTGCAATTCTTGTACAGAAATATGTTCTTCTTACGTCTGTTTCAGACAACCAGAGGACAAATCTTTTCTCTTAGCCAAGTGGCACCCAAATGAGGCACAGAAATCTGCGTTCTGATTCGCTTTTAGTACGTACTGGTTATATACTGTAGGCACCGGATTTTGATTTGCAACCCTATTCACAACCGCTGGACTGTAAGGAGAGTAACCGCATGTTGAAATGAGTCAAGACTCGTAGAGCCAAAAGAAAAAAGAAAAGAATTTCAAGATTTACGTACGTCTCGGCTAACCAGTGTCACAAGGGCGTGTTCCTCTTTGAGTCTGGCTCCAGAGTCTTTCTTGCTAGTGTCAAGTCTGCTTTGTCCATTAGAGGTATGAATGTAAATGTATATTAGATGGTCTATAAAGCTACTTCTCTCCTCCTTCTTCTGATCCGTGTTGGTATTCAAGAAGATAATCTCATTTCCCCAAAATTCTCCAGGGTTCCTGGCTTTCTAATGAGATAATTGAAGGACAAATCAAAGTATGATTGTGATGCACGTGACTCCCATGACGTCAGGTACAGCAGACTGCGGAAGAACTGTTTCCAGACATTAGGCTACTGTTCATTATTACGTTCAAGGTGTATGTCAGAGTCCAAAAAAAAGAAAAGAAAAGTGGTGTAACTTGTTTGAAAGAGAATCAATCATGTGAAAAAGGATGAAGAAGTATTAAGACTATTAATTAGCAAAAAATTTTATTGTTATAATATGATTACCTGAGATGGTGTACAAACATATGATTCCTAAGGCTTTTGGTTTCATTTGTTAGCGATAGCGGAAGCTCATTTGGTGCTTCTGTTTCAAATGAGATGATGCTTTGAAATACGCTGTGTTTTACGCTTCATAAAATGATATGCAGGTAACTTTAACCAATACGGACATTTCCAGCTTGCTAATTAATAGCTGTCTAACTGCTCCGGTGCCGAATCCCAAATAATATTAAACAGTTTTAGCGTTTACAGCATTTAGCAGGCACCGAATAAACATCTAAGCAGCTGAGGCTTAAGTGCTGGAGGTTGAACCTGGAAGCTTCTGATGAGTTAGTCCAATGCCTTAACCACTGAGCTACCTCTACTCCTACATGGAAAGCCAGTGTGCTATGCAGACTGTACAATCCCTGGTTCCACACACCAAGTAGTGCCCTTGATGATGGGTTAGAGAGGGATTTGGGATACAACCTTGTGTTAGAAGCTAGTTAGACTTCTTATAAGTAGGTGCCAAGGAGACAGAGTGTTGTTTAAGGGGACATAACATTATCCTGCTGAAAGCGCTACCATGACTGGTTTCTAATGTGGGTTTTGGCACTGGAAATCGGTAAGTAACAGCACTTTCGCCATCCAAAAGTGGGCGGGACCGGGTCGGACAGACGTTGTGTTGTCAGGTGCAAAAAGTCTATAATGCTATTAATAATGACATTGTTGCAAGACAGCGTGCGAGGATTAAACATTCTGGATATATATAGATCGTAAGACCGTAATGAGAGAGCTGGAGATGACGGTCATTAAGGAAACACTCCCTGAGACAACATGAAGAAGAAATCTCGAGAGGAACTAGACTCGTCCGGGTGATACCAGATAGCCCAGATAAAGAAACCCATTTTGTAACAGTATGTATATACAGTTGTTTTACTATTGGTGGAAACAACCATGGCTATTTTAAACCATTTCGCAGGCCATCGTAGTCCGAAAAGGTGTAGTAAGGAGTAGAGTTGGAAGCCCGATCAGCATGCCCTTTACAGATTTTATTGTGTAGTATAGTCAGGATTACATTTTTTTTCTAGTTTCACATGGAGAGTTGAGGTAATTAAAATGAAGTTGATTCTTTGTTAAACATTTTTATTCTGTCAGCTGTGCAATTAATCACATCTTGACTCATCTGGTTCTTTTGTAGAACTGGGCCATTCCCGTGCCAGTCACATTAACATTCCTGTGCCGTCTAGAAGCCAGACTAATAAAATGCAGTACTATTCAGAATGGAAAGCGACATCGATTGACTTCAGATTCACTATTTTGGACCTCAGATAGACGTCAGCGGCGTCGAATCGGTTTTGACGGGTTCCTTGTGGTTGCTTGACATTCTAGCGCAGCCATAGCGCTTGAAATCAACATTTATATAACAGCGTCCCAATACACTGATGAACTCATTTGAATCAGTGTCTGACCCACTTTCAGCATCCCGATTTGGTCATTTCACATAACCCAGTTTTGAAAGGCCAGAAGCTGCTGCCTCCTTCACGCCAGCCATCGTCTTCGTCCTCCTCCCGCTCCTTTTTCTCCTCCTTCTCAGTTCCAATCCCGTGAGTCGCGGCAGCGAAGAGAGGCGCCAATAATTTTACAGCAGCACTGCACAGAACAACCTTGACCCGGATTTCATTTGGCCAAGACCAAGGGGCTTTGTGGGGGCATCGAGCATGAAATTCACACACACTCATGTAGACATAAACACATGGAGAGGAAATAACCATAGAATGCTTGACATGGTAGGAATTTAACGTTATATATATTATACATATACAGTATATCCAGTACGTAGTAAATTAGAATGTGCCGTTTTTACAAGTTGATTCAAACAAAGAACAGCGAAGATATGATAAAAAACCACACTTCAATGGATGTGTATGATATTTCCAGCTCAGGGCCTTTTTAGGTTACACTGTTTAGTTACACATGGTACATTCGGGTATAATATTACATTTTCCAAGGACAATTACGAAATTGCTAAATCCATTGCACCACCGTCAGGAGGAATCAAAAGGCGTTGTGTTTAAAGTAGAAAACCAAACTAAATTGAGAACATACAAATATAATGAAAGGAGTCTAGAAATCATTGGAAGCTAATAAACATCATATTGTAATTCTAATAAATACAAATAGACAAGTTCACGGTGGATTTTTTTTTCTTTGTTTATATTGGAGGGGAAAGAAGACAAAATGATTTTTAATTGCCATTAAATTATCTCCGATGATAAATAACAGACCAGATTTTGCTTTGTTGAGATCCTGTCAAGACGTGAACGTTACCTCTCGAGACATTACAGCAGGCCAGCGTTCAAGAACAGCTTGTGATAAGAAAGGTGGAAAGCACCTGAAAGGAGCAGTGCAGAAAAACAGTTGGCTTGCTGACAACTGAAAAGGAGAAGCAGGACAGCGTGAGGAAGGGCAAGTCTGTTGTTCTATACATTCAGCACACTGCAACAGTGACCTTACTAGACCTGTCAGGAGAGAGAAATGCAAACAAATATGTAAATGTTGTAATATTTGCATGCCCTCGGGATAAAATGAAAAAGACATATATTTATGTAATGTAATCTGAAAAATGGTGATTCATCATCGGGAAGGGTGTAAAATCCATCCATGTATGTATTGTCTATACCGATTATCTGCCGTGGGGTCACTGCGGGGGGGTGGGGGGGGGGGGGGTCTGGATGGGATGCCAAGTCATCACATGATACAAGCACACATACTCGCATACTATGCGTAATTTTCTAAATCCTAATCAACACATCCCTTTTGGAGTACCTGGGGAGAAACCCTACTCGGGACAGGAAGAACATGCAAACTCCAAACACACACACACAGACCGGAGGCAAGTTTTGAAACCCCGGCCCATGGAAGTGTGAGACAACAGTGCTAACCACTAAAGCACCATGCTGCTGCGGTCGTTGCTTTGTTGATTCTGATGCTGTTCGGTGAGACAGCATGTAGCGTCACCGCCCACGAATCCAGACTTTAATTTGCGCCTGTGTGTGAACAAATGTGCTGATGTAGAACATTTTTGTCTTGAGCTCTGCACTCAAGGTGTAATCTCAGTTCCCAGCAAATCTCTGAGCTCATGTTTATGGAAAAGGACCATCAACGTCATCACCAAGGATGTTCATTTTGTTCGCAAAAAAGAATAAAAAACGAACAATTACATATTTGTTTTCTGCAAACCCTTGAGGGAGCTTTAAATTGCTTGCAAAAGCATGGAATGCGGTCGTTCTGCTCATCCTGAAGTAGGATGTTAAATATCCCATGTGGACATTAATGTTCTCAGCCATATCTTATAGCCATCAGCCAGAAGGGAGTTGGCATTAAGCACAAACAAGTGACTCATGGGGACTTTGAAGCTTCCCCTCATTTTGACATTATCCTCGGCCTCAACAGCGTCTCTTTCCTGATCCCATGCCCCTTTACAGTTATTGAGTCGAGGCAGGTTAAGGTTCAATCAGGCTCTGGAAGAAAGGGAAATCTGATTTTGGAGTTCTTTTGTTGGTCTGCCGAGGCATAATGTAAGGCAGAGAGAGCAATGAAGCGATGGGATGAAGATAAGCCACTGAAACCTCTGTCTACAACTACCGCAGTTGTGACTGGTGGGTGGGGTTACACCAAACAGGAGACGAAGACAACACATCCACAATCTCAAAAAAGGAGGTGACCTAGCCAGTTCGATTCCCGGGTGATGCTGTAACCTCTCGCAGCCGGAGGTCTAGTGAGAGCTGATTGGCCGAGCTCTCTCAGAGGGGAGGGATGAGAGGTACTTGGTGCTCAAACATTAATCATGGCTCTACAGCCAATAAGTGGCGTCTGTGAGCTCGCGCAAGCGGAAGAAACGGATAGCGCTGTGCGCCGAGTGTGTTACTCCGCCCTCAACGGTGTGTGAGCGAGCAGTTTGAAAAGGTGCAGTCAGCTAGAGTCACGTGGTTCGGCTGAGTGGTAGTAGTAGTTTTAATGTGGGAGCGCCCCTAGTGACGGGGAGGAATTAGACACGACTAATGATGGGGGAATCCCCCACCCAAAAAAAATTTTAAATAAAGGAAGAGGTCCAATTAGAACAAAATGGAGAATCTTTGAGACACTTTTTATTTTTTATTTGTTAAATATTGCTGCTGCTAGATAGCTGAATTTTAAAAAGGGACAAAAAGACATATTTGTGAATGAAATTTTATCCTGTTTAAGACATTTGAACATTGAACGGTGCAAAGATTTGAATGAAGGCCGTATGTCGTGAATGATGACGAGCCATGGTGGCTCGGATCCCGCTGGAGTCGTTCCTGTGAACTTTAACTGAGTGAAACACCTGATCTTTGAAAATGGATGGATAACTTGCCAACAACATGCGGAAGAGACACATGTGTCTGTGGGAACTGTACACACAACCACTTACCAACACCACTTGCACATTACAGGAGCTCAGCTGGGAGTTATTGCCACATCCTCATGCAGTTCTGACCTCGCTTCAAGCCATCTCCACATGTTTGGGCCATTAAAGGAGTTCCTGGGAGGCCAGCGTTTCAGATAAAAAGCTGGCAGTTCGATTCTGGGTAAAATGCTGGGTGCGTTAGTGTAGCAGGGGATTATATAGAGAAATAACGGGAGTGTTTGTTGTCCTGGTTTGGCTTGAACACCCCTCGTAGGAAGATGATTGGTCACTCATGAATCTGGTTCTTCTCAAGGAACTTCATCTGACCTTCTTCATCATGCTGTCTTCAACACTGTTGCCTGTGGCTTGTTTATTAGCGGCTTATTAGTGGCTTGTTTATCTAGATCTGCATCCAGAATTTTGCAAAGCTTCATTCAGGCAACATCTGTTGAACTAAACTGAAGCGCGATCATCAATAAGTAGAACGGTGTTATGGATTGCGTCATGGACTTTAACAAAAAAAGGTGTTGGTAGATGTGAATCATTTCAAGATGAGTAGCAGGTGACCGTGGAAATGATTTCCTAAAAAACGTTTGTGTGTTTTTCAGATTTATTGAAACCTCGGAGTCCCATTTGTCTCATTTCTTTGTCGTGTCTTATTACCTCTTGATTTGAATGCCATATGAGTTTAAGGAACCTGTTTCATTTTAAACATAATTGGCAGCAAGCTGAAATTGTAGAACATCCTGTTCATCAGAAATAGATCGAATTAATGTTTCAGTGGCTTTGGAACCATAGCAACAGCATGCTGGCTTTATTTCCCCCCTCGATGCAACAAATTGCTAATTAGCCATTCGCTTTTTTGCATTTGAAAGGGACTCGTCATTACTGTATAAGCGCCCCTGTCATGCAAGTTGCCGAACAGCCGCTCAGGGTGTCGTGTCGGAGCACAGCAATGTTGTTGGATTTCTGTCACACTGGTTTAGTGGCTGTTGTGTCTAAAACACACATTTTTTGTTGGAAGGCTTGATGGCTTCACCTAGCTGGGAGACTTTGGTTCAGTTCAGGAAGTCAGCTTGCTAATAGAGTCGTGAATAGGACGCATGCTGTGCCTTTCTGGGGAGAAGCGACATGTAATAAGCAGCTCGACACAAAACGTATTCCATCAGTGTAGAGTTGGTTAGTCTGCTGACCGAGTGTATGGCGCGTCCAAGAGTGGTTTAACGCTCATAATCAGGCATTAAGACTTCCTCTTCTGGATGAAATACAGCTCGCGATTATGACGCCTCGCCACTTCTCACATCTGCTGATGAAAGGGAAGTCCTTGGGAAAAGGCAAAAGTAAGAAAAGTAGGAAGGATTATCACTAGGTCATCACATTTGTGTGTAGTCAATCTAATGATATAGACAAGGGCCCTGAGTAATTCCTTCATGATCCGAGTGCCTTGATTACAAGAGCCATTTTTGTGTTTCCCCACCACAACCTTTTTCATTTTTTCCCAAGGAAGTAAAGATCCCAGCCACGTCCTAGCGAGCTTTGATGATTTACACTACCCTCAGAGCGCCAGCCGCGTGACCATGTTACGGACATGAAAGTTTCTGAGAGGAAAACTCATTAACCATTGGCTGGAAATCTGAAATGTGCCGTAAGACAGGTTTGTTGAGTGCGTTTCCCAGCATAAGCGAGGACAATGTGGATGTCCTACCACCTGAAACAATGTGACCTTGCTGGTTTTGAATGAATTTTGTTTCTTCACTTCACACAAGCTCCAGCACTCATGGTGTCATTTTCTTTTTTGTAAAGCATTATTCAGTTGCTTACTGTCGTACCCAGATTAATTCCAAGCTCTACCGTTTATAAATAATTAGATATTTCCATCATATCTAGCACATCAGCCTGTTCTTTACTGAAAACTGATACCGCTTCATGAAGAGAAAGGCTGGTCTTGGAAACGAAGCTTATCTGAACATGAGCGGTAAAAGCAGGCTTCCTGTGAAAATAATGGCCTGTGTTACCTGAAACACTCTTTCACCCTGTTGCCAGGTCAGTGTACAGCGAAAGCCAAAAGTAAACAATAAAGAATGCTTTATAGGATCTTTAATATGTTTTAAAAGCCGCACGAAATAGAGAGAGAGAAAGAAATATGGATGATAAAAAGTATAAAAATCATAAAAATGCACATAGCCACAACAGAAGGCGGTAGTATTAATAGTAGTAGTAGTAGTAGTATTACCAATAACAAATTGTATTTATATACCATATTATTCAATCATATTTATATTTATGTACCATGTTATTAAATATTATGTACATTTATGAACCATATTATTAGATACTACTCTTAATTATTTTATATCTACTGTACATACCTTGTTATTAAATAACATTTATATTTATACAAAATATTATGAAATGATATTTATATCTACTGTATATACTGTACCATGTTATTAAATTCTATAGATATTTATATTTATGTACCGTGTTGTTAAATAATATTTTTAATTTATATAACATGTTATTAAATATTATGTATATTTATGTACCATATTATTAAATACTGCTCATATTTATTTACAATTCTATGAAATAATATTTATATATAATATTATCAAATCATATTTAAGTAATTATAGATAATAAGTGTGTAGGACATTCATCCACATTTTAATAGATGTAAAGTAATTCAAGTAATATAACCATTATTATTATTATTATTTATTTGTTTGTTTGTTTGTTTTTATTGCTCACTTAAAAGCATCATGTGGTTTTATCTGGGGTTTTTTTTTTAATTAGTTTTTATTTTCTAAGATATATTTGAATATCTAATTTTGATGGGTGTGTTTAATAGGTGTGCTGAGGTGTCTGTCACAAGACGTCGGTTCCTGATCCTTTGTGTGCTGCGTTTTGTGTGGTGGCACCTGATTTGTTACTTGCAGCTATAAAGACTACTCTCTTTGTCCTTAATTATGCGAGTACTGATTGACATTTCAGCGCAACATGGCAAGCAAGTCTTTCTCGATAAACCCAATTGTAAAGAGGGCACGACGACAGGCATGTCAACTAGCTGGTGCCACGCCAGCATTTCAACAAATCCCCCCTATTACTAATGCTAAAAAAATAATATTAAACTCCACATTTAAGCTCGCTGTCAAGACAAAGACGTTGAGGAAACACGGATTTGTTAAGGGCGTAGTCAGAAGGAAGAGCTTAACTGTGTTCATTCCTTACCATTAATTTCACTCAATGTAGAGCGTGCATACCTTTCTGACATTTTAGTGACAGGCTTCAATCATTAAGTATTAAAAAATATTTTTTTTAAAATAATTATCATTAATTAAAAAAGAAAGCGTGCACACACACATACACAGAGCCACATTCATTGCTGTAATCTCCTTAAGGCTGTCTTGACACATCATAGAATTTTTTTTTCTCCCCATGCTTTAATCAGCTTTGTTATGAACAAAGAAATTGCTTTGGCACTGGTTTATGTATCTGTGTGTGCTCCAATTTTCCTCATAATGTGCTTCATTTTCAGTTCATTCATTGTATTCACCAATCAGCCAAAACATTACAACACAAAACATCATGCCCAGAATAGTGTCGGTTCCCATTTGTGCCGCTGGGGAAGCGCTGGCCCTCGGGGCATGATTCTCCACAAGACCTCTGGAGGTGTGCTGTGGTGTCTGGCACCGGGATGTTGGCGGCAGGTCCTTAGGGTGCTGTGGGTTGCAGGTTGAAGCCTCTGTGAATCAGACTTGTTTGTCCGGCGCATCCCATCCCCTGGGTACTCGATCAGATTGAGATCCTGGGAGTGAGTTTGGAGGCCGGGGCGCTCTGCAGCCCTGGGTTTATCTTTGTCTTTTTTACTCTTACCCTGCTGTGCATTAATGCAAGTTGTAAAAATGGGAATAAATACAATGGTCACCAATGGCCTCCGTGGTCCCTAGTTGGACTAGAGAGGTTCCTAGATGGATGGATGTGGTGCACTGAGTTTTTTGATGCCTTCCTTTTGTAACTTTTCTTCTTGCTTGATGTGATCTGAATGAATGACCCAGGGTATCTCAGTGGTTGGTGTGTTGGACTGTTGATTGGAAGGTCACAGGTTCAACCCACCATGCTACAGTACAACTATTGCGCCCTTGAGCAAGATCCTGAACTGTTCAGATGTATAATGAGATAAAAATGCAAGTTGCCCCAGATAAGGGCATCTGCCAGAGGCTGTGAATGTGCCAACAGAACAAGAACAATGAAGTAATTGTAGATAAATTCACCTAGATTTAAGATATTTTCATTGCCAAGATATCGTCTTTTGCATCATAACCGGACACCTTAATATGCAAGAGGTAGCTAACGTCATGCAATACCACATGCTGAACTACGTAGTAAGTGTGTGTCTGTGCTTGTGTGATTGGTCCCACTGTTCAGGATGTACCCTGCCTAGTGCCCTGAGTCGCCTGGGATAGGCTCCAATCCCGTGGCAAATGCAGCTTTTTCCGACAGCACCAGTGTACCCAGTGCTTATGTTCACTTTGTGGCAGTATAAAGTATTAAACTCTTTAATATGTAAAGGGTCTGTAGGTCCTTACCATGAAAAAGCCAATGATTTTTTTTTTTTTTTTTAGATCCAGTAGCACACAATGCTTTTTCACTCACTCAATCACTCAATCTGCCACCTCCTAATTTTCACGATCAAGCCATGCTCTTGCCGCCCAGTAGTAATTTGACTGATTTACATTCCGCCTCTCGGAACTGTCAGAGCGTATCCGTGAAAAGTTCAGTGAAAAGCGCGAAACTCTTTCAGTGGGCTTTGATTTTGTGCCATTAGCAGGAGACAAGCCGTAATTTGGCTTAATTGCTGCCGATGCAGAGGTTCCGTCGGAGCAGATCCCTTTAATGATGCTGTCACCTTAATCGCGTCTGGGTGGGGAACGAAACGTCTTGCCGGCGTCCATTAAGAGGTCGGAGGTCAGCTGGATTTATCAGGCTTGAATAAGTTTTCAGTGAAAATGAAAAGCTGAGATGAAGTAGAGCGTGCGCTCGTTGATGTTGGGATGAATTGCAGTTGCGCTTGCATGTTAATCAGCACGTTAGTCGGATATGGAAAAGAAAGGCATGTGGAGTAAGTGCCACTCGAGCCCATGCAGTAGGCACTCAGTGTGGCTAAAAATGTTTTTTTGACCTGTTATCAAAAAGGGGCTTAAAAAACTAACCATCCTGTGTGTGTCTGTGTGTCTGCAGCGGCATAGGCAGGAACTGGCCATGGGCGTCAGGAGGCAGCAGCATTTTAGCCGAGTACGGCACGCTGCATCTGGAGTTTGTCCATCTGAGCAGGCTGTCTGGGAAACCTGTGTTTGCTGAGAAGGTAAGTCGGAGCTCGGGATTTAATCCAGGCCATAGCGAAGAACTTTATATTCACCCCGAAGGTGTCCAGCTACTGATACTAGCCCATGCACAAAGTATCCTCATCAATCAATAGAAAGAGTTCATCTGGTCCAGTAATGTCGTTGGAATTTTAAATGCTTAAATGCAACAGAGTGGTGCATTAGATCTTAACTTAAAAAGAAGTTACTGCTCCTAAACCTTATTACTCTCTCACTCGTCGTCTATACTGCTTCATCCTGTAGTCAGGGTCACGGGAAGCCTGGAGCCTATCCCAGGTGACTTAACGCATGAGATGGGGTACCAATACATCGCAGGGCACATTGGGAACGCCAGTTAGCCTAACCTAAGCTTGTGATACCGCGTTCATTGTAATGTGTTATTGTTTATATAGTAGCAACGTGTACACAGGGACTTGTATAGCAAACGCTTGACGTACCCTGAATAATATAGATAATATATAATAAGATAAAAAAATTAAAATAAAAAGACAATGTGTAAAGGGTCTCATTCATGGAAGGAGTCTCCAGTATTAGAGCTCTGTAACCCCCTCTGTGCTTTTGTAAAGTTTCCCAGCATGAGAAAGTCTTCAGGATGTTACACCACCAACCCAGTCATGTAATTATTCCTAACTCATCATATGGGCTATGATTAAAGAAATGAACCTACTTGTAGGAGATTTCTGCCTCAAATCCGAGTAACACTCGGGTGTGCGTAAACTCGGCTCAGTATTTATTTACGGCTCTGTAATCATAGCCTTTGTGTACTGTGGAGGTCAGAGCACAGACAGAAAATGTTGAACACAGACAAACATGCACAATATCACAGAGGGGGAATTAGGAAAGAATTTAGACACCATTGGGAAACTTGTGACATTACACAAGTTAAGGTGTATTTGTGAATATATTTTGAACAGTTATTTTGAAATAGTTATGACTACGTTCACATTACAGTATAAGATTTCATAATTTCCACATTGTTCCTTCCAGTTTTTTGGTCAGATGGGATTTGCATGTCATTACAGTTGACATTCATAATTACAAGTGACTTTTATCTGGCTCTAACGTGGACGCGCCTGTCCTCTGACTGTTCCTTACAGTTTTGTCCCAAATGTAAGTCACCTTTTTCACTTCGCCTCCAGTGACTACTTTCTCCGCTGTCCTCCACTGTTGAAAGTCGCTGATCATTCTTATAGCAGTCACATGATCATGTATCGGATATATATATCTGAGCTAGGAAGATATGTGAAAGTGGCTCGTATCCAATCAGAAAAACATCAGATTTGTGCTTTTAGACAAAAAAATAAATAAAAAAAACACTCACTAGCATAGAAAATGGTCTTAGAAGTTAATTGCTAGTCTCAGACATTCCAAGACACACCCTCAGCTCGTCTTATTTGCGGTTCTTGTTTTTTTTTTTTCCTGAATGTGAACCTTATCTCAGAGCTACACTGCTACACATAAACAGTGATTAAAACAGATCCCTGAGCTCAGAGTCGGTCAGAAAGACTCTCCAGCGTCCAGTACATCAGGCCATTAAACCAGCCAGCCCAGTGCGCTTATTTTCCCAGTGTTTTCCAATCACAGGTTTCGTCCTCACGCCTCTGCTCCAGTGGGAGGCTGATAGATGATTTCATTACACACACTGAATGAGGCTCTACTTAACTCTGAAAGTGACCTGCACTTTATAGATTGATGAGCGCAATCTAGACCAGAATGCATGTCTGGCATCTCAGGCACGTCCTGCATCCCCTGACTCAGAGCTGATTCACCAAACCGTAACGTCTATAAAACGCCCGATTCTCCTCCGTGCTCATGTTTGAGTGCTGTTCTACCGGACGGCGCGTCGCGGCTCGCTTCGACAAATTACCCACGATCCCGAATTCCGTCTCCATCTCCACTGCCAGGCGAGCTGCGCCATGCTTAAGTACCCGTGCCAAATTTGATTACCCTTCTTACCCATGGACCATATTGGATGAATGAGCGTGTAGCTAAAAATACCACAGACCATCAATTGTTTAAACAATCGCACCCTGATGAATGTCTTTGATTTGGGTCGGTTGTCTACCTGTACAAAAATATTCAGAAGTGTACTTGTGTACATGTCTATACATCCACATGTGTAATATTTGATCTAAGTAAAATCAGCCATCTTATAGTTAGGGCAGATCCCAAATGGGTTCCTCCATCCAACCATCTAGGTACCATGGAAGCCAATGGTGACCATTGTATTTATTCTCATTTTTACACACTTTGTGAACACCAATTAGCCTAATTTGCATGGAAACCCACCAAGCATGGAGAGAACATGCAAACCCTTTTGCTCACACCCTATAAGGCGGGAATCGAACCCGGACCCTGGAGGTGCAAAGCGACAGTGCTAAACACTACACCACCGGGCTGCCGTAAATGCCTTCCTAGCTGCTTTATTTACACCCTTCATGCGCTAGAATATAATAAAGCTGTAATACTTCTAGTGAAAATGTTATAACACTTTTTACGTGTGCATTTGTATGGAAATGTATTCTCTGTTATTGTCCTATATACTACGGAATTGTAAGGTCTTCAAATCCAAACTTCTTGTACTGAAGGATGACATATTTACACTCAGAAGTGCATTTGAGAAACACAAAGCAAACAGGGTTTCAGGGAAAACCCTACTAAGGTGGAGAGTGGCTCAGGTGGTTGAGGCTCTGGGTTGCTGATTTGAGGGTTGAGGGTTCGAGCCCCACCCCACCGCTAGGTCACCACCATTGGGTTAACCCTAGACGTCATACAACCCAGCCACGGCATGCAGCACTGGTTCCAAGCCTGGTTTGAAATCAGGAGGATTGCGACAGGAAGGGCAACCTGTGCCAGATCTTTGATTCCTTTTGATTCCTGTAGTGTGCGAGTGTTGACCGGAGGTCCTACCATGGTTGTGAAAATAGAAATAAATACATTGGTCACCGTTGGCCTACGCTGTAATTAGTTGTAGATGGATAAATGGACGTACCAGAGCTCGCAAATCAAATGAACCGATGTGGCGACCCCCAAGGATAAAAGGGCCAGCGGCCCAAGAAAAAAAATGCTAGGTTGACAAATACAGGAAAATGGACTACTAAGTTTTTTTTTTTGTTTTTTTTTCTGATGCAGGTCATGAACATCCGGAAGGTTCTTAATCGTCTGGACAAGCCTCAAGGACTTTACCCCAATTACCTGAATCCCAACAGTGGACAGTGGGGACAACGTAAGTCTGACCAAATCTTTCACTTTCAGCATCTCACTCTTTCTCTCGCTCTCTTTTTGTCTTTGATATTAGTACAGTAGCACCTGAAAAGTGTCTTTTAGTCTCATCTCGCTCAAGAATAAAGATATCCAGTAAGATCCCTGCAGCACTGGCAGCTCTGTGAAACTTGAGCATCGTGATTAAATGACATCTCCCGGGTGTCTGATGTAGCACCTGTTCTCATTCAGCGCTTAGTTACGACTCTGCTACTACACTGTTTTCTCCACTTTTTTAGTTAATCCTTAGAACAGTCCAGCCTGGATTTAATTAGAAACAATATACCGTTAACATCAAATATGCTTCGTAAAAAAAAATTTAATAAAAAAAAAATCTAACTGAAGGTGTAGTGTCTCTAGTTTCACTTTACAGTTAGGAAGGAAGCAAGTAGGTTGCTCGGTATATCAAACATCACTTTGTTTTTTGCAAATATAGTTCCCCGTCATTCAGCACCATCTGTAAAAAGTTTTACTCACTAGGGTTTAGCTGTTAATACATTAGTTATACATTGTTATTTTTTGGCTTTAAGAGCAACGGTTGTTCTGAACAGCATGTTTTACCCTTTTCTTTAAAGGTCCCATATTTAAACTCCCTCACTTTTTCTCCTCTTCCGAACACACCATTTCAGTGTTTATGTAAATAAGTCACTGCTGAGCTGTGCAACATTCCCAGGGAGCATTCTTATGAGGTCACAATAGGGGGGGCAATTTTACTGCTTTGTTTAAGCCCTGTGCATCAATTCTTTGTGTTCTTTGTCCATTTACATAATTGGGGAAAAAAATTGATGCAATTTTCCCCCCATTTTTTCCATTCCTATATGAGGTCACAATAGGGGGGGGGGGATCTAACTGCTTTGTTTAAGCCCTGAGCAAAATGAAATTGGACAAACAACACAAAGAATTGATGCACACTGGAGACTCATCTGATCATCTAAACATAACACAAAAGTAGAATTTTGCATGATAGCTGCCCTTTAAAATGAAGTATAGTTTTGTTAGCAAGATTACTGGGGAATTCAATATTTCTAGCTACTTAAATAGTTTGCCATTTGTTATTAAATTTAATCAGCTAGTCCTTTTTTGTTTCCAAAAAAGGACTTTTTTTGTTAATGAGCTAGTTAATGTGATTGTACAGCATTTCTCACGAGCGTGTAAAGGTTATGCTGCAGCGCTAACGCTACGCTCCTGAGCCGTAAAGTAGCCATGACACACGAGCCAGCGCGACTTTTATTACTGTACTTTCATGGCTAATTGCTCACCGATGTAAACAGCTAATTAGAGCCGCCGTCCCACCTCTCCGTGACTCACTCGTTAATCCAGTCATATTTTTTGATACACTTAAGTGCCTCTATACCGTGCTGCAGTAATTAGCAGGTTAGCATGCTTTGTGTTAGCCGCGAACGCGCAGCAGCTCGGCGGGCTCGCCGAGAGATTTCCTGTCTGACTCGCTCCTCTTTCGTCCAGAAGAAGCAAATGAAAATAGTTCGTCACGTCTAGCCGCGGGGACAGAAGGCGGCTGATGGACCTGCTTTAGAAACAGTCTGCTTTCTTTTCTTTTTGGCCGCGCGCTTTCCTGTCCTGAGGGGGCGTCTCATATAGGGCACTAGACATAGTGCGCTAACAGAATGAGAGCCGTAGGAGCTGATTAAATGTAGCGCACGTCCTTCTGCAATTCCTCCATCTTTTTATTTCTTCCTTCCTTTCATGCGTTTATTTAATCACTTCCTTTCTTTCTGCTTTTCTGCCTTGCTTTAATGTCCCGCATCCTTTCATCTCGTCCTGCGCTCCTTTCCCCGTCTTTCTTCTACTTTCTTTACTTTGTGGTTCTATCTGTACCCTTACTCCTGCTTTACTCCGGCCCTTTATTTCATTCTTTTCTCCATTTTCTTTTTCTTTTGTTATTGTCTTGCTTCCTTTGCTTCGTTCTTTCCTCTTTGAATAACCTGCTGATTTCCTCAATGTCTTCATCATTCGTTCTTTCTTCTCATTTAGGTTTCCTTTATCCCCCCCCCCCCCTTCTTCCATTTTCCATCATCTTTCTGGTCTTCTTGTCAGTCATTTTTCATGTAATGCAGATTTTATTCATTCTTTCTTTGTTTCTCCTTTCTATTGTTCCTCACGTCCTCCTGCTCTCGTTGCGTCCATTTCTTTATTTCACTCTTCCTGCTTTTCTATACTTTATTGTTTTCCTCCTTCTGCTTCCTCATGTATTGCTTTCCCTTCTACATTCCTGTGCTTCTGTCATGCCTTCATCTAGCAATCCCTGAATTCTTTTACCATGCTTTACCATTTCTCATCTTTATATCTCTCACATACACACAATATCTACTTGTCTGTCTGTCTGTCTGTGTATCTCTCTGTCGGTATGTCTGTCTGTCTGTCTGTGTATCTGTCTATCTGTCTGTCTGTATGTGTATCTGCATGTGTATCTGTCAGTCTGTCTGTCTGTCTGTATGTGTATCTGTCTGTCTGTATGTGTATCTGTCTGTCTGTCTGTGTATCTGTCTGTCTGTCTGTGTATCTGTCTGTCTGTGTATTTGTCTGGCTGTCTGTCTGTCTGTCTGTATGTGTATCTGTATGTCTGTCTGCCTGTCTATCTATCTATCTGTCTGTCTGTCTCTGGATGTGTGAGATGTTCTGTCTTTTTCTATTTTGCTGAGTAATAGCCAGGGGATGACTAGTGTCTGTGTGTGCGTGCGTGCGTGCGTGCGTGCGCGTGCGTGTGTGTATTCTTCAGCATTCACACTGCTGTAAAAGCAGTAAGCATATTCCTACTGAGAGCCTCTTAGCAGCCGACACACACACACGCTCACACACACATAGAGTCCATAATGTTAATGATGTCTTCATCATACAGAGTCACATTTTTAACTGTGTGTGCGTGTGCGTGTGCGTGTGCGTGTGCGTGTGTGTGTGTGTGTGTGTGTGCGCGCGTGTGTCCTTGCACATGTGTTACAAATATATGCTGTTATGTGTATTTAGAAGTGGGATCTCACCTACACATCCACACCCAGACACACACACAGACCTTTCTGCATTCAGAGCTGTGATCTCACCTTTTACCCCTTTTTGCCACAATCCATCACTCACTAAACAAGCGTGTCAAGTGTGTGTGTGTGTTCGTGTGTTGCGCCACTGTTTTCTAACCCTCTGCTGTTCTAACTTCCAGATCACGTGTCCGTGGGTGGCCTGGGTGATAGTTTCTACGAATACCTGCTCAAAGCCTGGATCATGTCTGACAAGCAAGACGAGGAAGCCAAGAAGCTCTACTACGACGCCCTGAAGGTGAATACCGCCGCATTCGTGCTCGAGCCTGCACGTCTCTCTTTTCTAGAACACCGCACAGGAAACGTTTAACAACCTCACCAAAGTGCATCTCAAATCACACGCCCGTGTACTACGACACTTTTGAGTGCACATAGCTGTCAGTGCAGCGGAATGTTCCGGCGGGTCGAACCAGGCACTCGGAACAGACTGCAGCGGCACTGATAAGCATATTATAAACGGGTCGTTCAGCCGCGATACACTCGACTCGGGAGACGGTGGCTTCTGGTTTACTCAGCGCAGTAGAATTCCTAATCCGAAATGTCAAAATATAATCGAAGCCCCAGACGGAGGACTGAAATGCGGGCAAGGCTTTACAATGTGGGCCATTGTTCTTCAATATGATTTAATTTCTATATTTTATTCTTATTCTTTTTCCATAATTTTCCAAAGTACAAATTACTAATACTTTTTCCAAAATTTATTTCTTATTGATAATTTCGTTTTTAAGGTCACAAGCGGTCGTGTAATCATTTCACTGCATTTCGTACTGTGCATGACTGTAATTTGATTTTTAATTTGAATTATGCCCGGGCAGGAAGTCGTGAAAGCGGTTCAACACAGAATTTAAACTTGAAATGAGATAAAAATTACCCATGCACAAGAGGGTGTTGAGCAATTGTTCATGTGTAAGCATGAACTACCTTGTTTTAGCATTAGACAGGTAGTCCACAACTTTCATTCGAGTTACGAATTTCTGCAGTTCTACCAACATTCATGGATACAAACAAATCGCAGAAGTAGCTCACATGTATTGTACAAAATATAGACACTGCAGTGCACCAGCTACCGATATTTACAATTATATACAATATTTTTATTGTGTAAGTGAATGTATAAAATGTAGGTATATTGTATGTGTGTGTGTGTGTGTGTGTGTGTGTGTGTGTGTGAGGATGCAGAAGAAATGTGTTGGTTTCAATGAATCAATCCAAAAGCACAATGATGTCCTGTAAAGCTGTCCTGATGGTGGACAATCCTCAACAAAACATAGTTCACAGTCCAATACAGTGGAAAACAGCTCCAGGATGTTCGGGCTCCAGGGATTCCACTTACGATTTAAAAGTCCAGAGACATTGAGACTTATGTGTCAACAACACTGTTACATTTCTCATGAAATGGTATGCTTTACATTGTATATCCGTGTCAAAGGCGTATAAGACTGACTTTGTCCTACTTAAGAACAAATCCGACTTACGAACATGCTTCCGGAACTGAACTTGTTTGTAAGTCAGAGACTCCCTGTATATAACTTTAAGGTACGATGTTTTAAAGGGGAAAAAAATGTAAATTTCTCATGAAAGGCACAACTGCCATCAATTACGAGTCAAGATAACCAAATTGGCTTTAAGTGAGAGGGACATATGGTGTTTGTGAACCTGTATGTGTGGAAGAGTGCAGATCGCGCTTTTTATCAAGCGTGTTCGAAAAAATACAGGTTCACCCGTTCTGAAGAAAGCACATGTCAGCCTTCATCCGCTACAGTCGATTACTAGATTATGATTTGAGACACCCTCTTTTTCCCCACACACAGGATGTGGGTTGTTGTTCCTGTACAGACCCGCCCTCATTTTGTACGTGCACAGATGTGTGTCCTGTGGGTGTGCAAGAAACAAAGTGAAAGTGAAACAGTAGAGCAGTGAGAGGAAAGCAGATCTGCGCTGATTACATACTGTACATACCATGTGTTCAGTCCACACATTTTTATGAAAAATATATAGAAATATATAGAGTGTGTCTTAATCCCTATCATCCAATGAGATATTTTTGTTCTCTTCTCTATGGTTCATTCAGTCACCTAGAAATGACTCCTTCACTCCCCTATTTATAGCAGCAGACTTGCAAGCTGTGATGAGGGAAATCATCCTACCGAATCAAGGACGCTTAGAGCTGACATATCGTAAAGGAATAGTCCGGCACTTTCACGTTTCACTACACCGAGGAAAGAACTGGAAATGGAAAAAGAACTTCGCTGTCGTAGTGCCAATATAACCGTCTATAAGGAACTTCCTTTCTTGTAGATTTTGCAATAAATCTGTAGAAATCCTCCTCCCACAGGTGGGAAAATAGCGTTAGTCGTCCGGGTTTGAATGTGCAACGAAACCACTAAACCTTCTCCAAAGCCTAAATAGCTACTTTTAAAAATGTGTTGCTTCAATGTTTGGAGCAATGCCTAATGCTTTTTTATTCAACTTTTTTTCACAAACATTGGAAAGCCTATCCCAGGAGACGCCCTGGACACGATGCCAGTCCATCAAAGGGCACACACACATATACTACGGGCAATTTGGGAACACTAATCTGCATGTCTTTGGGAGGAAGCTGGAGTTCACGGAGGAAACCCACCAAGCACATGCAAACTCCATGCACACAGAGACGGAAATCGAACCTGGCCAGAATCAAACCCAGACCCTGGAGGTGCAAGGCGACAATGCTAACGACTACACCACCGTGCCACCTTCCATGCCCTACCTTTTTGAGGAATTGTCATTTTTAGTTTGTTGCAATTTTTCATTTTATAGCCGCTCCTCACTCCAGTCCAGTAGGTGGCAGTAATGCATTAGCCATTGATCAACTCGAAAGAAGCAGCGATTTTTAACACTCATAAAATGCGAGTATTTGCAAAAGATTCACACTGTGGTGCATTTTTGAAGAAATTGTCAACTTTATATGAATCAATTCTGTGAAAAATGCAAATTGATTTGACTATTAGAAATAATCAGCAGAAGGTTGATTAAATCACATAACCGATTAAACTACACGGCTCTAATTAAAGAACAGCTGAGTACTTCTTTAATTTTAAGGTATAAATACTGACAACTTATTTTTTGGGGGAAAAAAATCAATACAAAGATATTAATGTTCTGTTTCCTGCCAATTTGAAGAAATAATCAGTTTGACAGCAGCTGCATGTAGGTGAGTGGACGAGGCGCGGCGAGACGGCGAGTTGTTTATGCAGTGGGATTTGTCGCCCTTGCTTCAGGAGGACATTTCAATCGAAGCGCTCCATGTGGGTGATTTAGGCAGAGTAGATTGAAATTTGTTGTCTTTCTGATGGGAAAAAAAACACGTGGCGCCGCTACACAGCTGTGACCGCGAGTTCTCCCCCCTCAGGCTCTGTGCTGTTCTCGGTCCGGCTCTTTCCTGTGGCATCACACAGCCACGAGACCGGCCTTTGCGTTCAGAAAGCTACAGAACGACAAAGCAACATCTGCCCAAGCAATCTGTGTGCTCATCAAAGTATTCGACGACAACACCCTCTCATCCCGTCTCGTCTCTTCTCGTCTCCGTTCGTATGTTTTTTTAATGCTGGTTTAATTTCTGTCCACTTTTTCTGCCCCTAGGCCATTGAGGCGGGTTTGATCCGGCGGTCGAGCAGTGGTCTCACCTACATCGCAGAATGGAAAGGAGGTCTACTCGAGCATAAGATGGGTCACCTGACCTGCTTTGCTGGGGGGATGATCGCTCTCGGGGCAGACGGAGCTGCTGAGGACCAGACCGGTCACCAAATGGAGCTGGCAGCCGAGATCACACGCACATGCCACGAGTCATACGCCAGAACCAGTGAGCATGCCTTCTCAAACCTTTTGAACAACCTGCTTTCAACCACCTCTCATAGTCTGTCTGTCTGTCTGTTCATAGCTATATGTCTGTCAGTTATCCATTCATCTTGCTATTTATCTATCTATGAGTACATGTCCAGGTATCCATTGCTGTGTAGGCATTTATCTATGTTGGTCACTAGGGGGCGTGCCGACCTTCAGGCTGCCGTGATTTCGTGCTAAATACTAGCCACAGAGGCTAGCAACAGATATAGTGTGACCACAGATAGTTGTAAAAATACAATCCTGGGGGCGAACCATCTATTACACCTTTTAGTAGTCTGTCAAAAAATGAACGAGCGCTTGGTCATGCACTGCGTAATGATAGTGTTATTATTAATGATAAACAGTTTTTACCAGTGATCATATCATTGGTGTTATTTTGAGTGTGAGCTATGCAGTGGAGGGAAACATTAACCCGCTGCTCAGTACAATGAAACTGATGATCGGTGCTGAGCATGTGTGAGACTTTGCTGCTGTCGTGTGTGTAAAGGCTGCTGGGAGGAAACAGATCAATAACTGGCTGTGTTTCACCGCTGGGGGATAAGGAGTTTCCCGCTGAGCTTTATGCCTCTCGGCTTTGTTCTAATCCGTAAGGTCACTCCAAGTGCACACTGTGAGCAAGGATGTAGAGACATGGCCGTCTACCCCACCGAGAGAGCAGGGTCCCAGTAATGCCTGATTATCCCCAGGTCTACTGTGGTTAATCTGCAACATACATACAGAGACACACACACACACACACACACACACACTCACACGAAAAAAAAAAAATCAGATCAGGCAGAAATGTCACGTGACACATTTCATGTGTCACGTTTATCCTCCTGAGTCTCGGCTTAGACAAAGTGTGTTAATTTAAATAGAAACAAAAAATGAATTTATGTGTCAGGGACGTTTTGGTGTCTGTCAAAACAAAGTCAAGTCAAAACGGGACTTTTTTTGTGGGATTGACAGAACACAGTCACATACACAAGCATTTCTTAATATTAAATATTTCTTAATACACAACAAAATGAATTATCGTGTCAGAATGCGTCCATTTATGTTTATTAAATAGGAATATTATTAAAAATTTTGAGCGTCAGCTTATTGTATCATCAGTCAGCTGTAAATCTATTCATTAATAAATAAATTGTCAAACAGCTGTTTTACTTCGAATACTGCTCAAATCTGTATCGAACACTACCGCTTATGTTCAAGCAAAGAGTTTCCACAAAATATTGACCGTTTATTGTTCATGTTATTACTTTTTTTAGTATCATTACATATGGCTTTTGTTTGGATGTTCAAGACTTTTGCACAGTACTGTAAATCAAGCAGCTGTTAGGTTTTACTAAGCATGCTGGAGAAAATGTGTTCCTTTGGTAACTTCGTCACACTCGCTCCTTTCTATTTTCATGCAAAACCCAGGAGTCGACATTATTGTTTGTTTGTTTTTTTTCCATCTGAAAACTGGTCTGTCACGTAATATGTCGCGTTCTTTACAGACATGCAAATATTCTTCTGTAATGTTATTTATTCATTAATTTTAGTCTATCTTTGTAGGGAATGGTCTTGTACAGTACATAATAATGCAGACATAATAAAATTACAGTGCCCTTCATAATTATTGGCACCCCTGGTTAAGATGTGTTAAAAACCTTAATTTATTCAGTTTTTAAAAAATATTGTCACACTGAAAATTTTAGAAAAATATAATGTGAATATAAAGTGAATTTTAAGGGGAAATAAAAATCCCTGACTAACAAATAATTCTTTTTCATAAAATAACCTGTTCCACAATTATTGGCGCCCCTAACAATTCCTAGAAATTAAATGTAATTGAGGTATTTCTGTCATTTCTACAGTAGTTTACAAAGTTGATCAGAGTATCTAGGAACAGTTAATTAGTAATTTATCACTTCCTGCTTCCCTGGGGTATAAATATGACGTGACACAGAGGCCATTTCTCTTATCCACTCTTCAACATGGGAAAGACAAAGAACACACCATTCAAGTAAGGCAGATGTGTGTCGACCTTCACAAATCAGGCAATGGGTACAACAAAATAGTCACCCACCTGCACCTGGCCATATCTACTGTGAGAGGAATCATTAAGAAGTTTTTAAAAAACTGGAACAGTAGTAAACAAGCCTGGACGAGGCCGCAAGTTTATTTTGCCTCCACGCACAGTGAGGAGGATAGTAAGAGAAATAAAAAAATTCTACAAAGCTCACTGTTAAAGAACTGCAACAAATGATAGCATCTTGGGGTCACAAAGTCTCCAAAACAACCATCGGATGCTTTTTACATGCCAACAAGCTCTTTGGGAGGCAGGCAGGGAAAAAAACGTTTGGAGTTTGCTAAGCGGTACTGGGGCTTCAACTGGGACCGTGTTCTTTGGTCAGATGAGACCAAGATAGAGCTTTTTGGCAACAAACACTCTAAGTGGAACACAAAAGATGAGTATGCAGAAAAGCACCTCATGCCCACTGTGAAGTATGGGGGAGGATGGGTGATGCTGTGGGGCTGTTTCTCTTCCAGAGGCCCTGGGAACCATGTTAGGGTGCATGGCATCATGAATGCTTTGAAATGCCAGGAAATTTTAAAGCAAAATCATTTTTTAAAAAGCTGAAGATGGGTTGTCACTGGGTCTTTCAGCAAGATAATGACCCAAAACATGTGGCCAAATCTACACAGAAATGGTTCACCACACACAGAATCAAGCTCCTCCCATGGCCATCTCAGTCCCAAGACCTCAACCCCATTGAAAACCTGTGGAGTGAGCTGAAGAGGAGAGTGCAGAGGAGAGGAGTCAGGTCACTGGATGATTTAGAGACATTGTTCAAAGAGGAATGGCCGAAGATCCCTCTTTCTGTGTTCTCTAATCTTGTGAAACATTATAGGAGAAGATTAGGTGCTGTTTTGTTGGCAAAAGGGGGTTGTACAAAGTATTAAACATCAGGGGTGCTAATAATTGTGGCACCCATGATTTGATGCAAAAGAATTATTTCTTAATGTGGGATATTTTTTTTTCCACTGAATAAATGCACTTGAATTAAAGGTTGGAATTTCCATTGCGGAATTGTTATTTAGAACAAAACTGATTTTTTTTTTTTAAGCTAAAGAATGCATTTTAACCAGGGGTGCCAATAATTATGGAGCGCACTGTATATAACAAATAAAATTAGTACTACAGATAATAAGGCCCCGAAGAGTTTTGCACAGGTGTGTGTATATATATATATATATATAATATATATATATATATATATATATATATATATATATATATATATCGACAATACCCGTACTGTATGTTGAATAAGCAGTGCTGTCAGATCAACTCTGCTTTATCCGCATTAGCCTGCTGTTTTGATTTTCTTAGGACATGATGAATTACATTCCTGCCCATGTCTACCACAAAAATCTGCAAGTATCATTATACTGTTGTTTCAAATAACGTAGTTAGGTTATGTAATTTAATTTGTAAATAAACAACTCTGACATCACACAATAACCAGACGTATTTAAGCCTTTATACGGTTTAACATTCTCATCATGTTGAGCTCTGTGGTGTAATTCCAAGGTGGCCGCCCCATTAGGTTACATTATATGTACTATATGTTTATATGCATGTAATATATACAAACGCATCAGCAAGACCTGGAAGTGGTTGGAGGTAGATATTTATACAAAGCGTTGTAGGTGAAACAGTGAGAGTTATTTGTTAGCTACAATATCCTTGTAGCTTTAGCATTTTGCCTAAGTGAAAAATCGTGCATATGCATTTACATGACACAGATTTCATGGAATAATCATCCTTGTGTGTGTTTGTTTTCAGACCTTAAGCTGGGACCGGAGGCGTTCAGGTTCGACGGTGGTGTAGAAGCCATCGCCACGCGACAGAATGAGAAATACTTCATCCTGCGGCCAGAAGTCATCGAAACCTACATGTACTTGTGGAGATTCACTCACGACCCTAAATACAGGCAGTGGGGCTGGGAGGCCGTACAGGTGAGATTGTGTGTGTGTGTGTGTGTGTGTGTGTGTGCGTGTGCGCGCGAGTGTGTATGATGCGCGTGTGGATGAGTGTGTATGATGCGCGTGTGGGTGAGTATGTATGTGTGTGTATGTATGTGTGAGTGTGTGTGTGTGTGCACGCGAGCATGTGTGTGTGCGCGCGAGCATGTGTGTGTGCGCGCGAGCGTGTGTGTGTGCGCGCGTGCGTGTGTGTGTGTGGATGAGTGTGTATGATGCGCGTGTGGATGAGTGTGTATGATGCGTGTGTGGATGAGTGTGTGTGTGTATGTGTGTGCGCGCGCGAGTGTGTATGTGCGCGCGAGCGAGTGTGCGGATGCGCGTGTGGATGCGCGTGTGGATACGCGTGTGGATGAGTGTGTGTGTGTGTGCATGTGTGAGTGAGTGTGTGTGAGTGTGTGTGCTTGTGCAGACAGACAGTGCACTGCAGGGAGAGTGTGTTTTCCCACTGAGAGTGTGTAGAGTTCTCGCATGCGTGTAATTGTGTGGGAACGACATGAGAATGACTTACGGATGTACAGAAGAAAGGCTCAGTGTCTCTCTGGTGCCGTAACCCTTTTTTATCTCTTTATTCATCACTTTGTCTTCATCACAGTGTGCAGACTCCATCACTCAGTCCATTATAATGATGGAATTCCTGCACTTCCTCATCTCGACCATGTCTGTGCTTTAAGTTGGCATTTCTCTTCTTTATTTTACTCGACACTGTTCCCTCCTGTCCGTCTGGGTTTCCTCTTGGATGTTCTCCCATCTCTTTTGGCTTTGCTAAACTACTAAAAATAAATAAAGAAATAATAGTAATAATTTAAGCAAACAAAACAACAACAACAATAATAATAATCATCATAATAATAATATTTAGTCTAATGTTGTTCCTGAATTGCAAAGTCATGTGGCATTCAAGTTAGTAAGCTACAGAGAAATAAGAGACAAAACAAATGTATCATTATCGGTTAATTCATTTTTAATCAGTTAAGTCCTTAACAGAAATGAATGGAGTCTTGTGTCGAGTAATGATTTGTCATTAACATCCCTAGTTTCGATCGTTTAGTTTTTTTTTAAGCATTTCTTTATTTTTTAGAAAAAAGCTAAATGATTTGTCAACAGAATAAAAATCGTTTTAAGCTGGAAATGCTTTAATCTCGTTTTACTCTCATAATGAGAAATCTTTTTTTTTCCATTCAAGAGGTCAAGCGTCACGTGGAGTGTATCCAAGGTAGACTAGCACTACGGTTCTCACGCTCAGCCTGACCCGGATAACATACTAAGTTCCTCCTTATTTTTTATCTCAGAAAAAAAAGAAAGCGCTGTAATATGCAGTATGTGGTTGATAAGTGCAATACAATATCAATCAACTTCTGGTTAGTAACAGTAACTCACGCTGCATCACACCAACCTGTCAATGATTACACCAAATACACCCACCTGCGTTAATGTTTAATGTTTATTAACTTTTAAAAATTACATGTGGAATGTTAATGGGTTTTTTTTTTTTTCGTGTGTGTGTGTGTGTGTGTGTGTGTGTGTGTGTGTGTGTGTTCAGGCTTTGGAGCAGCACTGTAGGGTGGAGGGAGGCTACAGTGGAGTGAGGGACGTCTACAGCAACACTCCCAGCCACGATGACGTCCAGCAGAGCTTCTACCTAGCTGAGACGCTAAAGTAATTGTTTCACACACACACACACACACACACACACACACACACACACACACACAAACTGGATTATGAGCTCATTCACAGGTTAAAGGTTCATCTAGATAAACTCAAAAGCATGAAAGCATATTTCCCATTCCTATTTCCTTTCCCATGTGAAGTGTGTGTGTGTGTGTGTGTGTGTGTGTGTGTGTGTGTGTGTGTGTGTGTGTGTGTGTGTGAGTGTGTGTGAGTGAGTGAGTGAGTGAGCATGAGAATGCCTGTACTTGAATGTGTGACATTCTCTCCCTCTCCTACTGCCATATGTGTGTGTGTGTGTGTGAGAGCAGTGTTAGCTGAGCCACAGCGTTCACTGAGTGTTAATATTCAGCTCTGCAGTGCTTCTCAGTGGCTCGGTGTCACACACTCCGTCACTAATCCTCTGGCTTGCACTCTGGCGCTCTGATCGAAACCTCAGCGCAAAACTACACTCCCAGATGCTACTTGCTGATATGTGACACACACACACACCCCGCTGCGCTGCTTTACACCCATCCTTATCATTACCATCTTCGCTGATGCCGCCTCGAAGGCGTGGGACTCCTCATATCAAACAATTACACAGCCCTCGTTACCATGGAAACGATTCGCATTAGAGAGACGAAAGTTCTGTTATCTAAAATGACCCGCCAACTTTCTGACCAATCAGAACGGAGGATACATCAGCGCTGTGTTCCAGATGCCCGAGATCAACAGCTGACGGTTGTTTATCTCCGACAGCTGGAGAAGGCGGAGCTTGCTTTTTCAACATCTGGACGGAAAGTAAATAAACGGTTAGCGGAGTTATTGGCACGTGCGGATCGAATAAACGCATCGTAGAGCGATTTGCTGAAATACATCGGCTCATTGGGCACCACACACACACACACACACACACACACACACACACACACACACACACACACACACACACACAAAAAGTGTCTCCCCTCACACAAGTAGGATAGGAAAAGAATGTCACACATTCAAGTACATCCCCATACACCCATGCACTTATATGCTCACACACACACTTGAAAGAGACACAAACATGGACACATGAACATACAACACACACAGAGGAAGCACAGCACGACTCTAAATGTCAGTCTGGACACGCATCGGTGGCTGATCCAGCTCTGTATAAAGGAGTAATGTGTTTTGCTAGATGTTAAGCTCCATGGGATCCTCATGTTAAAAGCCAGACACACACACACACACACACACACACAGATGGACAGAGGAGAGCTGATAGATGCAGCAGGTGTCCCACGTGCATGGACAGTGCCGGTCGCCAGCAACAGCAGCTCCAGCCTCTCCGTTTATAGGCTGTAAATTTTCATCGAGTGTCACTTGGCTCTCGGAACGCAGCCCCGTCTGCTATTGATATGCCAGGAGCGCTTGTGAAACTTTACACCATCACTCTCCCGGCAGCTGTAAACACGTCGAAGTCTCCTTAGCCAAGGGAAGCATAAATATGGTTTTGTTTTTTGTTTTGTTTCATACTTTGATTCAGTCCGCTGATGCGAGGCGCCGTCGTTAGAAGGCATGAGATCTAATGGTGCTCCGATCAGGGTTTTTGGGGCAAAAACTTTTTGTGGTTAGCACTGCCGCCTCGCACCACCAGCGTCCGGGTTTGATTCCTGCCTCGGTCGTCAACGCAAGATGGCGTTTGCATGTACTTGGTGAGTTTCCCCCTTCAGTCCAAGGACATGCAGATTCGGCTAATTGGCGTTCCCAAATGTGTGCATGTTGACTGGAGGTCCCACCACGCTTGTGAAAATGGGAATAAATATAATGGTCAGCCTTGACTCCCTCTGTCCCTAGTTGGACTATAAATATGAATTTTTTTATTCTTCCTCTTTTTGCTGCTCCAGTTAGGGGTCGCCATGGCGGACCATTTGTCTCCATCTAATTCTGTCTATCACATCTTCCACTGTCACTTCAACCTCCTGCATGTGCTCCCACACCATATCCATAAACCTTCTCTTGGGCCTTCTCTTCTCTTCTCCTCCTGGCCCGCAGCTCTATGTCTAACATCCTCCAAACCATCCTACCTGCACTGTCTATCTAATATACAGTACTCATCCCTAATCCTGTCCATTCTTGTCACTCCCAATGCAAAATTGCAGCATCTTTAGCTCTGCCACTGCTAATTAATTAATTGTTTATTTATTTACTATTCCAAACAGCAGTGCGTAAATACAATTAAGATCTGAGATTGTATTGTGTTTGTTTTTGTTTTTTTTTTTTGCTTTTATTGTTTTATTGTTTAATAAATGTGAAAAAAGGTATCAAAACATGCAGCTTAGCAATGACCCGTGTATGTGTGTCTTTGTTTGTTTTAGGTACCTCTACCTGTTGTTCTCTGATGACGACCACCTGCCGTTCGAGCACTGGGTCTTCAACACCGAGGCTCACCCGCTGCCCGTCATCAAGCACGAGAGGGAGAGCTCGGACAGGAAAGACCAGCTGTAGCAGCGCTTACGCTTCCCCACAACGCCCCTCGCAAGGACATCTCCAGCTGTGAGCAAGTGCTCGGACCACTAGCTCCAATCTCCAGCAGTGCAGCCGACCCCCTTCTGCCGAGCGCTCATTCTCCACCCGAAAACGTCCTGCAGGTTGCTCCACGGGGCTGAGCATCTTCTCCATTTAGAGATAGCAGTGTGCATGCTGCCCTTCTCCTGAAACCCCACCCCCTTTGTTTCCTCACCCTGATCGGTCCTCTTTCTGAGCCTCGGAGGTCCGAACGAGCTTCTCTTCTCTCCTCCGTGAGGAGACCCGGACCGTCGTCTTCACTCGGATCATCACGTTGTATTTCACACACACGACGCGCAAAAACGAAGCCATATTTCGTTAAACGTCTGTTTGATTCCGATAATTCATCATGTATGATTTCTATAAAGTGGGTGTGTGTGTGTGTGTGTGTGTTTTTCTGTCCGCCACAATGGCAAGGTAGTGATATGGAGTTAACTAGTGCCTTTTTAGCTTAATGACCAACTGTTCTGCTTGTATAAGTGATTCCATGAACAGAGAAAGCTTTAGTTCAGGAAGACTGTATGGTTTTTATTTGTTTTTGTTTGTTTTTTTGTTTTTTTTTCCCTCCTTTCTCAGTTGTCTGACCTCAGACTTCCAGGACAACACAAGACATTCACGGTGTGAAAGATAAACTTGGACGACATGACGCGATTGACGTTACGTTAGGAACCAACGTCCCATTCGAGTCGATTCCCGCATACGTCAGTGCTTCCTTTTCTCCCTCCAGTGGCGCTCTGTTTCAATAAGAAACTTCGGACTTTCACTGTTTACTCGCTCGAGCGTGGCCGGGGATATCGGACATATGTACAAATAGGGTAGTTTATGTTAATTTATGACTTGTGAAATAAGAAGTGTTTTTTAGCCTCACAGGCACACGGATGAAGGAAACTACCCTCGCCGATGACGGCGATGATGGTCATGATGATGATGATGATGATGATGATGATGAGGCAACAAGAGAAATCATCATCCAGTGCTAACGAGTCAGCAGCATCAATCAGCAAGACTAAATGATTATGTCAAAATGTACCACCAAATGTGAAGTGAACTTTCTTTTTTTTTACCTGCATTGTGTTACGGTTTCTGCTTTCTTTTCTCATGAAAGCACAAAAAAAATTTTGAATTTTGTTTCTTTCATAGAAAATGGGAGAAGCGTCCTGGTGTGGGACTTGTGTAGACAGCGCACAAAAGGAATTAGCAAAGAGATTTAAAAAAAAAAGAACAAAGCAAACAGACATACACCAGTAAGGGTAGATGACACTGGATAAAAAACACATGTTCACACAGTGATATTAATACTGGGGAATGCCACAGCTGGCAAAGCTCAACAGTTGTGTTTGTCTAGTTGGCAACTTGCACAACCTCTCAGCATCTGAGTGAATTGTGAAGTATGTAATGTTCCACGTCGCTAATATGTAATCAGCGAAGATAAATACTTCTGGTTTTGCTCTGGAGCTACAAGGCTACCAATCAAAGGAAATCCGTCTCGCCCCAAAATCATTTCTGTAAATACGTCCCCACATGTTGTTCATTATTAAAGGAAGGAACTAAACAAGTAGTAGGGGTTATAATTCAGGAAGAAGTGAAACAAAGGTATCATTCTGCACATTCTGAAGTCTTATGTACAGTGGAATCTTGGATTACGAGCATAATTCGTTCCGGAAGCGGGCTCGTATTCCAAAAAAACACTCGTAAACCAAATAGAATTTTCCCATAAGAAATAATGAAAACTCAAATTATTTGTGCTACAGCCCCAAAACAATAAATACATAAAAATAATTAATACAATATATAAAGTAAAAATAAAACAAATTAACCTGCACTTAACATTTTAAAAAAGTAAAAATAAATCCGGACAGATAAGTGTTTCCGTTTGGGCGCGCAGGCATCGTGTATTTTTTATGTGTGTGTGTGGAATTAGCCCCTCACCTCGTCTTAAACAATAAAAACCTCCTTCCTCCCCACACCTCGCTTTTTAAGTTTCACAACTAACATACACAATGCAAACACTGTTTTAACGTAAAAAAAAATAAATCTCTCTAATGATAGACGCGTGAGCATGCTATCACTGCTGTAAAGTAAAAAACAAAAAACACACTCGTAAACCAAGTTACTCGCAATCTGAGGTTCCACTGTATCTCTAAAAGAATAGCCAGCGATTAATATATTTTTTTTTATTATTAACTAATGTCATGATTATCTGTCTATTGCTACTTTTAATGTTATTGAACGTTCTAGCAGCTATAAACCTCCAGGTCCTGGGTTTGATTCCCACGTCAGGTCTGTGTACATGTTTGAGTTTGCATGTTCTCCGCGTGCGTGCATGGCGGGTGACCTCCGGATTCTCCAGTTTCCTCCCACAGTCCAAAGACCTGCAGATTAGGCTAATTGGCGTTCCCAAATCCTTGCAAAGAGAAAATGCGGTGTGTTCACTCAGAAGCGGCAGAGGGCGCTGTAGAGCTGACAGAACGTACAGTAGTAATAGTAAAGCTACAATCATCCACAAAGTAGGTGGAGTAAAGATAAAAACAAGACTTAAGAAGATCTTATAAACATATCTGAACAGAGAAATTGTCAGCATGTTTTCAGTTTATTTGGAGTCTCTGATGCATTACTCTCTGTGCAAAGTATATAATAGTAGAACAAGTATATATGTTTGGCAGAGTGGTTAGCACTGGGATCACACTGTCAGGGTCGAGGGTTTGATTCCCACCTCGGGTCTGTGGAGTTTGCTTGTTCTCCCCCATGCTTGGTTGGTTTCCTCCGGGTGCTCCGGCTTCCTCCAACAGTCCAAAGACATGCAGATTAGGCTTATTGTCGTTCTCAAATTACCCTACAATGGATTGGTACACTGTCCAGGATGTGCCCTGTCTCGTTCCTGAAGGTTCCTGGGATAGGCTCCAGACTTCCGGTTACCCTCCACAGCAGAAGTGGTGTAGAAAATGAAGGAATTCATCTATTAATATAAAGCTAGCACTCAGTACTACCCTCAGAGCTTGTGTTATAGGAAATCCATCATCAGTTGGGAACGGAACAGCAGTGTGTTATTTTTACGAATCAATTTTGTAAATAAGGTGAAAGTTGAACTATATTATATATCATCTGCATCACTTTTTTTTTTTTTTTACACTTTCTGACTTAGAAATGTTGTGGTAGGCAGAGCCGAGGCTGGGTTCGGTGTGGAATTTAAAGGCACTCGTAAAAACTATAGCAAATTATATGTATAAGTATATATTTATAATAAACATGTATAGGCGGGAGGGTGGATAAGAGGTTAGCACTGTGGTCTCCAGGGTTGAGGGTTCGATTCCCGCCTCGGGTCTGTGTGCATGTTCTCCCCGCGCTTGGTGGGTTTCCTCTGGGTACTCCGGTTTCCTCCCACAGTGCAAAGACATGCAGAATAGGCTAATTGAGGTTTTCAAATTGCCTGTAATGTGTGTGCGCCCTGCGATGGACTGGCACCCTGCCTCATGCCAAAAGTCTCCTGTCCATGGCCTGGACAAATGTCAAGAAAACTAACAAAAGAAATCAGGATTTTTCCCAAACAGGGGCAGGGGTGGACTGATACCAAAGTGCATTAAGGAAGGAAATTAAGGACATCCTTCTGGTTTTCCAAGATGGACAACCCCCCCCCTCCCAATTATAGTTCAGTGTTCAGTTTCGCTGTGAAGTTTTCTTCATGGCTGTAAATGTTGATATTGTGAACATGAGCAGTAGATTTGTCCAAAATGTTTAGGTGAATCTGACGTTCATTACTTGCTAGCAACATTAGCATCATAGCTCCAGTACAACATTTATAAAAAGCTAACTCTGGACACCAGACAAGTCTTGAACTGACTGGTTAATTGTGAAATGTGTATGTGTTTCAAACAAAAATCAATCTGACTCGTTATGAAGGACATTGTATGTGTTTATGTGCAGCCTTTCCTAGCATTTGCTTCATCTCCTAATTGGCGTGTACTGAGATCTCATATAAACACTTCACCTTGTTTGAACCGGCACTTCAGTATCGTTTCGCCTTGTTCGGTTTTGGAAAAGATGTGTAACGGTGCAAGAAATGTCATGTCATGTAAGAGATCCAAAGAGTGGCAGACACGGGTCTGGAACTCTAAGACCAAAGGGAAATGTGATCACCTGCTACATCTACAAACCGTCTGTACACCACTAGCATTAACAAAATGTTACCGTATTTTTCGTCATATGCAGGTCTAAGGCCTTCATTTCATTTGAGGTAATTCGTGTAAAAACAGACTTATTTTTTTTTAAATAACAGTGTTTCATTTCAGCATTTTATTTTTTTTACTGAAATAATGACTAAAGTAATTCACGTTACTTGTTAATATTCTGTATTTACATGTATATAATAAAAATATGTAAAGTGCCATATATAAATGTTAAATGTATAAATAAGATTTAAAAAGGTATGTAAATTGGTTTATATATTAAAATAATACATTTACATGTACTAGTGGTCAGAAACTAGTATTTATTAGAAATACTATTATCAGGAAATGTATAATGTGTGGTAAATTTTTTAGCATTGTATAGCACACTGAAACTAAACACTGTTATTTAAGACGAATCGCTGTCTAATTATCTCAGAACGGCCTCAAATCTTCAAAACAGAAGATAATGTTTTTACACTTCTCCCCCAAATATCGTCACCCGGAATTATTTGCAGCAAAATATGCATATTGTTAGCAAAACCCGACTAGCATGCTAATTTGTGAAGAAGCGCTAACGCAGGCCACGGTTCGATGTTTCCTTTCAGACAAAGATGGAATTGTGATTACGATGTTATTGTTGACTATCTTATGTTGCCTTTTATTGTTTGTGAGATTAATTTTATGTGACACAACCTCAGAATTGTAACTGTACAATATTGCTGATAATCATTCCATTGCACATAGGAGTTTTTTTTCCCTCTTTTTTTTTATTTTTTTTTTTTTTATCACATGCTGAACCTTTTTTTGTGTGTGTGTGTGGCTGTGTGGGGTGGGTGGATGGTTTGGTTGTGGGTTCTTGTGTTTGTGTGTGTGTGTATGTGTATTGTTTCCATTTTTCATGATTATAATGTACAAATTCCATTCCGGCAAACTGCCACTGAACATTTCTATATTTAAAACAAGAAGAAGAAAAAAAGGAATCTTATGGAATAAATTATATTAATGAGCAGCAGAAATCTTTTTGATAAACTATATTTGTTACACTTCTATTGTGAATAAAATAATCTTTTAATATAAACGTGTAGTGTGGTTTGGGAGTTCTTGCATTGTGTGCTTAAGTATGTACACCCTTCTGACAATATGAAGCTGATGAAATGTACGTTGGATTTACAGTATAAGGGCCATAAGGGTTTTCTTTTTGTTGCCACCTTAGAGTTGATTGTTTTCGTAAAACCTGTTCTAAAGCGTTTTCTTCCTCTTACAGTACAGCATTTTTAAGGATTACCAATTTCATTTAAGAATGAGGAATCATTGCTCCAACAGTGAGTTCAAGAGTGTTCAAGTCCAAAAGGGGGATTTGTGATGACAATTCTGAGCAATGAAGGTATAAAACAGATTGACATTTACAGAAGACAACAAATACAGTATGGTGATGAGACTCCAAAAGATTCTAGCGGCTGTAAAATATTGACTGCAAATGTTTTAAAGGAGGTTGTTCGGGCATCAATAATGGCGTTGCTTGGAAAACCCTAACCCTAACTCCTGCAGTCATTCTTGTTCAGCATTCAGTGAGGAGAACTCGTAGAATGCTGAAGAGACGCGTCTATCTGCGGGAACTATACACACAATCATTCACAAACACCACTTGTACATTACAGCAACTCGGCTGGAAGTTTTTGCCACATCCCACGAACGGTCCTGATCTATTCAACATGCTTGG